>CM052657.1:5813306-5864022 GCA_028533165.1 Leontopithecus rosalia | reverse complement strand
AATCCAGGAGTGGATCTGTTGGCCCTTTGCCAAATAGCTGATGTTTTTGAGTTTCTTTCCAGGATAAGGAAACCCGAGGATGATTCCCTCTTTTTTGAGGGGGGAGACAGGGTTTCACTCTGTCACCCAAGCCTGGAGTGCAGTGGCACGATCTCGGCTCACTGCAACCACTGCCACTTGGCTTTAAGTAGTTCTGCCTCAGCCACCCAAGTAGCTGGGACTACAGGAGCATGCCACCACACCTGGCTCATTGTTTTGTATCTTTAGTAGAGACGGGGTTTCGCCATGTTATTCAGGCTAATCTCAAACTCCTGACATCAAGTGATCCACCTATTTTGGCCTCCCAAAGTGCTGGGATACGGGCTTGAGCCACTGTGCCCAGCTATGATTCTCTTTGCTACCATAAACCTCTTTTGTGCTGGGAGTGGTGATACATAATTCCCACCCCCAACCCCATAATCCTTCCACCACCTTTACCAACCATCCTGCACATTTCACAGGTCACAATGACAGTGCTTCATTTGTTCCAGGCACAGTTGTATGGGCCTTACATGCATTAACTTCGCTAATCCTCACAAATGCTCCAGGAGATATTATTACTCTTATCCCCACTTTACAAATGTGCAAACTGAGACACAGAGAGGTTAAAATTACACAGTTAATAAAGATTAGAGTGGCTGAGCATGGTGGCTCACAACTCTAATTCCAGCACTTTGGGAGGCTGAGGAGGGAGGATCACTTGAGGCCAGGAGTTTGAGACCAGCCTGGCCAACATGGCGAAACACTGTCTACAAAAATTAGCTGGGCATGGTGGTGCCTGCTACTCAGGAGGCTGAGTAAGGAGAATCACTTGAACCTGGGAGGTGGAGGTTGCAGTGAGCTGAGATTGCACCACTGCCCTCCAGCCTGCAACAGACAGAGACCCTGTCTCCAACAAAATAAAAAATAAAAAAAGATCAGGGGCCACATTCATCCCAGAAAGTCTGATTTCAATTTAGCCTCTCAGTATTTTAATTTCTTCATTGGTAAAATAGGGATAATATTATCTACCTTCACAAGGGTTCGTGTGAAAATTAAATTAGTTAACATATGTAACATGCCTGGCTCAGGGTAAGCTCTGTGTAACTAGTAGCTATGATTAGCTTTCCAGTATTATCCTATGGAAAACTTGCTTCACAATGATGGCAGAATAAGTTTGTAGAATTCCTTTGTTATCCCCCAGACTGAGCAAATCTATACTGATGACCATGAGTCTGAGACCATGCTAGGTCCCAGGGATACCAAATGAGACACAGCACCTGTCCTCAAGGAGCTGACAGCCTGGTGACACAACCAAACAGGTACATGACAAGTAATTCAATATAATTCAATAAATACAGAAATGACAGTGGGTGATCTCCGAGCTGGCTCAGGTAAAAGGTATAAATTCAAAAAGAGATCATGTAAACCTAGGAAGACAGAAGGACCCTGATAAGCTACAAGACGGACTGACACTTAAAGCCTAAGTCTGACCTCAGGGTGGACACCTAGTGTTTTCTACAGTACCTTCTTGAGGGTGACTATTGGTAAGGGGTGACTATGGTGAGGGACCAATCACTGCGGTCTGAACCACACAGGAATTACACATCCTTATTGTTACGTTTTCTTAGAAAACTTATCTTTTCCGTCTACTGTGAGTTTGTGCTTTGTAAAAAGAAACATCCAGGAACGGTGCAATGGTCACTTTTTTTTTCTGGGACAGAGTCTCACTCTGTCCCCCATGCTGGAGTGCAGTGGCATGAACTTGGCTCACTGCAACCTCCCGCCTCCCCAGTTCAGTGATTCTCCTGCCTCAGACTCCCCAAGTAGCTGGGATTACAGGTGTCTGCCACCACACACGGCTAATTTTTTTGTATTTTTAGTAGAGACAAGGTTTCGCCGTGTTGGCCAGGCTGGTTTAGAAAGTCCTGACCTCAAGTGATCTGCCCACCTCGGCCTCCCAAGTGCTAGCTGCACCAGCCTTTTTTCTTCTTTTCTTTCACCCAGGCTGGAGTACAGTGGCACCATCTTGGCTCACTGCAGCTTTGATCTCCTGAGCTCAGATTCTTTCACCTCAGCTTGAATAGCTAAGATTTCAGGCACACACTAGCATGCCCAGCTAGTTTTGTTCATTTGTTTGGGATTTTTTGTAGAGTCTCACTATGTTGCCATAGCCGGTCTCGAACCCCTGGGCTCAAGCAATCCTTCCACCCTGGCCTCCCAAAGTGCTGGGATTACAGGCGTGAGCCACCAAGCAGTGGTCAATTTTTAAAATACAGAAAATGTTGCTTTTTATCCTAGAGTAAATTCACATAGTTGAAGTGGGCTTTATTATCCAGCCTGGCCTGAAAGCCGGTGTCATTATTTTGTTGCCTCTGAGTCCTAAAGGGCTGATACTGTTGCTACTGTTGCTTGCTGGCTGGCTTTATAAAGTTTACCACTTTTCCTGGTCTGAGCTCTCCTTCCTCCAGACTTCTATGATTCAACTTTACCCTCATGAAAAGAACACATTTTTCAATACACTTGCTTGCTTGTTCTAATCCTTGCCCCTCCCTGAGTCTTGGCGGTGGGCTGAACCAAAGAACAGGCTCTGATGTCAGGGACAAAGGCTCAAATAACAATCTTTTCAGAAGATCAGCAGGGAGAGAGACCAGGTCCCGGATTACAAAGCTGCTGGTGCAGCCGCTGAACCACAGGGTTTTGCTTCCTTCACCCTGCCTGTTTCTGACTGGGAACACTCAACAGTTGTTCTAAAGCTTTGCCTGGAGGGTGAGCTGTAAGAAGCCTGTTACCTGCAAGTATCACCTTTCTGCAGTAGGAGAACTAAAGGCCACACTTTCCCCAGTTGGTGAGTCTCCCTGTGGCTTCAGGGTTTTGAAAAGGCTCCTGTTTGGACATCCTGATCCATCCTCCCTTAGCTCCCTGGCCCGACGTTTAAGCCCTGACTCGGGATGTAGTTCCTGCCCCGTCGCCTCCATTTGTGCTTTTCCGTGTGTCATGGTTGCTGGGCAGTATGAAACAAAATTATGTTTGGATTCCTGTGTGGGAGGAGAACTTTAATACTGCTTTGATCTGCAAATCAAGTGACAAAATCACTTTTACAGGATTTGGTGTAACTGGAAACTTCATTGTGGGGTTGGCTGACGGCTGAACTTGTAGGGGATGGAGGGACTATTTGTCAAGACATCCTTGAAGGCTAGGGTAGAGGGTTGATAGAGATCAGGGTGCTTAGCTGCCTGGAAGGCAGAACAAGGTGTAACAAGACATCAGGTCTGTGAAGGTCAGCTGTAAAAGAAAAAACGATGTGTGTACAAGGGAGCAAGAAAAGTGAAGGAGAAATGTCAGGGAGGAGATAAAAGGAGACGTGAGAGCATCACAAAGAGGAGCTGATGCTCTCGACGAGAGGAGCTGACAAAGGGAACTATTCTGAGAAATATTTGAGATTTTTCTGACCAGAAAATGGAAGCTGTTCCTGTTTTCTGGGCTTAGGGAATTGTTTGCTTTCAGAACTTGCAAAACTGCTCTCTCTTCAATCATTTTTGAATTCTCATTACTGCCTGCTTAATTGGCAAAAGTCACTGTAAGTTTATATCAAGTGCATTATTAGTGGGGTTAGTGATACCCACAGACAATGAGATATATGGTTTGGAGAACACGGGCTCTAGATTCAGAGGGGTGTGGGTTCACATCTCAGTTCCGCAGCTCCAGCCAAACTTCTTTCTGTAAATGAGGACAATACTGGGGTGGTGTGAGGGTGAGAACTGGCAATAAGGACTGCAAAATCCAGGAGATGGCAGGAAGTCAGTTCATATCATCTGCCATTATTTTTATAAGTATTTTTTCACCCGAAGACAAGGTGTTTGACCAGATTATATCTGGAGACCTCTTTTGGCTTTATAAGCTTTCTCAATGATTTGCATGTGATATAGGAATGTTGAGGCTTTTCTGACCACAGATTTCAGACTAGAAGATATCTTCAGGATAATCTCATCTCTATGCCCATGTTTCTTTCAACTTGTACATAATCAACACCCCCCCCATTTTTAATTTATTTATTTTTTGAGAAGAAGTCTTACTCTGTTGCCCAGGCTGGAGGGCAGTGACACAATCTTGGCTCATTGCAACCTCCGCCTCCCAGGTTCAAGCAGTTCTCCTGCCTCAGCCTCCTGAGTAGCTGATTACAAGCATGCACCATCACGCCCAGCTAATTTTTGTATTTTTACTAGAGACAGGCTTTCTCCATGTTGGCCAGGCTGGTCTTGAACTCCTGGCCTCAAGTGATCTGCCCATCTCAACCTCCCAAAGTGCTGGGATTTCAGGTGTAAGCCACGACTCCCAGTCTCACCCTAAAATTTAAGGGCTTAAAACTACTTCTGTTTATTAGCTTACCAGTCCGTGGGCTAGCCATTTGGGCTGGACTCAGCTGGGTGGGTTGCCTGGGATCACTCACTGGGCACCACTATGACAGCTCAGCTGGATCTGGGTGGTCTAAGATGCCTTCACTCACGTGTTGTTTAGTTGGCAATGGCTCCCTGCCTGGCCTCTCTCTGTATGGTCTCATCCTCAGGGAGACTAGCCCAGGCTTCCTTATACACAAGTCTCAAGGTTCCAAGAGGAAGAGAGCTGAAGCTGTAAGATCCCTTGAGGCCTGGACTCAGAAGTCTCAGTTTCACTACCATCATATTCTATTGCTAAGCAAGTGTCAGTCTGGCCCAGATTCCAGGAGGCGGTGAAAGAGACCCCGCCTCTTAATGGCACTTGTCCTGGGTCAGTCTTACTTCAAAGGACAGAACTATTGCTGTTTTGCTTCCTTGGTAATAGTAAACACAGTGCCATCACTGACTACCTGGACATTGAATTTTCTGGCTGTTGACTGTACCTGTTTATCCACTTTCCTGACAACCACTAAGAAAGAGATAAAAGAGGCCGGGCGCGGTGGCTCACGCCTGTAATCCCAGCACTTTGGGAGGCCGAGGCGGGTGGATCACGAGGTCAAGAGATCGAGACCGTCCTGGTCAACATGGTGAAACCCCGTCTCTACTAAAAATACAAAAAATTAGCTGGGCATGGTGGCGCGTGCCTGTAATCCCAGCTACTCGGGAGACTGAGGCAGGAGAATTGCCTCAACCCAGGAGAAGGAGGTTGCGGTGAGCCGAGATCGCACTATTGCACTCCAGCCTGGGTAACAAGAGCGAAACTCCATCTCAAAAAAAAATAAAAATAAAGAGAGAGAGATAAAAAAGACCTCACCTCTTAAGAGTGGCAAAGAGTCACATTGCCAAGGAGTGTACCTCCAGGAATGATAGGAATTGCGGAGGAATTCTTTGCAAACAATCTACCCATCATTTATTCCTCTTTGACAAATGGGGAAAGAAAAACCAAGAACGTTAAATACTTGTCCAAGATCACCCAGCTAGACTCCCAGTCTCACCCTAAAATTTAGTTTTAAGCCCTTAAATTTTAGGGCTCTATCTCCTATCTGATAGTAACTCAAGAATGGACCAGGGAGGGTGGATTAACAAGGAGCAGATAAGTGGGGCCAAAGAATTACTTACAAACAAGAATGGGAGATAAATGGACAGCTGTCATTTACTGAGCACGTTTCTAAGTGGTTAGTGCATAATTAATTCGTCATGGAAAAAAGATGGGCACAAAGCCTTGCTCAGAATAAAGACGAACGTGACTAGCAAAGGTCATCAAGGGCCAGGCTGGGAAAGACAAAGGAGAGGAGAGGGAGGTGGGTGTCATAACTCAAAACCGGAAATAAAGGAAAAATAAGTTTAACTCAGGAGGAGGAATATAAGAGGAGTGGCGTGTTCAAGAGGTGCTAGGATGAGATCCAAGGCAGCATTTCGCAGGTGGATTTATGTGAATGAAGAAAGGACGTTTTGACTTGGAGCAGAGGGATGGGCCTCTGGCCTAGCAAGAAAAGACCTGATTTAATTTAATCAAGTTGATCACCCTCAGGGTAAAACAAATTAGAAGTGTAGACAACAGTCCCTTATGATATGTTGAGTCAAGCTGGACTAATTAAGCAGGCAAGCTGTGCATTAGTAATTTCCCTGTATGTATGTCATTCTCAACCCTGAGGTTCTCACTGGCATAAAGTAGACTGTGCGTCCCAATTGGCCCTGGAAGGTTAGGAAGAGCCTTGTGCAGGCTGGTTATGAAGTCGATTGAATTCTGCTTACAAACAAGTGTACTCTCTGTCAAACTGAGGCTATCGGAAATAGAAATACTGTCCTCAAGTTTCATGCCCTGCACTTCCACTTCATGTTTAGAATATTTTCTTACTTGCAAATGTTGAGCTTATTTGATATTTTATTTTTTTAAGTAAATGGATGAATCTAAACCATTGATTTCATAATTGTTGTGCTCCTTTTAGTACCAGAAGCTCAGTTAACCATTATAATGTATCAAGTACACTGAACGGGGCCCTTGGGTGTGTAGGGTTAAGAAGGTGAGTTACAGGTACCCAGAGAGTTTCAGTTTAGACTTTTATGTCACAGTTTCCCTTCCTGGGTCACCCTTACGTCACAGGCCAGAACTATTTCTGTGTTGCTTCCTTGGTGATGGTAAACATTGTGCCATTATCGACTACCTAACCTTGAATATTCTGGTTGATGACTGTACCTGTTCGTCATTATCCTGACACCCATCCCCAGAGTCATCCTTCAAATATTTCTGCTTTCAAAATATTTGAATTTCTTCAAAATCTTGCCCCCTTCTGTATATGCATGCCACTGCTGTCTGAGATTCATTTCTCACTATCTTCAGGAAACAAATACTAGCATAAACATGTCCGCAGATGATTTATATCTTACTTCCTTTTTTTTTTTTGAGGCGGAGTTTCGCTCTTGTTACCCAGGCTGGAGTGCAATGGCGCGATCTCGGCTCACCGCAACCTCCACCTCCTGGGTTCAGGCAATTCTCGTGCCTCAGCCTCCCGAGTAGCTGGGATTACAGGTGCGCACCACCATGCCCAGCTAATTTTTTGTATCTTTAGTAGAGACGGGGTTTCACCATGTTGACCAGGATGGTCTCGATCTCTTGACCTCATGATCCACCCGCCTCGGCCTCCCAAAGTGCTGGGATTACAGGCGTGAGCCAGGCGTGTATAGCTGAACATTCCAAATTTCATCAGAATAAAAGTTAATCTCATCACTATAAGATCATGACCAAAAAAAGAAAAAAAAGCTCAAAAATCTTTTTATTTAAAACACATAAGGAAAATGAGCTTTTAAAAAATTAAACATTTCTTATTCCAATAAAGAACTCTGAGACACTGATTATTATTATTATTTTTTAAGACAGAGTTTGACTCTCTTGCCCTGGCTGGAGTGCAGTGGTGTAATCTTGGCTCACTGCAACCTCCTTCTCCTGGGTTTAAGTGATTATCCTGCTTCAGCCTTCAGAGTAGTGGGGATTACAGGCACCCACCACTAAGTTTGGCTAATTTTGTATTTTTAGTAGAGACAGGGTTTCACCATGCTGGCCAGGCTGGTCTCGAACTCCTGACTTCAGGTGATCCACCTGTCTCAACCTCCCAAAGTGCTGGAGTTACAGGCATGAGCCACAACGCCCAGCTGAGATACTGATTTATAAATTGACAAAACACACAATTTCCAAATCACGAAATATAATTACTAAACAGACATGAGGGAAGGGTTCAAACCTTGCTCTTTTCAAATAAACATAGCATATTTTATTAAAGAACATAAAGATTTTTAAAAAGAAAAATAATCACTAACATTTATAAACAATACCACCAAAATATTAAATTAGGAAAATACAAATACTTGATAATACCTTTTCTTCCAAGGATGCCTAGTGGCAGACTTGTACATTGCTGGCATAGGTGATATTGCTACAGCTATTTTGGTATTATGTATAAAGAATGAAAAAAAGGGCTGGTCTCCATGGTTTATGCCTGTAATCCCAGCACTTTGGGAGGCCAAGGTGGGAGGATCACTTGAGGCCAAGAGTGAGAGACCAGCCTGGGCAACAGAGTGAGACCTTCATCTCTACAAAAAATAAAAGTATTAGCTGGGCACAGTAGTGTGCAACCGTAGTCCTAGCTACTCAGGAGGATGAGGCAGGAGGATCATTTGAGCCCAGAACTTTGAGGCTGCAGTGAGCTATGATAGCACCACTGCACTCCAGGCTGGACAACAGAGTGACACCCTATCTCTAGAAAACATATAATTTAACTTTAAAAAAAATTACAAAAATATTTTGACTCTTTGACCCAATCATTCTACTTTAGTGTCTGACAGAGACACTGTAAAAATAGAAAATGCACGATGATATGTATTACAGCAATATTCATATGAAAAATCTCACTGCCCTGCATCAGGAGAGTAGTAACGGATGGGTAACATACTAGCTTGAATATTATGCAAATACTTAATGATTGCCCTGAAGATGAATGATGTTAAAGGTGTTATTTAAATGTTGGTAATGTTAAGTTTTTGCAGTGTTGACTTTTGGGTTTTTAAAGATTATATATGCATGATCTCTGTGAGTGGCATCTTCTATGCACTTATGTAAATCAGAAGTCAGGGAATCTTCCTTGACGTGTCTCTACCCCTACTCCCCAAAATGCCATCACTTGGGGGTCACTTTTCCCCTCGAAGTCACCCAGAACACTTTCCTCTTTTCTCCAGCTTCCCCACCACCATCCTGGTTCAAGCAGACACCTCTTTTGTTTAGACTCTGCAAGTATCCGGACTGGTCTCCTGCCCTCCACTAGAACCCACTCTCTACCTGAAGCTAGGATGATTCTTTTTTTTTTTTTTTTTTTGAGACAGAGTCTCTGTTGCCCAGGCTGGAGTGCAATGGCTCGATCTCAGCTCACTGCAACCTCCGCCTCCCAGGTTCAATAATTCTCCTGTCTCAACCTCCCAAGTACCTGGGACTACAGGCACCTGCCACTGTGCCCAGCTAACTTTTGAATTTTTAGTAGAGACAGGGTTTCACCATATTGGCCAGGCTAGTCTCAAACTCCTGACCTTGTGATCCACCTGTGTTGGCCTCCCAAAGTGCTGGGATTACAGGTGTGAGCCACCACGCCCAGCAGTAGGAGATCTTCTAAAAATGCAAATGCAATGTCTCTTGCCCCTGCTGAGCCATCAGTCCTTGTTCCATGACCCCTAATGCTATGTTATCCAACAGCTGCCTCTCTCCCTTTCTGCTGGGCTCGGGCTTCCTCTCCATCTCTGCGCTCGAGCTGCACAGGCCTTATTTCAGTTCCTTGGAGCACCTGTGGCTCTATGGAGGCTACCCCTCTGCCTGGAAAGCTCTCTCCTGGACCCTCCTGCCATGACCCTTTGGCCTCATCCTTCATCCTTCATTCTTCCAGCCCTATGTCATCTCAGGGAAACTCTCACTGGTGGAGCCTCAGCCCAGGTCTGGTTGTTATATGCTCTCTTAGCAGCTATTTGCTGTTTTGTTTTTTTTTTTATACAAAGTCTCACTCTGTTGCCCAGGCTGGAGCCCAGTCAGCCTCCAACTCCTGGGCTCAAGGGATCCTCCTACCTCAGCTTTCTAAACAGCTGGGACTATAGGAGAACACCACTACAGCTGGCCAATTTAAAATTTTTTGTAGAAATGAGTTTTCACTGTGTTGGCCAGGCTGGTCTCTTACTACTGGTCTCAAGTGATCCTCCCACCTTTCCTCCCATAGCATTGAAATTACAGACAAGAGCAACTACACCCAACCCTATTTACTTTTTTAATGTTTCCCACACACACACACTCCCATCCCAGCAGAATTTAAATCCCATAAAGGCAGGGACTTGTTCACTGCTCTTTGCCTGGGGTTCAAATGTGTGTTGAGTAAATAAGTCATATTTACCACTATTTGTTACCTTATGTCAATATCGTTATTGGATTCATATCTGACTCTCCCATAGACTGTAATCTCTCTAGGGTGGGAGCACTATCTGCTTTGCTTATCATTGTATGCCAGCATTTGCACAATAGGAGGCCTTCCACAAACATAAACTGAATATTGTACATATACCTCAGCATCCCAAGTAGCTGGAACCACAGGTTCAAGCCATCATGGCTGGCTAACTTTTAAGTTTTTTTGTAGAGACAGGGTCTCACCATGTTGCCCAGGATGGTCTCGAATTCCTGGACTCAAGTAGACCTCCTGCCTCAGCCTCCCAAAGTTCTGGGATGACTGTTGTGAGCTACCATGCCCAGCCTGGCTGTATTTCATCACAGTTGTGTGAGAAATGCGGCAGAAAAATCACCCTGAAAGAGTAATATTGACTGTGTTCAGATTATGACAATATTACTGGTTTCTTTCTATCTCCAAAAAAATTAATGGAAAGGTAACACAAATAAAATTTCACAATTAAACAAAAAGAAGAAATAGTTCCACGTATTGTACACACTGAATAATAAAAAAGCTAAAAAAAAAAGTAAGCTAAAAATAGAATGATGCCTATAATTATTCTACTCCAAAACATCAGGTGTTTTCCTTTTTTTTTTTGGTGTGCCCGAGAGGGGATCATTCTACACAGCTGTAATCATAGATAAATGTTGTATTTTCATTTTCCTGCTTTATTTTTGTCATTTGCATTTTCCCAGGATTCCATGTTGCCCACATAATTACTGTCAGCAAGTACATGATGCTCAGTTAAATTAATGCTCTCGGAGTGGAGTTATTACTTTAAGATAAATTTCCTGGAGTGGAATTCAAAGCATATGAGTACTTTCAGGGACATACATATTTCTGGCTTCATTAGCCAGAAGGCAGAAAAGAAGCAGTCGGTGGTGGATACATACATAGCATGGAAGGAAAGCTCGAAGTACGATTAAGCGAACTCTGATTGTTTCTGGGCTCGGCATGGTGGCTCATGCTTATAATCTTAACACTTTGAGAGGTTGAAGCGGGAGGATTGCTTGAGGCCAGGAGTACAAGGCAAGCCCGGGCAACAGAATGAGATTCTGTCTCTACAAAAATTAGTCATGGACGGTGGTCCCAGCTACGAGAGAGGCTGAGGCCGGAGGATCACTTGAGCCTAGGAGGTCAAGGCTTCAGTGAGCTATATTTACACCACTGCACTCCAGCCTGGGCAACAGAGCGAGTCGTTGTTTCTAGAAATAAATGCATAAATAAATAAAAATTGTAAAAAGAGAGTCAATATTCCATCAAGCCGTTCGGGGGAAAATGCTGTGTATACGCATCATTTCTAAGTCAAGTAACTTGACCGTCTTCTGAAATGAGACTGATGCTTTCAGAAACAGAGAAGGCTGCTGCTGGCTTTTGGGGAACTGACAGGGAGGGCTCCAAAGAAGTGGAGGCTGTGTACAAATGTGGGGCATTAGTAAGTGACGTGTCCATAGGTCAGAGGCAGCCACTATTGGTTAGAAGCAGATACTTATGGTCTCTTAGTCTGCTGTTAGTAAATGAAGTAGCAGTAGAGACAGGAGTACCAAGTATCAGACAGCGGACACGGCAGGAAAGGAGGCACTGATGCAAATTCTGTAAGTTGAACGTGGTGATTGCTGTCTAAAGCTTTGCAAAATGCAAGTCTGGGCAGGGTGACCTCTGGCTTCTTTCTTGAATATTTTATAAAAGAGCAGTTTCATAGCCTCAAGCAGGAGCCTGAGTTGCAACCCTCTCAGTTCACTGCCTTTTAACCCCAAAGCTGCCGCTTTAAGGATCTCTTGCTCATCACCTCCTCAACAAGGCAAAGACCTCAACACTTGTGCTTTATGGCAGACCCTGGCCAAAGGATAACAGCTGCTGAGCCAAGTGGAATACTTTATTTCCCAAGACTGGAATCCAACAACTTGCCTATCTTTTCCATCAGTGCTGTGGAAAAGCAGCCACTCTGGCCGGGCACGGTGGCTCACGCCTGTAATCCCAGCCGAGGCAGGTGGATCACGAGGTCAAGAGATCGAGACCATCCTGGTCAACATGGTGAAACCCCGTCTCTACTAAAAATACAAAAAATTAGCTGGGCATGGTGGCACATGCCTGCAATCCCAGCTACTGGGGAGGCTGAGACAGGAGAATTGCTTGAACCCGGGAGGCGGAGGTTGCAGTGAGCCGAGATCGCGCCATTGCACTCCAGCCTGGGCAACAAGAGCAAAACGCTGTTTCAAAAAAAAAAAAAGCAACCACTCCGTAAGCATTGTGCTCATGTTCTCCAAACACCCCTTCCTGCTCGTTTTGCCTGTGTAGGAACATCTCCCTCTGGATTAAGCACCTCTCATTTCCAGACAGTTCTAGGGTCTTCCTTAAATAGAGCAAATTAATCTACTTTGAAAAAAGTATTAATAAATCACAATAACCAGAGATTTAATTAACTTCAAGCGGTACTTTCATTTTAAAGAGAACTGGGCAGGAAAGGGGAGAAAACTAGAAAAAAAATTAATAGGATTTCAGACCATGTGTTCTGAAATTATAGCGCAGACACATTTGTACACTGCACAGTTTTCTGTCCGTCTCAAATTACCTCATCCCTTACTACCTTTGCATTAGACCTGTGCTCGCTAATGGGTTTTTGCGTTTTTGTGTGTAAAGAAGTCCATTATCTAAAACCATTACATTTGGTGGTGCATGCTGGCCCATGCTTGTAATTCCAGCACTTTGGGAGGCTGAGACAAGGGGATCACTTGAGGTCAGTAGTTCAAGACCAGCCTGGCCACCATGGCAAAACCCCACCTCTAACTAAAAATGAAGAAATTAGCCAGGTGTGGGGGGCTTTCGCCTATAATCCCAGCTACTCAGGAGACTGAGGCAGGAGAATTGCTTGAACCTAGGAGACAGAGGTTGCAGTGAGCCAAGATCATGCCACTGCACTCCAGCCTGGGTGACACAGCAAGACTCTGTCTCAAATAATAAGAATAATAATAAGACCATTACATTCAATAATTTTTTTCTGATGTGAGCTTTTATCTTTGACCACTGGATTGACAAGCAAGTATCCTATTTGTTACATTAACTGTTGAATCCATGGCCTACCTGAGGCCTCATAAACACTAAATTGATTAACATTGCTCAATAAACATTTAGTGAATGAACAAGTGATTGAATGAGTAATGAGAACAAGAGTATTCTAGTTTCTGCATGTTGTTAGAAAATCTATTATTCAATTGCATTATTAGGTCAGGTTTTAGCACATTGCTTAATAAAGGTTGTCCTCATCAGCTTGATGATTATTTTAACTACTGGTAAAACTTAGTTTGCCATCATATTTACAAGAATATGAAAAAAAAGAAACAAGAAAACACCTAAAATACACACCGTGCTAAAAGGGAAATTCTGATTCGGGCCATTTTTTCCCTAGACTTATAGATTATGCTGTTCCTCCATTAGGAAAAGTTTAGCCCATCACATGAATTTGCATTAGATGTGAATGAATTTAAAGAATGCATTGAGGCTGGGCAAGATGGCTCACTTCTGTAATCCCAGCACTCTGGGAGGCTGAGGCATGCAGATTGCTTGAGCTCAGGAGTTCGAGACCAGTCTGGGCAACATGGGGAAACCCCATATCTACTAAAAATAGAAAAAATTAGCTGGGCATGGTAGTATGTGTCTGTGGTCTCAGCTACTTGGGAGGTTGAGGTGGGAGGATCGCTTGAGCCCAGGAGGTGGAGGTTGAAGTGAGATGAGGTTGTGCCATTGTACTCTAGCCTGGTGACAGAGTGAGACTTCCCCATTTCAAAAAAAAAGTACATTGATTAAAGGATGAGCTTGATGTTAAGAAAATAAATAAAGACTGCATTGATATTTTTATTTTCTTTCAGCAAACTTCAGAAGACAAAGAGGGATATCAGATGGCTTCAGGGAGTGACTGGTGAATGGTTTGAAGAAATTCAAAGGAAAAAGTTTTGCGGTGAAACAGACGTTAGCCGAATGTTAAAACAACCACTGACATACAGGCTAAGGAAGGAGATGGCAAAAAATGGTAAGAAAAAGATTTTAGATTTGAAGTTTTTTTTATTTTTTCTTCTGTGGCATAGTATTCTAGATAATAGCCCAGTGGATCTCCAGTGTAACTAATCCATGTTTAAAACCATTTTAAAGTCATAAGCCACAAAAGTTTATAATACAAAATACATTAGAAAGAAGTGAACTGAAAGTTTACTGTAATGATGTCTTGGGTTTTTTTTGTTTTTTTTTTGTTTATAATCAGGTAAGATAGCATAGTGGGTAGGAACATAGACCCTGATGGCAACAAAGGCCTGAATTAAAATCTCCACCCTGTCTCTATTCATGTGAGTCCGTTCAAGTCATTTATTCTCTGTAAACAGAGAATAATGTGTCTTCATCTTTAAAGGGATACATTGATACCTACCTCACAGGGTGGTTATGGGAATTAAGTAAAATTATGTGTACAATGTATTAAGCTGGGTGGGGCAGTGGCTCACACCTGCAATCCCAGAACTTTGGGAGGCTAAAGCGGGAGGACTGCTTGAGCTCAGCAGTTTGAGACCAGCCTGGGCAACGTAGTGAAACCTCATCACTACAAAAAAATACAAAAATTAGCTGGGCACGCTGCTGCACACCTGTAGCCCCAGCTACTCTGGAGGCTGAGGCAGGAGGATCAGTTGAGCCCAGGAGGCAGAGGTTGCAGTGAACTGAGATCGTGCCACTGCACTCCAGCCTGGGTGACAGAGTGAGACCCCACCTCAATAAATACATAAATAATACAATATTAAGCTGGAACGGGGTAAGCACTTAAATAAATGGGATGACTGTGATGAAGAGGGGAAGAAAAAGGGGAGGAGTGGAGGAAGGGAGAATCAGAGGAGAAGGGAGGGAAGGTGGTGCAGGAGCTGCCACACTTCTGGAGCTTTGGTCAACTCCATGAATAAGTTCCAGTAAATGCCTTCTGTGGATTCTCTGTGTGACTACCGACATGTATTTAACTTCACCAATCAATTCTTTTTGTATCTATAAAAACAGATTAAACGGATTCTAAAACTTGCTTTCACAGGACTATCGTGAGGAAAATGAAGTGCACTAGAAATTATAAAATACTAGAATAAAGTATCTTTTTACTGATGCAGTCACATAGACTGGTTTTTTGCATGTTGCTAACAGTAGCAACATCAGGAAACGTGTCAAAATACATCTAAACTTCTGTATTGCTAATATCTTGCAACTCTTATAATAAACAGATCTATGTAAAAAGACTCACAGTTTGCCGCCGGTGCGGTGGCTCACGCCTGTAATCCCAGCACTTTGGGAGGCCAAGACAAGTGGATCACGAGGTCAAGAGATTGAGACCATCCTGGTCTACATGGTGAAACCCTGTCTGTACTAAAAATACAAAAAATTAGCTGGGCATGGTGGCACATGCCTATAATCCCAGCTACTCGGGAGGCTGAGATAGGAGAATCTCTTGAACCCAAGAGGCGGAGGTTGCGGTGAGCCGAGAATGTGCCATTGCACTCCAGCCTGGGTGAAAAAAGCGAAACTCCATCTCAAAAAAAAAAAAAGACTCACAGTTCAGAGTTTTAGATCACCCCCATGTATATCCTGGTGACTTTTCCCTTTTCCTAAATTCCTCTAATATTTATAAAGTCAGCATGTCCAAAATAATCATAATGTAATGGATTATTTATTTATTTAGAGACGGAGTCTCACTCTGTCACCCAGGGTGGAGTGTAGTGGCACGATCTCAGCTCATTGCAACCTCCACCTCCTGGGTTCAAGCGATTCTCCTGCCTTAGCCTCCTGAGTAGCTGGGATTACAGGTGTGCGTGCCCAGCTAACTTTTTTGTATTTTTAATAGAGATGGGGTTTCTCTATGTTGGCCAGGCTGGTCTCGAACTCTTGACCTCAGGTGATCCACCCGCCTCGGCCTCTCAAAGTGCTGGGATTGCAGGCGTGAGCCACCGTGCCTGGCCAATATTATGGATTTTGTATGTGTTGATGTTGCCTTTGAACATGTTTGGCACCAGAAGTATTACTGATTTCAGATCTTTTTGTATTTTGAAATATTTGCATTATATAAACTGAAAAGTTGAGCATCCCAAATCCAAAAATCCAAAATCTGAAAGTTTCCAATGAGCATTTTTTTTTTTTTGAGATGAAGTCTCACTCTTGTTGCCCAGGCTGGAGTGCAATGGCACAATCTTGGCTCACTACGCTCTTCCTCCTGGGTTCAAGCAATTCTCCTGCCTCAGCCTCCTGAGTAGCTGAGATTATAGGCATGTGCCACCATGCCTGGCTAATTTTGTATTTTTAGTAAGAGACGAAGTTTCTCCATGTTGGCCAGGCTGGCCTCGAACTCCCGACCTCAGGTAATCTGCCTGTCTTGGCCTCCCAAAGTGCTGGGCTTACAGGCGTGAACCACTGCACCCAGTCCCAATGCACATTTTCTTTAAGTATCATGTTGGTGCTCAAAATTTTTTGGATTTTGGGGAAATTTTGGATTTCAAGTTTTTAGGATTTAGGATGTTCACCCTGTATATGTTACATGCAAACATAGATATAAACCATGTATATAGCAAATACACATCCACAGAGATAGATTTTTGGAAAGGAATAAAGAACAATCTAAATGGCTTAATTTCCTTTTCCTTTGCATTTTCAGTATAAGAAGTTAGGTAGCATGTCTGTATCACCATGGTTTTAAGTTACTGAAATAAAAACTTCTGAAGGACAGCATGGTTAAGCAACACGAGAACTGTATGGGGTCCCTGACTTCCCAGCTTGGGTGAGAGGAGGAATGCCGTCTGGAACTTTGATTCACAGTACACATTGAAAGATTCCCTCCGGTATGGATTTTCTCTATGCCGCAGAGCCTCAGAGGCGCAGGAGAGAGGTTGCTCTGACTCCCTTAATCCCCTGAGGTCATCCCGTGAGGACGCCTGCCCTGTTTCTAGACTGCATAGAGGGAGAAAGTGACACAAGAGCAAAGGCCTCATTCTTTCAAGTATATTTGCTCAGAAATAATTGATACAAAAATTTTACGATTTTTTTTAGATCCAATAGAATTACCTACATCAAGATCCAAAAATTTAACTAATCAAAAAAAACCAACATCTGTTTCTTCCCGGATGAGCTTCAGATCGTCATTTGCTTCCCTGTTCTCGTTCAGGAAATCTGGAAAGGAGACTTCAAAGCTTCCATCACTGGGACAGAAAGGGTGAGTTAAACTCAGGTCATGTTACAGCCCATTTGCTATCTGATATCAGAGGCCTGTTTTGTGTTCAGAGTGTTTAATGTTTGTTCTTAGAATTTCAGTTCCAATGGTATTAATAACAAAGGAAATGGGACTTAGCTTCCATAGCAACAAAGTTCTTAGGAAACCACGAGACTCGCCCCACCTGAAATCCAACGTCTCACGAAGCACAGAGTGCATTTGGCGAGTGATGGATTAAACACTGGGAAATCACGATTTTCAGTTGTTTCACTGCTCCGAGAATCTGGCCTTTGTCATGGCCAGGAAGATACAGTTAAATAAAAACTACTCTTTCTTTGCAGAGTATGTGTCCTGGGCATAAGCAGAGTTGTGGTATAAAGACTAGATCAAAGCCAATGTGAGATGAACAAAGAGACTAGAGAAAAATAGAATTCTAAAACAGAGGGAGGAAATGTAATTAGTGGCATTAGAAATGTTGAGGGCTGTTCCCATGTGATTGCTCAGAATGCATGAGGTGAGAGAGAAGAAGCTTCTGGAGCAGTGGAAACTTAGTTCCAGGTGGTTCCCAGTTTAGGACTGTGCAAATCAGTTCACTTGACTCACTATGCTGTTGGATCGCTTTGCGAAAAACAAGCAAGGCTATGCTTAAGTGCAATTGAGCTGACTGCTAAATATTTTCGGCACGTCTTCCTGGTTGCAAAGCTTCCCGCCCTCTTAAGGTGTTGGCTTGGCAGGTGATACGTTCCTTGTTCCGTCAAACCGCACGGTGTGATGCAGCACTAAATAAAAGGTGTTGGAGGTCACTGTCGCCGAGAAACAAGAGGCAGCAAGCAGCTGGTGGGGCGTGTGATGAGGCTGCTGGGCTTCGCAGAACACTGTCCTCCCCTCTGGGGTGAATGGAGAGTTTTTCACTCCCAGCTTTCACCCGAGGCTGTTTTTGTCTGATGAAAAAAGAACTGACTAAAATGTAGCTTTATATGACGGTAGCTACAGAGTCCCTAGCAAGGAAATACTCTTCAAATAGGTGAGTTGTTTTTCTTTGTAAAAATTTTTGAGACACTAGCGATTCTCACATTGGGAGAATTTAAAACCGAGAAGTATTTCTGCACAGTAAATATTTCTTTGAGTGAGAAAAGATATTTCCACTGTGTGGCATAGCGAGGATTTGTGATATCATTTGTACCTTAGGTGACTTTCTTTAAGGCAGAATGTTGCATAGCTGAACCGTGTAATATTAGTACATTGGGAAAAGTCGAGGAACCTGTCAATTCTAGGGGCAACTTATTTCCAAGCTCATATTGCAAATTACTGCAAAGGTGAAAGAAGATCTAGATCTGTAATCTTCATGCTGGGTATCATGTATTTTGCTTATAGACCAAACTGGAAAAAATTAAAACTCTTGAAGAATTCTGTTTAGCAAATGTCCTTCTTAGATATCAAAGTGACTTGGAATTCTCTTTTAACCAGAAGAACTGAAACATAGATACCACATGCAGAAATAAAACATATTTTATCATTTGAGTATATTTCTGTGTGTTCAGCAGTTTTCAGAATTTGTCATCTTGACATACATTTTACTTTCAAAACATAAATGAGAATATTTAACATTTATCTTATTATTGTTGATATTGATAAGCATGTGTTAATTCTGCTAGTGCAGAATATAATTAAATGCACTGGTTTTTGCTCCTACGAGGTTTCAGAAGATGAAATACAAAAGCATGTCTTTTTTAGTTTTAAATTTGAATGTGACCTAAATATTTGGATATGAATCCTATATGTGAGAGAAGAAGTATTTCTTAAGGGGGGCATTGTGTTATGATCTATCAAGTCATACATTCTGAAGGGCTCTGTAATCTCAGGCAAAACCTAACTTTCTTTGGCAGCGTCCATCGAAATACAAAAGCAACCAGCAAAATGGACTGTGATTCAGGAGCTCCTCCTTGCCTGTGAGCACCCTGGGAGGGACTGACGCATGGCCCAGGGACACACAGTCACGCTCTGCAGGCAGCAGTCAGGTTTCTACTTGCTGAAGCCATCAGGGGCTTGACTGTCACACTCAGTGCTCTGGAGAACAAGTCAGTCAAGCAATTGAGAGGATCTTTTTTGCAAATCAGAGAAAAAGAATCAACACAAGGTGAAAGATAGCCTTCTGATCAGCACTTAAACATGTACTTATCAGAGACTTCTTTTTCTCTCTTCTAAGCTTTGGTTCTAACTGAGAAATGCACTTGATAATAGGTGACCCTCCCCAGAAGAGCGTGGACTTCATTATTTCACAAGATTCACTCGTTCCCTTTAAGGCCCAGTCAATAAAAGTATATGGTATCTTCAAGCTCAGATGTCCTACTCTCAGGGATAAAAAGCCATAGGAACACAGTGACTTTATGAACTTGTAAAAATGCAGAAAGAAAGGCCGGTCATGGGACTCATGCCTGTAATCCCCGCACTTTGGGAGGCTAAGAAGGGAGGATCATTGAGCTCAGGAGTTTTGAGACTAGCTTGAACAACATGGTGAAACCCCATCTCTACCAAAAAATAAATTATCCAGGCATGGTAGCACAAGCCTGTAGTCCCAGCAACTTGGGAGGGCGAGGTAGGAGGATCACTTGAGCCCTCCACTTGAGGTGGAGGGTGCAGTGAGTCATGTCACCACTGCACTCCAGCCTGGGTGACACAGTGAAACCCTGTTTGAAAAAAAAAAATAAAGCAAAAAGATTTACCATTTCTGCCTCAAATACAACTTGTTCCTCTTCTCAAACATATACACTTCCCAAATTATCCCATTATGATTTTATTCCTGTTTGTAAATGATTGACCCTATCCCAACCCCAAGAAAGAAGAAAAATAATTTCCATTCATGTTTTAATGTGTATATTCTTAACCAATAAATCCAAGAAAAGTATACATATATACAAGTAGCTTTCCCTCAACATCTTTCCGTATTGTAAGTCATGTTTCCACGTATCTTGTTCTGGGGTATCTAGTGCATGTGCCATGGGCTCAGCCCCTATCACAGAATTTCAGTAACTTTGCCATCTCACAAATCCCTTCCACAGGGGTCAGCAGGTATCCAGTGGTGTATGTCATCAGCTTATGCATGCGGTCTTCCCAGCTGCCAAGCAGAATCTATAGTTGTTCCTTTCAGACCCCCAGTTATTACAGTGATACCCTCCCCACTTCGTAGTGGTAATAAGCGATGTGCGTGGCCCTTCAGATGCAAAGAGCTTTGGTGGATCCACCTAGCTGCTCTCAGACATGTCCAAAGTTGCCTGAACCATAGCGCGTACACAGCGCAGACCTCTAGGTTACATAAGCAAAAAGATTAAATACTATTTTGGAAAATTAAAAGGGCAGATCATGTTTTTTTCCCCTGGTCTCTTGATCACTCTCTATCACCCGCCTTGTCCCCACCGCTGTCCCTCCTCCTTCCAAATGCCTACTGTGTACGCTTGCTCATTGCTAGTTGAGTGCCTGTGTCTACATTGGAAGACACAAGGATCTAAGACACCTAGATGCAGGAGAAGTCAGAGAAAGCAAGCTCCTTCTTTGGAAACGCTCCTTCTGTGATCCCAGGTGTGGCATCCACAGATAAATGGCAGCACTGTGGTGGCAAGAGGGAGAAACAAGACAAGGAGAGTGGTTCTCAGTTGTTTCCTGGGTGGCCAATGGTTCCCAGCTGATCTGCTTAATCATTATTAGAATCTCATCAGCAATTTTTAAATGAAGACACATAATCAGGCCCCAACCTGGTGCTTTTGAAGTAAGGCACGGGGGTTTTACTTATTTATTTTTAATTCTCCAGAATATTTGGGTGCTCATTCAAGTTTGGGAACTGCTACAGCTTAGCTTCCTCCCACTCTGATAAGGGCTGTCAGAACTTCTGGCACGGGGGATAATAGCCAGAGACAGCTTCCCTTTCATTTATTTATCAAGCTTCTTTCCCACTCTAAATCCGACCCTATGTTAAGTGCTGGAAATAAAATCGTGAAATGAAAGCAGGATTTTATATTCTAGTAGGGAATACCGGATTGCTGCAGGGGCCGGGCAGGCAGCACACCATAGAACGCTAGGATGTGCCACTTACATCATGACCATCATGGATTTGTACATGTCTTATGGCAATTTCCAGCAAATGGCAGGAAGCAGTCTGGAGAAAGGGGTGCCCTTTAGAATTCACACAGGGATACCATGTGGCCTAGCTGCCCAGGTAACAGCTGGGTACACTGACGATTAGAGTTTAAGGTGGTGACTGCTGTGGCGATGCATCATGTTGCTGCCAGGAAAGAACGTAAGCACTTAAGTCAGACTAGAGGATCAAGATCCCTTCCTGGGTGAGGAGAGCTAATTTCTGAAGGACAAATAAGACTCAGCCAGGCAAGTAAGAATCCAGACGCTCCACTAGGCAAAAGAAATGACGTAAACCAAGGTGCAGAGAGTGGAGAGGCAGGAATTCATGTAGGTCACTGAGGCGCAGGGACGCAGTACAAGGTGAGGGCTGATAAGAGATGGGGCAAGAGAGGTTGGCAGAGGCCACAACACAGGGAAGTCTGCAGAGAAGTGGCATGATTCAGTTTACATTGATCACTCTGAAGGCGGGTGGATCACGAGGTCCAGAGATAGAGACCATCCTGGTCAACATGGTGAAACCCCGTCTCTACTCAAAATGCAAAAAATTAGCTGGGCATGGTGGCGTGTGCCTGTAATCCCAGCTACTCGGGAGGCTGAGGCAGGAGAATTGCCTGAATCCAGGAGGCGGAGGTTGCGGTGAGCCGAGATCACGCCATTGCACTCCAGCCTGGGTAACAAGAGCGAAACTCCGTCTCAAAAAAAAAAAAAAAAAAGAAAGTTTAGGGAATTGATTGGATTGGGACAAAAACCTGGACGCAGAGGACAGTTAAGAGGCTATTAGAGCAAAAAAAGGCAAACAATGATAAACATCTTAATTAGGGTAAAGGCAGGGAGATGTAGCCATGTGGATGGGTTGGAGAGGGATTTCTGAGTTTGAATCAACAGGATTTGTTGATTGGGAGGATCGGAAGGAGTGGGGTGGAAGGAGGACACAGAGTCCGTTTTGGACAAGTGTCATCTCAATGGCCTAGGGCCATCCATGTGGATGTCCTTATTGGGTAAAGTATGCCCCACCAATACTTGTGGGGGGAATCACCAGGGGTTCTGGTTAGAAAAGAATATTCTCCAGCCCCACCCTGCTCTATTGAGTGGGAATTTCTGAATGGTGTCTGCAGAGGTATGGAAAGGAGAGAATGTTTAATGGAGGCGGAATTAATTTGACAAGTCTAGAGTGCAGGTACCTGTGGAGGAGGCGAGTGTGGGCAGATGAGACTTGAAGGGTGCTGGATTATCCAGGGAAGTTTGCCAGATTAAAGAAAAGCCTTATGTCATGTTAGGATTTTGAATTTTTTTAAATTTCTTTAATTTTTTTGTATTTTTAGTGGAGACAGAGTTTCACCATGTTGCCCAGGCTGGTCTTGAACACCTGACCTCAAATGATCCGCCCACCTCGGCTGGGATTACAGGTGTGAGCCACTGCAGCTGGCCTCATGTTAGGGTTTTGGATAATACCTTACTCTAGGGTTTTTAGGTGAGATCTTTCTATTGGTGGTGTCAAGGACGGAGAGGAGTTCAGAAGAGACATTGTAAAAGTTGAGTATCAGGAAGAATGATTGGAGATGGAGAAGCGGAGATATACATGAAATCTCTCAGCTATAGCACCAATAGGACTTGTGGGTAAATGCAGAAGATGAGGTGTCTTAGTATCCCTTAAAATGACCAACTATAATTTTCATGGGGCTTTTACCAGTACAATTTTCAAGATACCACTGTTGCTTTTTTTCACTCTCCAAGTGGAAACTCGTCACATCAGAAACATAAATTAACTTGTAGAAAGGCCTGGGAGTGGGTGCAGAGACTCCAGCCTCTCAAAACTGCTGAGTCCTATGCTCCTCTACCCAAGTGCACAGAAGCACACACGGCCATGGCCCCCTCAGGCACGCATGCATCCTTGCCCTCCCTGCCTGCCCTCACACTTGGCGGCGGCATCCCAGCTGTGCTCCAGACATCTTCTGGTCCTTTAGCTGCATCTCCCACACACCTGCCATTCTCAGAAACCTGCTCCTGCTGCCCTTGCTCCAAATCAGAAGCAGGGACTGGTGAGCTGGTAAGTGTTGGGCTGAGGGGATGCACCGTGAGGGATGTAGCCCAGTAGAATTCTGGAAAGAACCTTCACAGTCTGGCATGTAGCCCTGGCTCCAGGCATACTGGATTACTTGCCAGTCCCCGACCTCCCTTGCAGTGCCCCCATCTCCAAGCTTTTGCTCAGGCTATTCTTTATCCTCTTGTACCACTTCCACTGCATCTTCCTATTGCCTTCCCTGTTTATCCCAGGAAGGGCTTGCTGGCCCCTCTGCATTTCCCATGCATTTTACTTACACGTCTTTATCATCCTTATCAAGTCTTGACTTAGGTTTTGGCTCTTTATGTACCTGCTGTTTCCTAAAAGCTCTCAGAGAACAGCATCCCTATCTGAGTCACATGTGTTTCCTCCAAAGAGCTCAACACAGTATGCAGAGCGGAGGGGGAAAACAGGCTCAATCAAGGTGCATGGAAAGGAAGAATAAAAATGAAGGCCACATTTAACTCCTAGATACTATGAGTAGATCCAGTA
Organism: Leontopithecus rosalia; assembly: GCA_028533165.1. Classification (NCBI taxonomy): domain Eukaryota; kingdom Metazoa; phylum Chordata; class Mammalia; order Primates; family Cebidae; genus Leontopithecus; species Leontopithecus rosalia. Next base: position 5,840,199 of record CM052657.1, on the reverse strand, counting down.
TTTCAGGATTACGTGGAAAAATCCCTACTTTTCATTTCGATTTCTGTTACAATCTGAGCTAAACTGTAAAATACATGTGGATATCTTAAGGATATAAAATTATTTGGTCTCCCAGTTTTTAGGTTCAACTTTTATGAGCCGTGAAGCAGAAAGAAGTCTGAATGGACACCTTTGCCTTGCAACTTTTAATTGACCTGACTCAGAGTCCCAGTTTCTTTAGCTCTTGATCCCCAGTACTGTTCTCTCAGTGGAGGAAAGGGCCTGATTTCATACAGAGTGCTCAGTCATTACGGTCTATTAAATCTTTACTTTTTCTTTTTTCTTTTTTGAGACTGAGTTTTGCTCTTTTCACCCAGGCTAAAGTGCAGTGGCTCTATCTCAGCTCACTGCAACCTCCACCTCCTGGGTTCAAGCAATTCTCCTGCCTCAGCCTCCTGAGTAGCTGGGACTACAGGCACCTGCCACTGCACCTGGCTAATTTTGTATTTTTAATATAGATAGGGTTTCACCATGTTGGTCAGGCTGGTCTCGAACTCCTGGCCTCAAGTGATCCACCTACCTCGGCCTCCCAAAGTGCTGGGATGACAGGCACGAGCCACCACACCCGGACAGTCTATTAAATTTTGAATTCAGACAGAGAACCACTTGGCATAAGATTATAAATTTATTTGAAAGATAATGCCAGGTGTGGTGGCTCGTGCCTGTCGTCCCAGCACTTTGGGAGGCGGAGGTAGGAGGATCACCTGAACCCATGAGGCTGAGGTCACAGTGTACTGAGATCGTGCCACTGCACTCCAGCCTGGGTGTCAGAATGAGATCGTGTCTCAAACAAATAAATAAATAAATAAAAGATTAAAATTTATCTCAATTCCGGGCCTAGGTCTTAAATCGGTCAGCTTCTCATTGAATTTGAGAAAGCAGCACAAATAGTAAAATAATATTTTTTCACTTCCAGAATGGTTTCCTAGGAAGTCAGGCATCTTTATAGAAATCAACGTCCTAAAGCACTGTTCATTGTAGTTGTTGCTGTGGGATTTTTTTTACTCTCTCTCTCTTTTTTAAAATTATCTTATGTACTGTCAATTCTGGTCGTTACTTAATTCTCTTTACAATAAAAATGCACAGAAACAGAACATTTGTTTCCCATTAGGAAGAAGAGTCAGAGTGCTGTACTGGTTAACGAGGGCTCTGGGTCCAGACAGCCTTTGCCCAGCTTTTAGCTTAGCCAATAACTGTGTACCTTGGGCAGTTAATTCTAACCTCTGTGTACCTCTGTCTTCTCATCTGTGAAATGGGAGTAGCCATAATGTCCTTCTCGGGAGAATGATCTATCTAAATAAATTAACACGCACCAAGATTGGGCCTAAAACATAATCAACAGTGCAACGAACATAGCTGTTGTATTTATGTTTTATGTTGTGCTCAAATATAGATCCACTAATACGTAATTTTTTCTTGGCTACCTGAGTGACAAAGCTGTAAAGCATTTATTCTAAGCAATCATAGGAAATGGTTTCTAATTTTTTTTTCAATAATGCACTAACCAAGAAACATCTTTCTGCAGAGAATTAGAACTAGATCTTCTCAGGATATCAAAAGCTAATGGCAAATGTGCTGTTGATTTTTCCTCCCAGTAAAAGTTAGGTTCTTCTTCAAAGAAATCATTTCAAATTATTTCCACAGATGCGACGGCCACGCAGGACCTCCGGTGCCTGTGAGGGGAGCTGCTGTGGTAAGTAACCAGATAACCACAGGTTACTCTAAGAAATTCAGAATTTACGTAATCCCAGGGTGGCTACCTATTTAAGGAGGATTCCACTCGGCTCAGTTTTAAATTTATTTTAGAAGCTTGGATTTCTCCTCAAGAGTTCAAACTTTCCAATTATATTTGGCTTCCAGATGACTCTGGGACTGGAATTCTCTGTCAGGAAGGAGTGAGGCATCACGTTTCCAGACACCGTCAGTGGCATCTCTGATATTTTACTACATGTCGCTCTCATATAGCCCTGAGGGGTTGGTCACAGGAAGTTGCCAGAGGCAGCCACAGCCACATTTGCCAGCCAGGATGGTCCTGAACCAGACCCTTTATGAGTGCAGTAGTCCTCTGTGCTCAGAGGAAGCCATGATAGGTGAGATGCAGGAACAAGTTCGTATGAGAGTTGACCCAGCGAGACGCTTCCTCAGAAAAAGAAAGGGAGAGTTTTGCAAGGGACCTTTAGGAAGCTTTTGGAAGCATGCAGGAGGAGAGCAAGTATACTTATCAGTGGATCGTAGCCTTAGCCCTGGGGACCTCCGTCTCTCTCTCTCTCTCTCTCTCTCTCTCTCTCCCCCCTTCTTTGCAAAAACATGGGATAAAATTCTGGTGAGGCGTGCATATCAAGAGAGGTTCTTTTCCATTTTTTTTGTTTGTTTGTTTTTTGAGACACAGTCTCTTTCTGTCACCCAGGCTGGAGTACAGTGGTGTGATCTTGGCTCACTGCAACCTCTGATTCCCAGATTCAAGTGATTCCCTGCCTCATCCTCCCAAGTAGCTGGGATTACAGGCCCATGCCACCACGCCCAGCTAATTTTTATATTTTTAGTAAAGAGAAGGTTTCACCATGTTGGCCAAGCTGGTCTTGAACTCCTGGCCTCAAGTGATCCTCCCACCTCAGCCTCCAAAAGTGCTGGGATTACAGGCATGCGTCGCCATGCCCAGCCGGAAACAGGGGTTCTTTGTACTACGTCTTTCTGGATGATAACAGTGAGCCCTCTTTTTCTCCCGTATATGTCTCAGGCCCAACCATGACACCAGCACTAACAGCTGCGACACTCTAGTAGAGAACTTACTGTCCTCCAGGCACCTGATAGATCATTTCATTTAATACCCAGAAAAAAAAATCTGTAAAATTGGTACTATTATTCTCCCATTTTAAAGACAAAGAAATTGAGGTTTAAAGAGTTAAAGATCATGCTCAAGGTCACCCTGGTAAATGATAGACTCAGGATTAGAAAGCCTGGTTTTCTGGAACTCCACAGTGGGAGGTCAGTCATGCCTGCAGTGCCTCGCTCTGATGCCCCGATTACACCTGCACCACAGAGATGCTCGCCACCTGCAGAGGCTCTGCCTTAACTGATCAGTGGACTGAAGTGGCACGACCTCCCCATCCAGCTTTGCTCTCTGAGGGGACAGACCCCTGCTCCAGGATGCTTCTGTACTCTTTGTTTTCCTGGGGAAAGTATTCAGACTGACCATCCTCTGCCGTTTGAGAGCTGTGGGGTCTGAAGCAGAAAACGGATGTAAAAAGAAAGGCAAATGCCTGGAACAAGTGGAGCTAATTTGGAGTTTTGGGGATTTGAAAATCCGGTCTAGGGATTAATGGACGTCACACTTTGACAGTCCTCGTTGTCACTTGCATCTAACCATTTCCCTGTTCAGAGCATGTCAATCTAAAAGGCGAGAGCTGGGCAGATAAGTGAAATGGAAGCCAGTGATCGTTGCTCCCCACAAATAGCTATTATGAAAAGTAAGAGAGAGCTTGGGCAGAGTGGCTCAGCCCTATAATCCCAACACTTAGGGAGGCCAAAGTGGGAGGATTGCTTGAGGCCAGGAGTTTGAGACCAGTTTGGGCAACATAGTGAGATCCTGTGTCTACGAAAAAAATTTTTTGTAATTAGCCAGTTGTGGCGGTACATGCTTGTAGTACCAGCTAATCAGGAAGCTGAGGTGGAAGGATCACTTGAGCCCAGGAGTTGGAAGCTGCAGTGAGCTATAATTGCATCACTGTAGTCCAGCCTGGGCAACAGAAACAGGAAAGGAAGAAAGGAAAAAAGAGAGAAAGAAAGAGAGAAGGAAGGAAGGAAGGATTGATTTTAAAAACAGAGAAAAATAATGAAAATACTATCTTTAAATTTTTTTTTTTTTGAGACGGAGTTTCGCTCTTGTTACCCAGACTGGAGTGCAATGGCGCCATCTCGGCTCACCGCAACCTCCGCCTCCTGGGTTCAGGCAATTCTCCTGCCTCAGCCTCCCGAGTAGCTGGGACTACAGGCACGCGCCACCATGCCCAGCTAATTTTTTGTATTTTTAGTAGAGATGGGGTTTCACCGTGTTGGCCAGGATGGTCTCGATCTCTTGACCTCGTGATCCACCAGCCTCGGCCTCCCAAAGTGCTGGGATTACAGGCTTGAGCCACTGCGCCTGGCCTATCTCTAAATTTTTTAAGTACTATGTGGAATAAGACTTCTGCATGACATGTAGATTTCCCTTACTTATTCAAAGAAGTTCTATTCCCTTAACCCCACAGAGCTGGAAGTTGACCATTGATGCTGTAGGGATTCTCCCCAAGATTTGAGGCGATGAACTTCTCATCACTTGGTTGGCAGCCTGGCAGGAATGGTACAAGCAGATTCCACCATTTTATGGGAAGTTATACCTTATTATTAGATGATGTTCCACTTAGAAAAGAAGGAAGCTGCTACTTAAACATATGCATAAGCTTAAAAGAAGCAAAAGAAACATAGAAATTTTAGAGCTAGAGAAACACTTAGAGATCTTCTAGCCCAGGGTTTCTCACCTCAGCACCATTGACATTTTGGACTCTTATGTATTGCAGGGAGTTTAGAAGCATGCCTGGGCCACTTGACTATTCCTTATCTCTGGAAAACACTGGCTGATACTCCAATGTGGTATTTCTTACACTAAGCTCTTCATCCAGGTTGGCGTGAGCTCCCCAGGCAGGGTCTGTATTAGTTCATTTTCATGCTGCTGATAAAGAGATACCCAATACTGGGTAATTTAAAGAAAAAGAGGCTTAATGGATTCACAGTTCCTTGTAGCTGGGGAGGCCTCACAATCATGATGGAAGGTGAAAGGCACATCTTACATGGCGGCAGGCAAGAGAGAATGAGAGCTGAGCCAAAGGGGAAACCCCTTATAAAGCCATCAGCTCTCATGAGACTTATTCATGACCAAAGGAACAGTATGGGGGAAACCACTCCCATGATTCAATAATTTCCCGCTGGGTCCCTCTCACAATACGAGAATTTGTTGGGAATTATAAGAGCTACAATTCAAAATGAGATTTGGGTGGGGACACAGCCAAACCATATCAACCTGTGTATCCCCACTGCCTGGCACAAACTGAGCACTCAGTAATTGAAGGAAGCAATGAATGAGTGGTTTTAAGCTGCAGGTACATTTGTGGAAATGACCTGTGCAGAGAAACAGACACAGAACTAATTCAGGAACACCTTCAAAAATTAGCTTGTTGACTTTACCAAGGTGTTTGATAACATCAGTGAGTTTAGGCTTTAGCTCTGACAGCTGTTCTACAGGTTTGGCTACCCTAGGAAGTTCTCAAATACTCTAAGGCTACGCTGTGACAGAGGTTTGTTTGTCTAGTCAGGTCAGAATCACAGACAATATCAGCAAAGTGAACTGGAGTTGTGTAAAACGCCTCATTTTGCTCAGTCTATTTTATGTACCATGTAACCGTGATCCTGAAAGCCAGCATTTTGCAACTGGCATCTCATCCTGTGGGATACTTTTCTACCTCATTTGGCTGCCAGCATCAACAGGAGTCCTCCAGGAAGTTCCCTATAACCACAAAAGAATAGTAGCAACAGTAAGGATTACTAAGTGCTGACATCATTCTAAATGCATCGCAACTATTAATATTAATTCACCTAATTCTTACAGCAACCCTATGCAGTGGGTATTGTTGCTGTTGCTGTTATTTTCCTTTTACCAAGAAAGAAACTAAGGTCTAGAGAGATTAAGTAACTCGCCCAAAGTCTTATAAATATGAATGGGCAGAGCCAGGATTGGAACCTCATGTGCTTAACCACTATGCTGTCCTGCCTCCCACGTGCTTTTCTAAATCCTAATACTACAAATCTCCAGTGCCTCAATTTCTGTAATAATGTATACTAGTAATATTATATAATTAGTTTTCTTTTTTTTTTTTTTTTTGAGATGGAGTCTCACTCTGTCACTCAGGCTGGAGTGCAGTGGCACAATCTTGGCTTGCTGCAATCTCTGCCCTCCCCAGGCTTAAGCAATCCTCCCACCTCAGCCTCCCAAGTAGCTGAGACCACAGACATGTGCCATCATGCTTGCTAAGTTTTTGTATTTTTGGTAGAGACAGGGTTTCACCATGTTGCCCAGGCTGGTCTTGACTTCCTCAGGTCAAGTGATCTGCCCGCCTTGGCCTCCCAAAATGCTGAGATTATGGGCATGAATCACCACACCCAGCCTTATGTAGGTACTTTTTTACCTTGGTATATCATAAATCGATTCATAACTATGTACAAAGTATCACGCCATATGCAATGAAAGGCATGGACTGCCTAAGACAAGGTGCCTCTCTTCGGAGAGTTTATCATCTAACTGAAGGTCTGTACATTAGTGAAATAACAGTAAAAAAAAAAAAATAACAGAAATGGAGGGTCTGGGATCAGATCATATGAGTATGATAGCCAGTGCCACCATATATATTACTCATGTGATTTACAATAAGGCAGTTACATCAGTTTCCTCACCTGAAAAATGGGAATGATAATTCCTACTTAATTCACATATTTGTTACAAGATTCAGTAAGAGAGGATATTTTTAAGTATATTAAAAACAAATGAGTAATTTTGTTCACATATAAGAAAGTTGGAGGCTGGGCATGGTAGCTCATGCCTGTAATCCCAGCACTTTAGGATGGCAAGGTGAAAGGACTGCTTGAGCCCAGGAGTTTAAGACCAGCCTGGACAACATAGCAACTCATTTCTACAAAAATATTCAGAAATTAGCCAGGCATGGTGGCACACATCTGTAGTCCCAGCTACTCAAGAGACTGAGGTGGGAGGACTGCTTAAGCCAGGAGTTCAAGGTTACAGTGAGCTGTGTTGCACAACTGCACTCCAGCCTGTGTGATGGAGCAAGTCTCTCTCTCTCTCTCTTAAAACAACAACAAAAACTGGAAAGGATTTTGACACAATTGTGCTGCAGAGAGGTGTTCGAACCTCGTCCTCTAGGCCAGGTGTGGGAAATAGGCTTCACCTTTTATGGCAACTCCACAGCATGGAGCATTGTTTTGAGGGGGCTTCTGAGTCCAAAACTGAGCCCTGACGAGAATCAGTCAGTGTATGCTCTGAGCCCTGGAGGGATTTACTTCTCTCTTGGGTCACAAGAAACTTCAGGTGCCTCCCAGCAGCTCTATGACCTGTATTTGGCTTCAGAGAATGCCTACTACAAGGATATAATGCACTTAGAGGCCAAGAGCTGCAAAACTTGATCATGAGTAGAATGAATATTTTAGCATTGGCTCTGGAATCCGACAGACTGGAAATAAATCCCCTCCCTCCACCAATGTGACCAGAGACTAATGACCTGACCTCTTGAATCCTCAGTTTTCTCGTCTAGGATAATCAATGTTTAATTGCTGCTGCTAACAACGACAATAATAATATCTCACACATAGCTTAAATAAAAGTTAGGAGTCTAGAGGGAGGGATAGTTTTCAATATTTGATGTCTGATACCTACTATTGACTCACAGCTGCTGCTTTTCTTTTTTAATCACTAAAGTCACCCTTGCAGAATTACAGATGAGTGTAAATGAAACCTCGGTATTTTCTCTTGTTAGCTATATAATTTACATCTCTGTGTGTTGAAAGCGTCCGGGACATGTTGCTTGAGTAGGGTGGGTCTTGAAGTAGAGGATCTGGGCAGAAATAAAACCAAAGGAAATTATACTCAGGGTCTGTAAAGGATAGTGATTCTTCCCAGCCTGGAGAGGGTCATCTCTTCACATGACCCCTCTGTTCATGTACTTTTCATTTCATTGTGAATTATCATTACAAAGGAACGTGATCCTGGGGGCCACAAGGAATGTACTGGTCTACATCCATAGAGAAAAGATTATTTGGGTGTTAAATGATTGAGAGAGAATTATGCCTGATGTTCTCTTAATCAGATATATCTACTTTGCACCAATTATCAAAATTGCAGATTTGAGAAGAATAGATTTATAAGATCTGTGACTAATTGTTATCACTAATAATAACAATTATTGAGGTAAGGTCACCTCCGAATTGGACAGACAAGAGGGAACACTTTGATGTAGGGTAAGAAGAATTAACTTTAACTGATCTGATTTCTCAAATGGTTAGTTTTAGGTTTTATTACCGCCAATCAGTATCCCACTATAGTTGTGTTTTGCTTTTAATATTTGTTTACTTCTGAATTTTATATTAGTATGCTAAATTATGTTGGATGACCAATAGGTTATCATGGGAGCACTCCTTCCTTATTAATAAATCTCCTTTATGAGTAGTCAGTTGTGACTTACTCATACAATGACAACTGTAGGTCAATGAAATTTGGGCAGGTTTCTGAGGGAAATAAGTGACCTAGACCTTGAGAAAGAAAACAAGCAGGAGTGAAAATACAAGGTCACGAGGAATGTAGTGGGTAAGAGAACCTGCGCTGTGGAATCGGACAGACCTGTGATGGAGAACTTAAGAAGTTGGAGCTTTGGAAAGGTCGACGCGCTCTTAGGTATGAAAGATGAGATGGCTGGGCGCAGTGGCTCACGCCTGTAATCCCAGCACTTTGGGAGGCCGAGGCTGGTGGATCACGAGGTCAAGAGATCGAGACCAACCCGATCAACATGGTGAAACCCCGTCTCTACTAAAAATACAAAAGATTAGCTGGGCACGGTGGTGCGTGCCTGTAATCCCAGCTACTCAGGAGGCTGAGGCAGGAGAATTGCCTGAATCCAGGAGGCGGAGGTTGCGGTGAGCCGAGATCGTGCCATTGCACTCCAGCCTGGGTAACAAGAGCGAAACTCCATCTCAAAAAAAAAAAAAAGAAAGAAAGATGAGATAAAAGTGTAGTGGTGAAGGTCAAATGGAAAGGGAAATCTTGAGGTGGGAAGAGGGATTCAAGAGACAAGGACTGGGTAGCAGAGTGAGCTGAAGATCAAGACTGGAAAGGGAAGTGGGTCAGTGCAGCATGAGTTAACGTGGAGTCGTGAGTGACAGAGCCAGTTTGACAGAGGAAATGCAAATGGGGTTTTGGCACAAGAAAGTGAAGGCATGGGAGTGGATAATGTCCTCAAGGTTATGAAGACAAATAAAAGCTTGAAAGTAGAGCAGTGACTGGATTTTATGACATCAAGACAAACACTTGCTAGTAAAATATAGTAATAATAACCAGGCTCGGTGGCTCACTCCTGTAATCCCAGCACTTTGGGAATCCCTAGCCAGGGGTATTGCCTGAGATCGTGAGTTCGAGACCAGTCTAGTCAACATGGTGAAACTCTGTCTCTACTAAAAATACAAAAGAAGTAGCTGGATGTGGTGCCTGTAACCCCAGCTGCTCAGGAGGCTGAGGCAGGGGAATTCTCAAACCAGGGAGGTGGAGGTTGCAGTGAGCTGAGATCACACCACCAGACCCTGGCTTGGGCAACAGAGTGAGACTCTGTCTTAAGAAAGTAAAATAAATAATAGAGGCAAACAAATTTAGTTTTATGTCATTCTCTTAAATCCTTTCACTGAAAAATTAGCAATAGATTTATTTACGTCATTGGTTATTTATACAGTCATATTCTTGAATGCCTTTGTTTCAGAACTACCAAGTCAGCTCCTTACGACAGTCTGAGGGATTCTACCATTCTAGACCAGCAGTCCCCAGCCTTTTTGGCACCAGGGACCCACATTCTGGAAAACAACTTTTTCACTGAAGGGGCTGGTTTGGGAATGAAACTGTTCCACCTCTGATCATCAGGCATTAGCTGGATTCTCATAAGAAGAACACAACCTAGATCCCTGGCATGCGCAATTCACAATAGTGTTATATGTAAACTTTCAATGACGCAAAAGAAGTAGCACTCGAATATAAATTTCCTCAGCAAGGCAATTTAATTCTATAGAAGGGTGCAGCTCACAAATGGAACAATGGCGAGTGCACACCTGGACTCAGAGGGGAAGGGGTACTTATTCCTGACAGAGGTAGCCCCTACTGCTGTGTCATTCCCCTACTGGCTAGAGTTAGACTACACAGTCTAGGCTAATTCCAACTGGCTATTTTAAAAAGAGCAGGGGTACCAGCCGGAATGGAAGCATACATAGTTTGGCAGGAAGGATGGTTAGGGGCAGGTAACCAAGGGTGACTCAGGTCAAAGTGGGTGACTGGAGCAGGTGACTGGGATGAGTCAGGACAGAGCAGGGGACCAGGGGAAAGGATGTGAACTACTGATTAGAACTGGCAGAAAAGGTTGTTTACTGAAACTACAAGGAATTTAAACTTTAAAATGGAGGACAAAGAACTGAACATACTGACATACTGATCCTTTGAGGAGAAATTTAGAACTCATTGGTTCGTACTTCTTTGAGAATCTAATCCCTGGGCTGACCTGACCAGAGGCAGAATTTAGGCAGTAATGTTCGCCCCCTCACCCCACACTGTGCAGCCTGATTGCTAACAGGCCACAGATCACTACCAGTCCGTGACCCAGGGGTCAGGGACCCCTATTCTAGATGACCTCTGATAGAAACACATTTTTCTCCCTAAATCCGTCAGGTTCACACTTTTTTTTTTTCTCGAGACAGAGTCTTGCTCTACCTCCCAGCCTGGAGTGCAGAGGTGCGATCTTAGCTCACAACAACCTCCACCTCCCTGGGTTCAAGTGATTCTCCTGCCTCAGCTTCCTGAGTAGTTGAGATTACAGGCATCTGCCACCATGTCCAGCTAATTTTTGTATATATATATATACGTATATATATATATATATATATATATATACGTATATATATATATGTATATATATATGTATACACACACACACACACACACACACACACACACACACACATATATAATTTTTTTTCCCCAAGACCGAGTCTTGCTCTGTCACCTAGGCTGCAGTGCAGTGGCCAGATCTTGGCTCATTGCAACCTGCGTCTCCTGGGTTTAAGCGGTTCTCCTGCCTCAGCCTCCAGGGTAGCTGGGATTACAGGCACCGGCCACCACGCCTAGCTAATTTTTGTATTTTTAGTAGAGACAGGATTTCATCCTGTTGGCCAGGCTGGTCTGGAACTCTGGACCTCAAGTAATCTGCCCACCTCAGTCCCCCAAAGTGTTGGGATTACAGATGTGAGTCACCGCACGCGGTCAAGGTCCACTGTGAGTTCTAGCCAACAGGCTCTTGATAACTGGGTACAATGCTAGGAAATCTAAAATCCAAGCCATTGGAGCCATGGAGACAGCACTCCAAACTCAAGAGAGGTCCATTTCTCTCCTCTCTTCCAGGAACGCCCCGCTAAGATCTGTGTAGTGCTGTTACCACACCCCACCACTTACCCAAAATTGGTCTTTGGTTCGGGAGTTTCCTAAGTATTGTCCCGTCTGTAGTTGCCAAGAGGATGTTACCCGACAAAAGTCCAGATCCAGATTCCAAGAGAGGGTTCTTGGATCTCTCATGAGAAAGAATTCAGGGCGAGTTCGTAAAGTAAATGCAAGTTTATTAAGAAAGTAAAGGAATAAGAGAATGGCCACTTTATAGACGGAGCAGCCCCTGAGGGCTGCTGGTTGCCTGTTGCTATGGTTATTTCGTGATGATATGCTAAACAAGGGGTGGATTCTTCATTCATGCCTCCCCTTTTTAGACTATATAGGATAATTTCCTGACCTTGGTATTTGTAAGCTGTCATGGTGCTGGTGGAACAGTGAGGATGACCAGAGGTCACTCTTGTCGCCATCTTGGTATTGGTAGGTTTTAGCCAGCTTCTTTATTGCAACCTGTTTTTATCAGCAAGGTCTTTGTGACCTGTACCTTGGGCTGACCTTCCATCTCATCCTGTGACTTAGAATGCCTTAACCAGCTGGGAATGCAGCCCAGTAAGTCTCAGCCTTATCTTACCCAGCCCCTATTCGAGTTGGAGTTGCTCTGATTCAAACATCTATGACAGCGCTATGTAAGTTTGTAGGAAACTTTGGCAGAGAGAGGCTCAGTACCTTGCCTGAAAGACTCATCGTTGAAAGAATTAAAGTAGGTGTAGAGAAGTTCAAATGGCAAAAACAACACATTATAAATTGAGAAATAAATATTAGAAAAATGGATTTGTAGTGCGTAGACTAAAACTTTTAAGCTTGGGACAGTTTTGTGGGAGTGTGTGAGTATTTTGACTGGTGAAGGCTCAGAAATAATATTGTTCTCTACTTTAAAATTAGCAGGCAAAAATATACAATTCACCCCTGGAAAATCAACTAGTCAACAGTGCATTTGTCCCCAAGCCAGCAGTCATGAGGGAGGAGAGTGGCATGCCTCCGCCGTGGGACACTTCACTGCTGGAGAGTGAGTTTTTCCAAGGTAAATTCGTCCATTAAACTGCCTTTGCAACAGCTGGTACTAAAGGAAGCAAACAGTAACTAGTTTGTATCAAAGTACTGAGAACGTATCAAACGCTGTACTTCATTTTTTAAGTCCTCTTGTTTAGATTACTTGAAGAGGATGCTGATATATGTTATTAACCTCAGGGGTCAGGGGTTCGAGACCAGCCTGGCCAACTTGGTGAAACCCCCATCGCTACCTAAAAATAAAAAGCTGGGTGTGGTGGCATGTGCCTGTAATCCTAGCTACTTGGGAGGCTGAGGCAAGAGAATTGCTTGAACCCAGAAGGCAGAGGTTGCAGTGAGCCTAGATCACACCACTGCACTCCAGCCTGGGCGACAGAGCAAGACTCCATCTCAGAAAAATAAATATATAAATATTTAACCTCAGGTAAAAGGGAAATACATCTTTAGGAAACACATCTACAAAGGTTGCTGTTTAATAGACTTTTATTGTTCCAGAATAGGACCCAAATGCACTGTGACAAAATCTAATTGTCACTAAACAATTAACCTTGCACAATGGTAAAAACTGAAACAGGTCCCAAAAGCAGTGGCGTTCCGAATGCACATGTATCTTATCATTATATGACCATAGTTCACTTTTACAAAGGTTATTCAGTATAAGCCCAGCCATTTGAAAAGTTAACTCTGAAGTTATCACCAGCTTCACCTTGAGGAACTAAGTTTAGTTTGCAAAGGCAATACCATCGCCTGGCCCTTATCCTGTGTGACAGCGGTTGGGGACAGACAGTCAGCAGGACAGCCAACCTAGGGGCTTTCTTCAGTAAGACGCTTCCTGGCAGAGACCAGAGGAGAATCACTGATCCAAAATAAGGTTTTGTTGGAAAAGGAGAGCTACTGTTTATGGAATGAAAATGATAATAATAATGTGGCCTTTCTGAAAATAAAGTCGAGAAGCAGAACAGGAATTTTTCTGACCTCAGGCGTGGTGAGTAAAACAGCATTGTTAACCTGGGACTCCAAGTGGCTTTAATTTAAAATCCTGTCATGGGGATGTTGAGAGTGGTTACCTCTAGGTAGAATTCCTGGTGATTTTACCTATTTTGTTCTACCTTTCTGTATTTTCTGTTCTAACTACATTTTTCTCTTGTGGTCAGCCAAGGCTTTAAGGGGAAAGGAAAACATAAACAGCTTGAAAGGGAGAATGGATATCAAAGAGATTTTCATTATGATTTGTTTTAAAGCTAGATTTTTCTTCATGATGCAGTTTTGTTTTGTTTTGTTTTTGCCCCACCTTATACTACAGCATTGCTTAATTATTTTATTGTGGCTACAGGGAACAAATGACTTCAGGCCCTAGGAGGGGTAAATAAATATTTTCATGAAAACAGTGGCAGATGATTCCCTAAAGGATTCCTTAATTACATATCCTTAATGTTCAAGATCAGTTTTTCTTTTGGCTGTACAGACTTAATAGCACCAACTTGCAGTTAAAATGGGGTAGGGAAAATCCACAACAGATTTTTTAAAATCCCTTTAGCAGCTGCCCTAACATAATTGGCATGTTGCATGTACATTTCACCTATATATGCTCAGACACTTACTTTCCTTGTCATTATGCAGTTAAAATCAAATTTGTAATTTATTCATATTTATTGAACGTGAATAGGGTAAATTATACTACTATAGAGTGGGTCTTAAAGAGTCTACAAACCTCAAAGGATTATGATTCTATTCAAAGTCTAATGGGTTTTAATTGAGGAAAAGATGTCACATACAATTAAATTAATAAAATTCAAAGAAAAACCAACTGCGTCCCCAAAAGGATGTTGTGGCTTGTCTGAGATGACAGAGGCTATGGTCCTAGAGAGCATGAACCCTGGGTCTGGGCTTGGTCTAGGTCTTCAGTTATCATAAAGAGGTCCCTGGACACTGACTTTGACACCACCCCCTGAGTTTGCTACTGAGAGAAAAGTAATAATTATTTGACAATAGCAACTTCATGTCTTTGTAAAACTATGAGCTCATCTCATAGTAAAATCATCTGTATAGTCCATAAAGAGCAGAAAATTAAAAGTGAGCTCTTATGACACAGAGATTGAATTGCACAGTGGTTGCATGCATGGACTCAGAAAACAGACCGTCTTGGTTCCAATCCCATTGCTGTGAGATCTTAGCAATTTGCTTAATTTCTTCTTGCTTCAGTTTCCTCATTATAGAATAAGAACAGTAATAGGACAAACCTTCTCAGGTTGCATGAGGATTTAATGAATTAATATATTAAGTGTTTAGGATTCTGCCTGACACACAAAAAGTGCTGTCTTATAGGCATATTAATGGATATTAATTTTTCCAGAAAAAAATCTAACATTGGCATATTATTTAATAATATTATATAGCACTTTTAATTATATATATTGCTCAAATCCATCCAACTAAGTATGTTCATAAATTTGGTGTAAACTTTTAGTGGAAATACTGTTTCCTTATTTTTGATATAGAGTCTTACTCTGTCACTTAGGCTGGAGTGCAGTGGCATGACCTCAGCTCACTACAACCTCTGACTCCCAGGTTCAAGTAGTTCTCCTGCCTCAGCCTCCTGAGTAGCGGGGATTATAGGTGTGCACTACCGTGCCTGGCTAATTTTTGTATTTATAGTAGAGATGGGGTTTCACCATGTTGGCCAGGCTGGTCTCGAACTCTTGACCTCAGGTAATCTGCCCACCTCGACCTCCCAAAGTGCTGGAATTACAGGTGTGAGCCATCTTGCCTGGCCAAAAATGCTGTTTTCTTAACAGTACAACACAGAAATCATATGCTCTGTAAGAGGCTCATTTCTATTATGATCCCAGGAGGTATACACAGGTGGAAATATTAACAATACTAACAATTATCTAATCATTCAATGTCTGCATTATTAATTCTTTTTTATTACTAGCCCATATCTTGGAAAAACACAGTACATTTTAGATGCACTAAAAGAAACCATGATTAAAATTCATTGTTAGAAAAATAAAGTTCTGATGGCCGGGCGTGGTGGCTCACGCCTGTAATCCCAGCACTTTGGGAGGCCTCGGCGGGTGGATCACGAGGTCAACAGATCGAGACCATCCTGGTCAACATGGTGAAACCCTATCTCTACTAAACATACAAAAAATTAGCTGGGCGTGGTGGTGCGCGCCTGTAATCCCAGCTACTCAGGAAGCTGAGGCAGGAGAATTGCCTGAACCCAGGAGGCGGAGGTTGCGGTGAGCCGAGATCATGCCATTGCACTCCAGCCTGGGTAACAAGAGCGAAACTCCGTCTCAAAAAAAAGAAAAAAAAAAAATATATATATAGTTCTATTGTCTTAAGGAATTATGAAAGGTTTACTTTGAAAAAATGTGATTTGAAAAAGTAGGAAAGAAATTTTCACTATAGTCTTGTAAAAGTCAGTCTATCTTAAAAATATAATGAAAATTACATTTATGATAATATGATTAAAAATTATAAATGATTATGTTTCTTAAAACTGAGCCTTCAATAATTCAAATCATTACTAAACTGTAAAAACATACACAAAAAAGTTGATTCACATTCTCTTTTCAGTTTTAGATGACTTGGATAGCAAATTGGCTCAGGAACAGTCTGCAAGCTCAGTGAACACCAGAACACCCCTCAACTATGGATCAAGAACACACTTTAGTCATTTTTATTCCAGCGGGAACAGACATGGTAATATCACAGAAAGGCACAAAAAACACTATCATGACACTTCCAATATGTCTATCTATGACATCCTAAGACCAGGAACTCCTAGGGAAGGTTTTAAAACCTTTTCTCCTAGGACAAGGACAATTTATGATATGTATAGGCCAAGGGAGCCCAGAGCCTTTAAAGAAGATCATGTGCAAAAGAATACTTTTGGGAGTACTTCGCTGTGCTTTGACAGTAGGCAACGGTCGGCCTTACCAGCCACAGGGCATTTCACAGCAAGAAGCTTACATTTTCCAGCCACAACTCAGAACAAGAGTGTGTTTGTACCACTAAGGCACCGGCAGAGTCCAAAGAGAACTCCTTTATCATCCATCATATGGAACAGATCGGATTTCTCTAGAGACAGGCAGAACCAGGCAGAGTTCCTGAGGGCACCATCACCAGTGGAAATGGACCCAGCTGACAAGTATGCGTATCCCAGGTATTTTCAGGAGAGTAGGAGCTATGAATCATACCATTCACAGAATGTTTACCACCGTGTTAGTTTAAATGCCCCCATGGAGAATGCAATGAGTCCTGACACTTTTGAGAACTCAGAGAACATGCCATTCTCCCATCAAAACAACCCATTTGCCAGATCTTTCTTCAGCAATACCTTTGGACAAAGCAGAGAACACAGGAGATTTGGACAAAGTCCTTTTGGGGGTCAACAGAAAGGACATTCTTCCTGGTCTGACTTTCATCGAAGCAGGAATTCCTTCAGTTCTTCTGACAGAGATTTTGAAATGATTTCCATGGAAGCAAATAGTGCATCAGCTATTCACGGCCACAGTGTTTCTTCTGAACACTGGGAATCATTTTCTTCTGGTTATGGAACAGATGTTTCCAGAGGCCAAGAAGAGCCACCTCCCTGGCAGTTTGATTTTCAGACTTCCACACTGGAGAGGATGGAGGTATCACATGGTAATGAGAACCAGTTGACTACTCATTTTGGCATGCCAAATGTTTGCTCCACGACTGGTTCAAGCTGTCACATCAAATCTGGTGAGTTGGTAAGTCAACAGGAGGACAGTTCTCCTGTAGAAGTACATATAAACAAAGAAGCTTCCTCATTTGGAATTGCTCAGACTCCAGCACCCTCATTCAAAACTTCCTTTTCCCAGATTTCTGATGACAGAAGGAATTCTCAGAGTTCCAACTTGCAGAATCCCACAGGCACTTTGCCGAAAATTATTCTTAATAAGCCTGCCTCTCATCCATTGAGAAGCCATGCAGAAGTCACTATGACCAACAGCAATTCAGCTGACTCTCTGCCTCTTGCCAAAAGCCAGCCCAATATCAAAGAAGTAAATAGTGAGAAAGACTTAAATGAATTTATTTCAAAAGAAGACAGACAGCTAAGCAAGATGGACCAGACAAAGAAGGCAGGTGAAATACCCCAACCTGTTTCACAGACAGGGATCTCAAACCCTTTACCTGATTTTCAAAATCCCTTCTCCCAGGACTCAGCCAAGAGCAACAGGTTTGATTTTAATGCATCTACCACAGTAAGTTCAAAAAAGTCACCCAGGGTCTTTTCCCGGAAAGATACCTCCAAAACGTATATACCGTATAAAGATAAATCCAATGACATTAAACAAGATAAGAGGTTTACTGGGAACAGAAAACTTGGCTCGACAGCTTCCCTTCCTTTCATTCAGGGACACAGAACACCACCATCTCTCCCCAGGCCAGACCAAGGTTGTCACCGGGAATTAACTGTAACTAACGAAGATATTTCAAGCATTATTACAGATAACCACTGGAGCTCCGCACCGACTGATACTCAAAATGCACCATCTCTAGAAAAGCCTGTTATTTTGGATACTGAGGGAGAACAATGTGCTGTGGTTCATTCTACCAACCGTGGCGAATTGGCTGCTGGCCACAAGACCTCGTGTAATTCTTTAGCTCTATCATCAGCTGCAATACCAGATTCCTCACCCTCCAATAATTCTTCCCTTGATGCTCCTGTGGTTCCATCTGCTACAGTGTTCTCCAGGAGAAGTCCTTCAGACAAAGATTCATCACTGGGAGAAAAAGAAGAAAAAGACCAAAATAATCAGTTGGTTGTAAGTCACTCAGAAAGCCAAGAGACAAACGATAGTCATGTGCCTGCACATGATGAAGTGGCTGATGTTGTCAAATGCCATTCACACTCTCCTTTTAGGACCGAAAGGGGAAAAGGAAAAATAAGGCATCGTGTATCCTGTATTGAAAAGTTAAGCAAAACGGAAAATAGAACAGTACCCGCCAGTGATTGCAGGAACCTCATTGAGGCAAATCAAAGCAATTCCAAAGCCTCCGAGCTTGACACAATTTACTGTACCTTGCCGAGAAAATCAAGCAGTTTTCTCATACGTAGCAGAAAGTCAGGAAGTCAAATAATGGCTGCTTCATTGAGGAATGGGCCACTTCCCTTCCAAATCAAAAATAATGTGGAAGATACAGTGGGGAACTGTACATTAAACCAACTTAGTCCCAGTTCTCCCGAGTCAGTGACTGAATGTCCCACAGTCATTTCAGACTCAGCCCTGGGAGCACCTGAAACCACAGAGAGAATGACAAATGTGAAAAGCGGTGGATCTACTTCTTTTAGAAAAGGACCACTTCCGTTCCTCACCAAGAGGGCCAGGTCATGTCCCTCAGGGGAGCCACATGCCTCAACTGGAAGAGAAGAAAGAGAAAAGCCAGTGGCCTCAGGCACGGATGCTTCTGAGCTAACACCAAGGCTTTGGGAGAGAATTGCTTGCCCTGTGGAAAGTGACTCATCTGTTAGAGATTGTTCTTTAACCAAAAGACACCACCAAAAGGAAAACTTCCAAGAAGGCACTGAGAAGGAAGGTAAAATGGCTGCCTCCAGGAGAAGTGTATTTGCCCTTTCAAATGAAGACCCTTTACCTTTTCGTTCAGACTTGTCAGGAAAAGAACGGGAAAAAACTTTACATAAAGTTAAGACAACTAGTATGTTTTCTGTTTCTGGTGATGAAGATAATGTAAAATGTCTGGAGGTGGTCTCAATATATTACACTCTGCCAAGAAAACCCAGCAAAAAATTCTGTAACCTCCTCCAACAGTATACACAAAATACTGATTCACTTCGAGAATCACCTCAAGTGGAGACTGAAACATTTCCTAATGCTTTAGAAAACGACGCACAGAATTATTCTACACGAGAGCAGTCAGGAACACCTTCGTGTGAAGATCTAAAGATGTCCGTCAACTCTGATCAGAGTCTGACCATTGAAAATATGGCTGCCTTCCGATTATCAAACAGGGGGCTCCCAGAGCCTGCATTGCAGGAAATGGCTTCTACTGAGGCAGCTGTTTCTCTTCCTAAAGAGGAGTCTAAAGTTAGAGAGATTTTTTCAGATGATTTAGCTAAAACACCCTCAGAGGATTCAGAAAACAAGAAAGAAGGAGGCAAAAACTCGCCAAGTGAAACCCTGCATACTTTATCGATGCTTCAGGGAAAAAATGTTTCCGAAGAAAGATCCGAAAATTGCCAACAATCCATTAATTCAAGTGACAGTGGTCCCTCTAGTCTTCCAGCTCTTTCAGAAAATAATATTGGAAGTTCCCAAACCAGAAGAAGTTCTTGGGAGTGTACAGGGAGTGGTAGAGCCATTCCATTTACCGGAAGTGGGAAGTGTCCTCAGAAAGATCACATATCCACAGCTGTAGGTGACGGCTCCAATGGCTCACAGCCTAGGGGAGGCAGAGGGGACATTGAAAGCAACTGCCAAAAAATGACTAATGAAACACTTTCTCACTCAGAGAGCCAAGTCTTTGCTCTTACTCCAGCACTGCATAAACTACGGCTCAGTGAGGAGACTCAGTCACATGAACCAGACTTAGGGAATCTGCAGTCTGGACTGAGAGAATTACCTCAAAGAAGTCAGAAGGCAAATATGACAGACAGCAGGAAGGCTGAAGATGAAATGCAGTTAGCGTGGGCTCAACCTTCCCTTCTTGAAAGAAGCAATAAAAATAAAACCAACTTGGAAGACCTAGTAAAGGGGGAAAATAGATGTTCAGGTAAACACAGATTGGCAGCCATGTCTAAAGCAAGCAGAAAATTCCCAGCTAAAGATGTAAGCCCTAGAAGACATGTAGCTACTATCTTCCCCAAAAGTAGGAGTAGGTCTGGCTTTGACCATTTACCTGTTGGCACAGTGGAGTGCAACCCACTCTTCCCTGAGCCTGCTCCAAAGTCTGCAGAATCCAGAGGTGAAAGCAGGTTGAGTGAGGATGGAATGCCCATGGAGAAGTCCAAGAAGCCTCTCCCCACTACTGTACTACCCCACAGAGAAACTTCTACACACGCCAGCAACCGGAAGTCTAACAGCATCTCACAACGACATCAGAATGAGTTTAAAAATGTCCCAGAATCACAACCACAGCATGAGAATTCTAAAGACATCACAGTAGATCAGAATTTAGAAAGAGAATCCGGAGCCCCATCCCTGCTCACATTCACCAGCCTCAGGGAAGCAGAATTCTCTGACGATCAGAGGAGGCTGAGCCTTCCTTTTCCACTGGAGCCTGCACAGAAATCTGGAGTAAGCATCCCACTGGCCGGTTTTCCACAGCAACAAACGAGTGTTTCATCTCTGGAGTGGGAACTTGAGCCACACATCTATCGTTCAAAGAGTTTAAAAAGCATTAATGTGCACGGCAATCTGCCTCGAAAAAGTCATCCTCCGAAAGTCAGGGAGCGCCATTTTTCTGAAAGCACTTCTCTTGACAATGCCCTGAGTCGACTGACCCTTGGGAATGAATTCTCTATCAACAGTGGGTACAGTCGAAGATTCAAATCTTTTTCTGAACTCCCCTCCAGTGATGGAAATGAAAGTTGGACTTTTCGCAGCAGGACAAAAGCAGGTCCCAAGTCTGCAACATCTATATGCAGACCCATCGACTATGGGATCTTTGGGAAAGAGCAACAGCTAGCTTTCTTAGAGAACGTAAAGAGGTCACTTACACAAGGAAGATTGTGGAAACCGAGCTTTCTTAAGAACCCGGGCTTCCTGAAAGATGATTCCATGAACCCTCCCAACCCCTCAGAGTCATTAAGCTCAAGTTCTCCCAGTAGTCAGATGCCAGAAGATGGCTTATCTCCAAGTGAACCACTTAATATCTATGAAGACGACCCAGTGGACTCAGATTGTGATACAGACACAACCACAGATGATGAATACTACCTGGATGAAAAGGACAAAGAGTCAGAACTGTGAGGCTTTTCAATAAAATGCTTTACCTTTTCCACCAAAAGCTTATAGTGGAACTGAGGTGTATATGTGCACATGCACGGGAAGATAAAAGATCTAGTCTGGGCAGTGTCTGCTCCAATGTCCCACATCTCCTTTTTTTCCCTCCACACCCAATAGAGACACTTCCTGAAAGCTAGAACAATGAATTCTTGTTCTGAGAGACTCTGCTATTTTTCTCTCTCTGTAAATGTTCTTAGCCTGCCTTTCCACCACTCCCACTTAATCCCTAATTCACTCTCTGATTTGGGCTTTCTGCTTTTCTTCCCTCCTAACATTTTTCATCTTTAATTGTGATTTACAGCCCTAGTATTCCAGGTAAGTACAAGACTTACGCATTACCCAGCACAACTGCAAAACTCTGTATTGGTTCTTCGAATCCACACCTTATGCTCATGACATTAAATAAAAGGTAGGGACGGGCTGGGCGCGGTGGCTCACACCTGTAATCCCAGCACTTTGGGAGGCCAAGGCGGGTGGATCACGAGGTCAAGAGATCGAGACCATCCTGGTCAACATGATGAAACCCCGTCTTTACTAAAAATACAAAAAATTAGCTAGGCATGGTGGCGCGTGCCTGTAGTTCCAGCTACTCAGGAGACTGAGGCAGGAGAATTGCCTGAACCCAGGAGGCGGAGGTTGCGGTGAGCGGAGATCGCGTCATTGCACTCCAGCCTGGGTAACAAGAGCGAAACTCCGTCTCAAAAAAAAAAAAGATAGGGACGATAACAATGGGGTAAATGTTATCATCCTGTTTGACTCATGAACATTTAAGAAGTTTCAGGTGGAGGTTTTCTCTTTGAAACAAAGATAAAGAAATTTTTTTAAACCTGGGAAACTGATTGCAAAAAGGAAAAAACAAAACCCAAAAATAAAGGAATTTTCTAAATACATCCTGTTATATCCATAGTGGAGCCTGTAAGGCACGTGGTCAAAGCACCTATTGAGGTTATAGATGAGGACCTGAATCCCTAGGAAACGTACAGAAGGTTAGCAGTCCTAGAAATTCCTCTGAAACTGTGGGGGATTATTAAGGGCTGGGTTATTAAGGCCTTTTAGATGGACTTAGGCCAGGCAACCTCACCATACAGAGAGTTTCCTGCTCACAGATTTCTGCTTATGAAGAGAACATAGCTGAGGAGCAGAGACAGGAAGTGGGCATCTCTTCGTGGGACTGACTTACCGTTACTGCAGCTCTCTCAGCAACTGGTTTTTCACATTTCCTCAGAACTGTCCATTTTCACAGTTTCTTTTTTTGTTTGTTTTTGTTTTTTTGTGTTGTTTTGCTTTTTTTTTTTTAAGACACAGTCTTGCTCTGTCATCTGGGCTGGAGTGCAGCGGCACAATCTCAGCTTGCTGAAACCTTCACCTCCTGGGTTCAAGGAATTCTGCCTCAGCCTCCCAAGCAGCTGGGATCACGGTCGCACACCGCCTTGCCGGACGAATATTTTTGTATTTTAGTAGAGATGGGGTTTCACCATTTGCCCAGGCTGGTCTTGAACTCCTAATCTCACCTTGGCCTCTCAAGTGCTAGGTTTACAGGCGTGAGCCACCACACCCAGCCTTTTTGTTTGTTTTGAGATAGTCTCACTCTTGTTACTCAGGCTGGAGTGCAATGGTCCAACCTCGGCTGACTGCAACCTCCTCCTCCTAGGTTCAAGCGATTCTCCTGCCTCAGCCTCCCAAATAGTTAGAACTACAGGTGCTTACCACCACACCCAGCAATTTTTTTATTTTGTTTTATTTATTTATTAGCAGAGACGGAGTTTCACCATGTTGGCCAGACTGGTCTCAAACTCCTGACCTCAGTTTATCCGCCCGCCTCAGCCTCCCAAAGTGCTGGGATTACAGGCGTGTACCATTGTGCCTAGCCCACATTTTCTTTAATTGCAAGTAGAACACTTCTTTTCAGGTGGAACATGTTAGTCCTAAGTATCAAGCGGGAACCTTGGCCAAGTCCCTAAAATGCCAGCAAGTCAGATCTTACACCCTGGGATTCAGTCTTCTCTGCAGGATCATTTACCAAGCCCTTGGGAAATTCTAAGGCAGAATTCCTAAGGGCCTGTCACTATGATTCTCTCAATAATTTATCTAGAGTAAATCACTTATGATTTATTTTGGCTTTCCTAACTCTTTAGTTGCCTTACAGAACCTCGGGGGATTTCTCTCCTAATTCAGGATAAAGAGCAACAGATGGCAGTGAAGATAATCCGCTTTAACTACAGAGAGCGGGCATTCCTGATCCCGATACTATGATAGTCAACAGGATTGGATTTTATCTTGTTTGGTTTATATTTACTTAATGACCTGATCTTATTTTCCATTTCTCATACCTAGCCTGTTTCATCATTATAAACTAAGAATAATGATAGGTGTTGGTGACGTGTATGGAGATCTGGAACTGATATTTAAGAAAGAACTATATTATTATTATCCTTCTAATCATTATCTTACTTAGATACAAAATGCTGGGGTTAGTTTACATGGTTCCCATGCAACTCCAAGCTAATGAAGATGAAGTAACTAACATGAAAGCTATTCCCTAAATCTGTCAACTGTTTTAAGCTTCAAGCTTTCAGCAATCTTGAGCTCAAAAAGCTCAAAAATCAAATATTGTGAACTTTTCAATGCAAACATGTATGGTAAGGAATAAATAACACTTGATTTATTATTTAATATATGTTTGTAAATTCTGCCTTTCTTTTATTTATCAGATTATTATTATTATTATTATTTTTGAGATGGAGTGTGGCTCTGTTGCCCAGGCTGAAGTGAGTGGTGCGATCTTGGCTCACTGCCGCCTCTGCCTCCTGGGTTCAAGCAATTCTCCTGCCTCAGCCTCCCGAGTAGCTGGGATTACAGGCGCGCACCACTGTGCCTGGCTAATTTTTGTATTTTTACTAGAGACAGGGGTTTCACCATGTTGGCCAGGCTAGTTTCAAACGCCTGACCTCAGATGATTCACCCACCTCAACTTCCCAAAGTGCTGGAATTAGAGGCATGATCCGCTGTACCCGGCCTGTTCATCTGATTATTTAAGTAAAACTTTTACAAACTATGACCTACATTTTCTATGCAATTTTAAGATACTCAGTTAATATTTTAATTATCAACTCTGATTTTTTTAATGATCAGCTTTCAAATTATATTTCAGTGTATACTCTGAGTCTATGTGTATGCACAAAAAGGTAAATGAAGTTAGCTTTTTTTTCGGTGAGTTTAGGCTGTATTAACAGTTACACAAGTCAGGTAAGGATGAAACTGCTTTGGGGCCTGGATTGTGCTGGAATCTACTATTTAAATTCAAAGGCAATTGATGGCCAGTGTTCAATTGCGCTGTTGTAATGTTTGCATGTTGGTCTAGCTCAAGTATCAGGAAAACATAGAATTCATGAAATTAGCACCTTTTACAGTTTTATACTTTTATAAAGCACTTCGTTAAAGAAGTATAGCAAATTTCTATGTATTTTTAACATATAAGCCACTGCATTTTAATGTTCATTTTTGATATAGCTATGGTAACTTATAATGGTCATTTTTATATTCATAACTCATTTTCTGAAAGATATAATCATTATTAAAATAAACGTTCATGTAAATGGAGTAAATCATGGGGGAATCAATTCTAATAAGTACCTTATAAATTACTTGTTTCAATACTAGATTTCTATAACCATAAATTTTATACTGTAAAGTCCATTTAAAATAGGGTATAATGCGATTATTTTCATTTTTAGAGACTCCCTTCTAAATAATTCACTCTTACATTGTAAATACATTGATGCCAACAAAATTCCAACTGCTACTAACAAAGGTTTGCTCGGTGATAAGCTAATACAAGCTACTCTGTGTAGGAGGTAAATATGTGTACTGGGGGGCGGTAAAAATCCACTTAGGTTATGGCAAAGATGGGAATTAAACTGGAAAACTCTTATCTCCATAAAATCAATATCCTTTGTTAAGTGCCAAAGGGTTTCAGAGAACTTCTTGCTAAGAGTTTATTGATAATGATGCTTCAGAATATCCCATTTAAATGTACAGTGTAAATATGTAAAATATTTTACTTCCCAGGCAAGTTTGTGAATGTATTGCCACTTAGTGGCTCTTTGTGACTGGCAATTCTGTGTATCTGAAACAAATAAGCTGTAAGCACTTTTGTTAAAACTTTGTCAAATAATCCTTTTATGTCCTTGTTCTCAGACCTGTTCTCTGAGTATGAAATGTGTTACAAGACAAGGTGCAAATTTAAAACAATGCCTGTATTGAAATAAATGATTTAAACAGATGCACTATTGGATGGTTTTTATTTACATCTTCAAATGATTGTTTTTAAGTGTGAAAGTTTCAGAAAAAATATAAAGGGTGAGGGGCTTGGGAAGACTTAAGTTTTCAAATCAGTCTTTCTTATGGCTATCGAATGAAATCTGCCAATAGGTGGTTTTAAAAAAGAGCAGTGCCCTGTGTCTCTCTTCTTTTATTTGTACCCATAAAGCAACCAACCAACATCAGGAAATCAATGTGTCTTTTTGGATAATAGGAGAGGAATGAAGAAGCTCTGACATTTCTTTCCGGCGATTCTCACGTTTATAAAGGAAGAGGGGCTGGGTGCTATGGCTCACACCTGTAATCCCAGCACTTTGGGAGGCCAAGGCAGGTAAATCACCTGAGCTCAGGAGTTCTAGACCAGCCTAGTCTGGCTAACAGGGTAAAACCCTGCCTCTACTAAAATACAAAAATTAGCCGGGTGTGGTGGCATGCGCTTGCTACTCATGGTGTGCACTCCCAGCTACTCAGGAGGCTGAGGCAGGAGAATCCTTTGAACTCGGGTTGGGGAGGTTGCAGTGAGCCAAGATCACACCACTGCACTCCAGCCCGGGAAACAGAGCAAAACTCTGTCTCAGGAAGAGGGAGTTACATGGAATTGGGTCATCCACTGTGCAGTAGCACTGATGAAAGATAAGCAGGTCTCTCTAGTTGAATATAAGTCATGCAATGTTAATTCCTCCCAAGAAATTAATTAATAGACTTGTATTAATCTTTTACCTTTTCTGGAAAAGCAACCCAAAGCCCCTTCTTTATCAAGGATGGGAGTGTGTCATCATCTTGATTACGGACAGCATTTTATTCAAAATATTTTGCTGTCCTTTACTAAAATTTAAAACACAGTGGATCAGCTAAGACTTTTAGTGATAGACAACTGAATCCTCTCCGGCTAGTTCAAATAGAAAAAGATCTATTGGAGGCTGGGCACAGTGGCTCATGCCTGTAACCCCAGCACTTTGGGAGGCCAAGGCAGGTGGATCAGTTGAGGTCAGGAGTTCAAGACTAGGCTGGCCAACATGGCGAAACCCCATCTCTACTAAAAATACAAAAATTAGCCACGTGTGATAGTGGGTGCCTATAATCCCAGCTACTGGAGAGGCTAAGGCAGGAGAATCGCCTGAAACCAGGAGGTAGAGGCTGCAGTGAGCCCAGATTGCACCATTGCACTCCAGCCTGGGCAACAGAGTGAGACTCTGTCTTAAGAAAGACGGAACGGAAGGGAAGGGAAGGGGAGGGA
>CM052657.1:5754287-5813206 GCA_028533165.1 Leontopithecus rosalia | reverse complement strand
AGATCGATTTTGAGCTGAAATTACAGGACCAATTCTAAAAACCATGCCACAGAATTGGAACAGTCAAGGGTGCTGCTGTCTCTTTTATGATCAGGAAGATGCCGAATCAAGACGTCAAGTGGGCCAGTATCCTGAATCACTGCCTTCATTTGGTCTAGAAATTACTCCTATACAAAAAAAAACACTGGTATGTATAGACTTGCACATAGCATTTTTATTGCTACAATGTTTGTTGTGGCAAAACCTGGAAACAAAGTTAATACCTGACTAAGAAATGACTGAATATATTACAAAATATTTACATATGTAATATTGTAAAACCATTGAAAATTCCTCAGCTTTAAAAATTGTCTATTTTCAGTGTCACTAAGTTGACTTAGAAAAATTTCTATGAAGTACTCTTGGGGGAGGAAAGTAAAATTCCATTTTTGTAAAGCATTAACCAAGAAACCTGCA
The DNA here is from genome assembly GCA_028533165.1 of Leontopithecus rosalia. Taxonomy (NCBI): domain Eukaryota; kingdom Metazoa; phylum Chordata; class Mammalia; order Primates; family Cebidae; genus Leontopithecus; species Leontopithecus rosalia. The sequence goes on along the minus strand of CM052657.1, from coordinate 5,812,750 downwards.
TATGCATGTGTGCATATGGAGGGGCACACTAGGTTATTAATGTTGGTTGTTTTATAGGCAGGTGTTGGGGGAGAGGATGTTCAAGAACAGGAGAAAAGAGAGAGAGAAGTTTCTTTCCTCCAAAGAAGAAACTGTAAATATACACACATCTAGATATATATAGACAGATAATAAGTGAGAAGTTATAGTTATTCGAGTACTTAAGTGCAATTATTTATTGGTGGTATATAGATTAAAAAGTAAACATAAGTTTTTAAAGGACTTCTCTCCAGGAGAATATTTAATAAATTACTTTTCTTTTTTCTTTTTTTTTTTTTCAGACGGAGTTTCACTCTTGTTACCCAGGCTGGAGTGCAATGGCGCGATCTCGGCTCACCGCAACCTCCGCCTCTTGGGTTCAGGCAATTCTCCTGCCTCAGCCTCCCGAGTAGCTGGGATTACAGGCGTGCGCCACCGTGCCCAGCTAATTTTTTGTATTTTTGGTAGAGACGGGGTCTCACCATGTTGACCAAGATGGTCTCGAGCTCTTGACCTCGTGATCCACCCGCCTGGGCCTCCCAAAGTGCTGGGATTACAGGCTTGAGCCACCGCGCCTGGCCTACTTTTCTTTTATAAAAAAAATTGATCATTGGCTGGGCGTGGTGGCTCATGCCTGTAATCCCAGTCCTTTGGGAGGCTGAGGCAGGTGGATCACTTGAGGTCAGGAGTTCAAGACCAGCCCAGCCAACATGGTGGAACCCTGTCTCTACTAAAAATACAAAAATTAGCTGGCATCATGGCACACGCCTATAGTCCCAGGTACTCAGGAGGCTGAGGCAGGAGAATCACTTGAACCAGGGAGGCAGAGGTTGCTGTGAGCTGAGATCATGCCACTGCACTCCAGCCTGGGCGACAGAGTGAAACTCTGTCTCGGGGGAAAAAAAATTATCATCATACTTGATTCTACAAAACTTTGTGTTTTAATAATGTAAATGCTAGCACTAAGTTTTCCTCTAGGCCCGTGTTTTCTTCCCCAATCATCCTTTCTAGATTATGTCATCTTTCAGACTGGAAATTACAATTCCATTCTAGAAATGTTTTGAAGAATGCAGCATGTACTGATATGATTGCCCAGTAGCCCCTTTTTCTTTGGGCCGGAAACTGACATCTCCTCCCCTCAGGCCATATGTTGACTGTGGAAGATTCAACTTATACAACCTTAAGAATCTTGGCACAATTGATTGTTTCAAGGTGGAATGTTTCGGAGGAAATCGGTTCTGGATGCAAGTTAATATTTAAACCAATTGTCTCACAATCTAAAATGTACCATATAAAGAGTAATACATGCAAGGGCCAGGACTGAGTTTATGTCCCTAGCACCTTGCAGAATGCATGACATAAAGTTGTGATATAAAGTGGATATGGAACAGATATTATTGAAATAATTAAAGTTTTGTGCATTTCGTGGGATCTAATCTTGTCTAACCCTATGTACGTTTTTAAATTCACTAGTGGTATTGAAAATTTGACAATTTCTACAAAAATTAGCCAGGTGTGGTGGCATGCACCTGTAGGCCCAGCTACTCAGGAGGGTGAGGCAGGAGAACTGCTTGAACCTGGGAGATGGAGGTTGCAATGAGCTGAGATCACACCATTGCACTCCAGCCTAGATGACAGAGCGAGAGTCCGTCTCAAAATAACATAAATGAATAAATAAACATTAAAAAAGAAAATCACACAATTTCTAAAGTTAAAGAGGAATTTATTATAAGGATTCAAGGATGTCTCAGAAACCAGAGGTAGAGTTGCTGCTCATAAACTGTACCAATCTCTGGTGTACTATACATAACTCAGAGAGTTTTCTATATTTCTCTTCTGTTTTTGGAATACAAGGCAAAAAACAACAAAGGTTATAATGCTTCTGTTGGAAAGCAGGCAGTACGTTAAAAATCTCTTAACCTTGATTTTAAACTCCCAGGGAAAGGGGATTAGTTCAGCATGAGTCAGTTTCCAAACTAGGAGCCAATGAACTGTAGCCATAGTTAAAGCTATGCTTTTACAGAGCCTCACGGTTAACCAGGTGGACTGTGGAGTACAAAAAGAGGAGTTACCAGAAAAGGTGGAAATGTTATGAACCGAGTAGACAATAATTAGCTGTGAATTTTATGTGACATTAATGTAAAGATCCCAGGGGTCAGTGCGGTTCACAGAAGTATATTGAATTTAGGCTTTCCAGAGTCACACATGGACTTTCATTCTATGTGTTTGAAATTGGAGCTCAATATGGAGATGAATGTGACAGGGAATGAAAAACTTCTTGGAGTATATCATTTACTTCAGAGTTTTATGCATGATGTTCCTTCTGTTCAGAATGCTTTCCTCCTCCAGTTCATGTGGCTGATTCCTGTTTGACCTTCAAGGTTCAGCATAGATGTCATCTCTTTCAGAAGCCTCTCTTGGTTCTCCCAAGATTAGATTAGCTGGTCTTCATATGTAGTGTATAGTACACTGTACTATGCTGGAAGAGGCTCTCTGCCATGGCCCTTTAACTTCTTTGATCATTCTTGCTTGCTATTCCAGGCTCTCTGCCATGGACCTTGAACTTCTTTGATCATTCTTCCTTGGTATTCCAGGCTTTCTGCCATGGACCTTGAACTTCTCTGATCATTCTTGCTGGTCTGCCATTCCAATGCCCAGCTTTTTATCCAGCCATTTCTCTGGGTAGTGTTTGTAGCAAGCAGCCTTGAGGGATGAGATAACATCTCCCCACCCACAAAGAGCAGGCTTAATTCTGTGAAGCCTAAAAGAGGCAAATTCCTTTAGCTTAGTGCTCCTCTCTGGTAATGCAATCCATTTCAGTCATCCATCATAGTCTGTTTGCATTGTCTCCACAGGACTTGGGAGGCTTAGGAACAAAACACAAACCAACATAAAGCTCTGGCTACTACTTTTGCAGTGAGTAATAAAGTTCTTTGATACAGGAGTGTTGTATCTTTTGACAGCATCCATGAAACAGTAACAGGCCAACTTGTTAGTAAGTGGGATAAAATCCTAGACCATGCCAGCTCTTGACACCCATATTTTAACACCTATGCACTATTTACATGGCCTCTTTCTCTTTCTTCTCCACTAAACTACAGGCACTTGGAAGTCAAAATACAATATCCAAAATAAGTAGGCATTTAATAAATGTGTTGAATGAATGAAATTTGATTAATGATAAAGAGTCTGGTCAAGGCACTTGTTGATCTGAAGAGATATGCTCTTTGGAGACAGATTAAGATAAGAAAGAAAACAGGTTGGTACAGGCTTAGTTATTAGCAAACATGAGTGTGTTCAGGTACAATTACATGGCTTCTCTGACTTGTTCTCAAAAAAATAAAATACTTTTGGGTGTGAACCCAAATGTTATGTAATGTATTAGGCCATATTTTACCATCATCCAGTACCAGCTCAACCTCAGATTATTTTTCTGGAAATCGTTTTAAGTCAGATTTTGGAAGAGTGTGAGCAAAATGTATTCCATACTTTCTTTTTTTTTTTTTTGACAGAGTCTCACTCTGGCGCCCAAGCTGGAGTGCAATGGAGCAATCTCAGCTCACTGCAATCTCTGCCTCCCAGGTTCAAGCAATTCTGCCTAACCCTCCTGAGTAGCCAGGATTACAGATGCACAACACCATACCCAGCTAATTTTTGTATTTTTAGTAGAGACGGAGTTTCACTATGTTAGCCAGGCTGGCCTCAAACTCCTGACCTTGTACCTGCCTCAGTACACAGCTCAGACTGTAAGCTGGCTTACAGTCGTGAGCCAGCACTCCCAGCCTCCATACAATTTTTTTACGTGCTGTTTGGAACAGAGCATGTTTTCCATTTAAAGCAAGCAGACACCCTCACAAAATAAAATTTATCAATGAAAGTAATACCAAGTAATGTTGTACTTTAGCCCTAAAAATGATCAGCGACTACCAGTTCCTGAAAATCTCTGCAAAGTACAAAGAATAGCGTCCACAACTTAGCCTTCCTAAAACAGGTCAAGAGAACTGTGAAAATGCGGGAAAGATTTTGCCCTGGTAAAACTCTGTCATAGCAAGAATGTTGAGTAGCACAATTAAAGCCGTGGTGGACAAAGGCCTGCCCAGTGCCTGGCTCTGATGTTGTGGGGACTGAGGTCTGCCAAGAGGGTGCAGAAACCCTGTGTCCATTCTGGGGTGTGAGTTCCCTCTGGCTCATTCAGCCAGAGGAAAATCTTTAATGCCTTTAAACAGATTCAGACCATAAGCAGATTTAAAAAAAGAGGAAAAATCATTAACTGGATAAAATGATCAAAAAAGAGAGCAGACATTGGCCTTGACAATCTCTTCCTGGATCCAGCGTTCATCTTCTGAGGAGTGGTGGAGGTGGCTGAGATCAACCATTACAGAGGAACAGGAGGTTCCTGGCTTTCAGATAAAGCTCGTACACAGGCTCAAGGCAATGCCTGGTCTTCTGCCACCCCAGTGCCCAGCTCCTCACTCTGGGCTTGGCCCAGACTCCGGAGATGTTCTATAAACACCTGCTGGAAGAAGGGGAGTGGGAGGAAGGGGGGAAAGGGAGGAGTTGGGGAAATCACAGTTCTGTGAAGGAGGCTGCTGAGCAGAAAAGCAACAAAGCAGGCCACAGGAGAACCGTGCTGCTGTGAAGAGAGGGCTGAGGGAGGGAGGGGGCGTGGCCTCGGCTCTCGTCTTGTTAACTCGGCGACATTCTTTGGGAAAAGCCTTTCCCCTAAACTGCATCGATCTTGGGGTGGGACCCTTTCTGTCGTCCCACAGTAATCGCTACTGGGTCTACGTCCTTTAAAAGCACCAGAGCGGCGGACCCGGTGGCTCACTCCTGTAATCTCGGCACTTGGGGAGGCCAAGGTGGGGGGTGGATTGCTTGAAATCAGGAGTTCAAGACCACCCTGGACAACATGGGGAAGACCCCCGTCTCTACAAAAATAGCAATAAATTAAATTAGCCAGTGTGGTGTCCTGTGCCTATAGTTAGTCTCAGCTACTCGGGAGGCTGGGGCGGGAGGATTTCTTGAGCAGAGGAGTTCCAGCAGTGGCTGTGATCACGCCACTGCATTCCAGCCGAGGCGACAGAGCCAGCCCCCTTATCTGTAAAAAAACAGAGAAAGAAGGAAGGAAAACAAGGAAGGAAAGAAAGACCACTGGAGGTGGAGGCCAGGCGCGCCCGAGGCCTCGGCAATCAACAGCGGCACTCTCAGCCTCCGTCTCTGCGCGGGCCTCTCCACCCCTCTCCTCCGTGGGGCCCGTGGGGCTGCGGGGAGGAATCCGCGCGTCCATCGCCGACACCTGCCGGGCGCGCAGTGGGTGACCGCGGCGCTGGCTCGCGTTCCCGCCCCAAAGAGCCGGGGAGGGACAGCGGGCGGAAAAGGGAGCCAGCGCCGCGGTCCTGCCCCCCGAAGACCCGCCCCGCGGTGGGCCCCAGTCCCCGCCCGGCCCGCGGCGCGCCCGGCTGCTCCTCGCCGCCGCGGAGCTGGGCCGCGGCTGCCCCGCCGACCATGCGCCGCCTCCCGCGGGCCCTGCTGCTGCTGCGGCTCGCCCTGCTGGTGGCCGCGGGCGCCCCGGAGGCGCGGGTCAGCGCGCCGCGGAGCCTGGTGTGGGGGCCCGGGCTGCAGGCGGCGGTGGTCCTGCCTGTCCGCTATTTCTTCCTGCAGGCGGTCGACTGGGACGGCCAGAACTTCACTCGCGCGCCCCCAGGTAGCGTCCGGCCGGCCGCCCCCCTCGCCCCGCGGCCGGGTCCCCGCGCGTCCCCGCCGCCCGGGAGCCGCCCGCGGCCTGCGTGGCGTCCCTCCCCTGCGTGTGTCGCCCCTTTTTTGGGTGTGGTCAGCGCCTCCCGCCCGGACAAAACGCGGGCAGAAATCGCAAGAGAAGTTTGTGGAATGAATGAATGAGCTCCAAGGGCGCTTCCGCGTTTAAAGTGCAGGGACTGATGTTGCGAATGGACGGCTCCCGGGCGTTACGGGGAGGGTGCCGTGAGTCACGCGCTGCCCCATCTCGGACTTCGTTGTCTGAACTGTGAGGGATGGCAGGGAGCGCTTTCCGGGGGTGAGTCATCCAGCCCAAGGATCGCGTCGGATTACAGGGCTGGGGCCTGATGACTTGGGACCAACGAAGTCCCGCGCAGAGGAAACGTCAGAGCAGTAGGAAGGGGAGGGGTTTACGTGTTAGCGTTTTGTTTCCTTTTTAGTTCTGAGTTCTTCAAAGTCGATTACAGGAGCTACGGAAACTCGGGAGAAATCTTTCGGTTTTCCTTCCACTGACGGTGGGATGGATCTCATCCCGATTCCCTTTCTGCCTGGTCCTCGTCCCTCGTTGTCCTTCGTGTCTTACCTTTGCAACTTCTTAAAACTTGTCCTGCTGGTTCCAGGCTGTTACCAGTCAGGATTTCCTAATTAATGTCTAAGTTCAGGGCTCTGGCCAATTAGCACCTTGTTTTATGAGCGAAGAGACAATTAGAATGACTCAGTGCCTCTGCCCCTGCTAGGCCAGCTGGGAACACAGCTGCCGTAAGTGTGTTCCAGCTTGGGAAGGGGAAAAGGGGGTCGTGACAGGTGGGCAAAGCAGAGAATTTAGGAGCCAAACATAATTCACTTTTAGATTTAATGATTTTTAAAATTTCATTCATTGAAGAAATACTAACTTGATGTCTGCTTCTGTGTTTGGTAATTCTGCTGCGGATCTAAGGATGAAAAGGCAATGCGTGTCCTTCAAGGAACTTAGTCTGTTGGTAAAAGACGTGCAAATAACTGATCACTGTACAAGATAATTGAAGGTTATGTACAGAGTGCAGTGGCAACATTGAAGTACTGCCAGAAACTGGAGAAGTTCAGGAAGATTTCAGAAGCAGAGACTTGAAGGATGAGGTTTGCTGGGCAGGCATGCAGGTGGACGCTCCGGCATGTGCAAAAGCACAGAGGCATAAGAAAGCGTGGTGTTTGGAAGAATAAGTACTGTAATGTAATGGTACTGAGCAGAAGAGGCTCGTTGATTGTGGCCACTGGTCTTCAAGGGCCTTGAATGCCAAGCAAATGACTTTATAACTAAATAAAAGAGAGCACCTGGAGAAATTTGAGCTGAGGCAAGAATCTGCCTCTAACTTCACCACCTCAGTGGCTTATGCTCTAGGTTCGATTCAGAACACCACTCCTGAAGTTGTCTTCGAGCATTGCTTTGATAACATGTCTACCAGTTAGACTCTAGATACTCAGACGACTGGTTTCATATGAATTATATGCATTTGGGTAGAATAATTCCAACTCTATTGACAGAAACGCATGTGTGTATATCAGGGCTTCACAAACTTTTTCTTTAAAGGGCCAGATAGTAAATAATTTAGGCTTCGTAGGTCATATAGTCTATCACATTTATTCAGTTATGCTTTGTAGCCATGGACATGTAACAAACTAACCTGTCTATGTTAAAATAAAACTTTATGGCCACTGAAATTTCAATTTCATATAATTTTTTATAAGTTACAGAATATTATTCTTCCTTTGATTTTTCTCCCCTTTTATTTTAATAGACAGGGTCTCTCTCTGTTACCCAGGGTGGAGTGCAGTGGTGCAATCATAGCTACTGCAGCCTCAAATTCCTGAGCTCAAGGGATCCTCCTGCCTCAGTCTCCCAAAATGCTGGGATTACGGGCATAATCCATCATGCCCATCCCCATTTTAAAAATGTAAGAATCATTGTTAGCTTACAGGATTTACAAAAACAGGCAGTGAGCTGGATTAGCTATAGTTTGCAATCTCTTATGTACATTAAAGACCTTCAATTAAAATCCAAATGGTACATGACTTAAAGTTGTGTGTACATTTAGATATGCACATATATATACACACAAATATATTCTTTTTTTTTTTTTTTTTGAGACGGAGTTTTGCTCTTGTTACCCAGGCTGGAGTGTAATGGCGTGATCTCGGCTCACCGCAACCTCCGCCTCCTGGGTTCAGGCAATTCTCCTGCCTCAACCTCCTGAGTAGCTGGGATTACAGGCACGCGCCACCATGCCCAGCTAATTTTTTGTATCTTTAGTAGAGACGGGGTTTCACCATTTTGACCAGGATGATCTCGATCTCTTGACCTCATGATCCACCCACCTCGGCCTCCCACAGTGCTGGGATTACAGGCTTGAGCCACCGCGCCCAGCCAAATATATTCTTTAAACAAATAAAAACCAGTTTACAAACAGTTTCTATTAAATATCTTGACAGAAGGAAAGTTACATTTATTTTTTTGCACAGTTTACCCCTGCAATCTATGACTTTCCTTTTTTAACTTTTTTTAGTCTTAGACTTCCTAGCCTGGGCAGCATAGCATAGAGATTCCATCTCTACTTAAAATACAAATTTAAAACATTACTACTCAGGAAGCTGAGGGAGGAGGCTCAGCTGAGCCAGGAGCTCAAGGTTGCAGTGCATTATGATTGTGCCACTGCACTCCAGCCTGGGCGACAAACAAAACTCTTTCTCTAAATAAATACATAAAATAAAGACTTTTTGGACAACCTCACTTTTATTCCCTTGGATTCCCTCTGTTTCCTTTCAGGCCCCTTGATTTCTGGCTTCCAGTTAAAAAGGTGCCCTATAGTTCTGAAAACTCACCCAGCTAGTTTCTTACATTTCTGCCACTAGCATTAACTTGCAAGTCCTGAGGTCTTTCCTTCTTCAAGAACTAATTGAATGGCCAGGTACAGTGGCTCATGCCTTGTAATCTCAGCACATTGGGAGGCCAAGGCTGGTAGATCACCTGAACTCAGAAGTTTGAGACCAGCCTCGGCAACATGGCGAAATCCATCTACCAAAAAATCCAGAATATCAGCCAGGTGTGGTGATGCGTGCCTGTGCTCCCCAGTTACTGGGGAGGCTGAGGTGGGAGGATCTCTTGAGCCTGGGAAGCTGAGGTTGCGTTGAGTTGAGATTGTGCCTCTGCATGACAGAATGAGACCCAGTCTTAAAAAAATTTAAAAAAACTAATTGGAAAAGAGGAAAAACCTTATTTTCTTAAGCTGTAGTCTATTGTACACAACTTAGAAAGGTTGCCTTATTTTCACTCCCATTCAACAGTGTAGAATTTATCTGAATGCCGCTATTACACTGCATATATCCAAGTACCCAGATAACAAACGTATTGTGAACCTCAGTGATCTGAAGCAGGATATCTGAAACTGGGGTTCACAGAAATTATAGGGTCTTTGACCTTGGATGGGGGAGAAAAAACTGTATCTTTATTTTCAGTAAACTCTTGCTTAAATTGAGCATTTCCTTCAGTTATGAAATAGGCAGTACCTGTTGATACTGTTATATTCCCAGCTTGTAGCACAACGCTCGGTAGAGGTGCTGAGTAACTACTGTAGATGAAAAGATGGGGTAGAGGGAGGGATGATTGAAATATGTCAAGTTGGAAGGATATACTTTTTTTCTACTCAGTCTTCTATCTTCTTCAGTAATAATGTCTTCATAAAATAATCTTACCTCCTGGTTGTGTAGTACTTTGGTGTTTTATACTATGCCTTGCTTAATTTGTCCTCCTGGGACAAATTGACCGAGCTGGACTCGGTGAAGCTAAAATGCCTTGCCTAGTGGGCTCCACAGCGAATGTGTCAGAGCCAAGGCAGGAACAACCCTTTCAACTTCTACTTCATTGCTCTTTCTGTTTTATCAAATCATCCTTAATAGGATTGTCATGCGTCAGTTTACAATAAGATCTTGGAGAGTGTTCATGGTTGACAGGTGGCCAGATATTTTTGGAGGATTTCCACTTAGCCTCATGGTATAATACCTTGGCCTTCTGGGATTCTGTTTCCCTTGACCATGTGAGGTCAACACTTTTGTTGCAGCTGTAGAGAGCCTTAATGAACGTCCTAAACAACAGAGGAGGAGATGACTCCATCGTATCCAAAGTGCCAGAAGTATTCCTCCAACTGCGACTGGTGCACAGCTACATTCAGATATTGGCTCTGCAACACATTATGTGTGACCTTGGGCAAGTTACCTTACTTTTTGGAGCCTTGGTTTCTTGGTCTATAAAATGGGGGTTACAGATACATACCTCAAAGTTCTTATAGGAAATAAATGACACAGAAAATACATATGAAAGTGTCAAGCCCATAAAAAGTGCTGAGTGAATTTCTGAATATGCTTTTGATTTCTTACCAAATGAAACATGTTCAAGATTTCTGATTCTAATGATGTAATATTTTGATAGTGCCTACATTTAGAAACTGTAACATTTAGAAACTCAGAATTTCACAAACTTGTTTAGTAATTTCAAAAGATATATTTTAAATATTCTAAACTTTGTAGTATGATAGATGTGAAGTAATAGATAACTTCGGTCACAATTTTGTTTGCTAGGACTGTGGATTTCAGAGGATTCACTACCTTTTTAGCATTCCTCTTTGATATGGTGATCTAAATGGTATGTCTACTGCACTTTCTGAAGAAAGAGGTTTCAAAGTTTATTCCTGGGCTGCAGTAACTTTAATCACAACAGTATCATTTCAAAGCCTAAGTGTCAGCTAATAAGAAAGGGAAAGTTTGTTGAATATATTATTTACCTAGAACAGAAAACCCACAAAACTTTGAAGGTGGAATGGATTGTTATAGTATAACTGTTTCTTTTCAAGCTGAGCAAATAGATTCAGAAGTAATCTCTAGTATTTACAAAGGGGTGTGTGTGTGTGTGTGTGTGTGTGTGTGTGTGTGTTAACTTGTGCAAGTCTGGTTACTAGCTATAATCTCTCTCTACCTAAGGAAATGGGCTTAGAAGTACCACTTGAAATTTGAGCTTAGTAAATGGAGAAATTTTCACAGAAATGATGGTTATTAGCTACTGAAATGGTATACAAAGAAAGATTGTATTTTACAAGGAGAAAGTTAGATTACTATAGAGATCTGTCATGCTTAGAGTCCATGGATTTTTAACTATCTGGGCTTTAATCCTACACAAAGGAGGAAAGACCAAATAAACAAAAAGTTAATTTTTTATTTGCTTTTAAAAAATAAATTCCTTTTGTTTATGCAATAAGTCTTGACTGAATGATTAATGATTCAAATGTTGAGTCTGATCCATCGTTTGAATACATGAACCAGACCAAGCACTGTGGCTTTAGCCTATAATCCCAACACTTCGGGAGGCTGAGACAGTGGGGATTGCTTGAGGTGAGGAGTTTGAGATCAGCCTGGGTAATATAGCAAGACGCCCTTCAACCCATCCCCCACACCATCCCACCAACACCATCTTTACAAAAAATTTAGCATATTAGCTAGGCATGGTGGCACACTCCTACAGTCCCAGCTACTCATGGGGCTGATGCAGGTTGAGGCAGGAGGTTCATGAGCCCCGGAAGTTGGAACTAGAATGAGCTAGGAGGATTGTACCTCTCCACTCCAGCCTGGATGACAGAGCGAGACTCTGTATCAAAAAAAGAAAAAAAAAAGTAATGCATGAACCACTCATAGTTCTTGGCCTCAAAGATCTTCCAAAGGAAATGATTTTTTAAAAATCAACAATGCTGCAAGAATAAGCAACATATTTAAGTTATTCAATAACAACTATCCCATAATTGTAAAGGTATGATAATCATGACATGGAAGAGTTATTTATATTTCTTTTTCTTTTAGGTCAAACCCCATTCACAGTAGTCGTCAAATCTCTTTCACCTAAAGAGTTGGTCCGGATCCATGTCCCTAAACCTTTGGACAGGAATGATGGAACATTTGTGCTGAGATACAGGATGTATGAAACTGTCAGTGCAGGGCTGAAGATAGAGGTCCTTTATGGTGATGAACATGTGGCTCAGTCTCCCTATATTTTGAAAGGTAAGTGATTATTATATACTCCAGAGTCAGCCTGGCATGTAGGTCCCCTGCCTTTCAGAATGGGCTAAACCCGATGACCTCAGAGTCACGTGCAATAGAGTAAACACTGTATACATACCTCCTGGAGCACAATTTAAATTTTAAGGGAAGAAAATTAGTAATTTAAAGAGGTTTAAATGATAAGAAAAAAAAGTCTTGTGTGTTTACCCTCATAGTTACTAGTTGTGAAACTCTTCATTCCTTTGTGTAGATCCGTATTTCCATCTACTAACATTTGCCTTCTGCCTAAAGGATTTCTATTAATATTTCTTTTACTGTGAGAATGCTGGTGATGAATTCTTCCAGCTTTTGAGTGTCTAAAACAATCTTATTTTGCCTTTTGTTTGTTTGTTTGAGTTGCTTTTTGTTTATTTTGAGACAGGGTCTTGCTCTGTGGCCTAGGCTGGAGTACAGTGGCACAGTCAAAGCTCACTGCAGGCTGGGCACAGTGGCTCACGCCTGTAATCCCAACACTTTGGGAGGACAAGACAGGCAGATGGCTTGAGCTTAGGAGTTTAAGACCAGCCTGGGCAACATGATGAAACCCCATCTCTACTAAAAATACAAAAATTAGCTGGGCATGGTGGTGGTGCATGACTGAAGTCCCAGCTACTCAGGAAGCTGAGGCTGGAGAATCGCTTAACTGCGGAGGCGGAGGTTGCAGTGACCCAAGATCGCGTCACTGCACTCCAGCCTCGGTGACAGAGCGAGACTCCATCTCAAAAAAAAGCTCACTGCAACCTCAAACTGCTGGGCTCGTTCGCATGCAGTGGCTCACACATATAATTCTAGCACTTTGGGAGGCCGAGGCAAGAGGATTACTTGAGCCCAGGAATTCAAGACCAGCTTGGGCAACCTGGCAAAAACCTGCCTATACAAAAAAATACAAAAAATTAGCTGGGTGTGTTGGTGCATACATGTAGTCCCAGCTACTCAAGAGGCTGAGCTAAGAGGATCACCTGAGCCCAGGAGGTCGAGGCTGCGGTAAGCTGTGATCATGCCACTGCGCTCCAGCCTGGAGGACAGAGTGAGACCCCCTTTCTCAAAAAAACGAATAAACAAACAAGCAAAACTGCTGGGTTAAAGCAAACCTCCAGCCTCAGCCTCCTAAGTTTCTAGGATTGCAGGCACACAGCACCACACCCTGCAAATTAAAAAATATTTTTTTTTGTAGAAACAAGGTCCTGTTTGTTACTGTTTCCTAGGCTGGTCTCAAACTCCTAGGCTCAAGTCATCCTCCTGCCTCGGCTCCCCAAAGTGCTGGGATTACAGGCATGAGCTACATGCCCTGCCTATTTTGCCTTAGTTTTTAAAAGATGTTGTCTCTAGTTATATAGTTATAGGTTGATGGGTTTTTTTTTTCATACTTTAAAGCTGCAACTCCACTGTCTTCTCACTTGCATTTCTTCTAACATAGCTAGCATGTCCTTATCTTTGTTCATCTGTGCTGCTTTTAAGGTTTTCTCTTTATCAGTTGTTTTGAGAAATCTAATTATTCTACGCCTTGGTGCAGTTTTCTTCATATTCCCTGTGTTTTGGATTCGTGGAACTTCTTGGAATTGGGGGTTTGTAGTTTTCATCAAATTTAGAAAAATTTTGGTCATTATTGCTTCAAGCATGTTTTCTGTTACAGTCCACCTTACCTTCAAGGATACCGATTGCCCATAGATTGGGCTTGAAATTATCGTATAGTTCATTGATACTCTTTTCATTTTAAAAATTCTTTTTCTCTTTGTTTCATTTTGTATAGTTTCTATTTCCATCTCTAAATTCTCTTTTCTTCTGCAATGTGCAATCTGTCATCAGTCCTATACAGTGTAGTTTTCACCTCTCCATGCTTTTTCATCTGCTTGAGCTCTTTTCTGGGGTGCAGTTAAATTACTGGGATATAGTTTAATCCTTCCAAGTTTTGCTTTTGCAATTTGTTAGGTGGGACTAGAGCCACGTTTAGTCTAGGGCTAAATTATTCCTCACTACTAAGGCCTTCTGTATACTTTACCCAAACACTATGAATTAGGAGGCTTTTCAATCTGACTGGTACCCACTGCTAAGTAATGTTCCCTCTGATCATTTTGGATGGGTTCTTCCCCTGTCTTCCCCAAGAACCTAAGAACACTCAGGTGGCAAATATCTTCAATAACCATGTCTCGGCCTGAAATCTGTTTTCATCCTTTGTCATTAGCATTCTAAACATTTAAATGTTACACCTAAGTAATTAAACTGTATTATTTTTGGAATCGGTACAGGGGAAGAGCCCATCCAAAATGCACTGATCAAATGCCCTGATCATAATATGCTCTGCTTAATATGTGAAGAGGACCTTCTACAGATCTCTAACGTTCTTTAGGACCTGCAGTACTTCCTTTTCAGATACTCTGTCCTACAAAGTCTAGAGCTGCCTTGGTCTCCCTGAACTGTCAGCTCTGCTTCCTCAGCTCAGTGAAGTTGGCTGCTTGGCTTTGCCTAGAGTCCCCCTCCCTGCACTACAACCTCGAAGCTCCTTTAAACAGTAGGCTGTAGGGATTGTAGGGCTTATGTTATTTGTTCCCCATCTCTCAGACTCACCGTCCTTCGTTGCCTGATACCTACTGCTTTAAAAACTATTGTTTAAGGCCAGGTGCAGTGACTCATGCCTGTAATCCCAGCACTTTGGGAGGCCGAGGCAGGCAGATCACTTGATGTCAGGAGTTGGAGACCAACCTGGCCTATATGTAAAACTCTTCTGTACTAAAAATACAAAAAATTAGCTGGGCATGGTGGCGAGCACCTGTAATCCCAGCTATTCTGGAGGCTGAGGCAGGAAAATCACTTGAACCCAGGAGGAAGAGATTAAAGGTGAGCTGAGATCACAGCACCGCACTCTAGTCTAGGTGACACAGTGAGACGCGGTCTCAAAAGAACAACAACAAAAACAATACAAAACTGTTGTTTCATATATTTTGTGGGGGTGTTTTCTGGTCATTTTAGGTGGGAGGGTACATCAGTCCTGTTGCTTGTTGTCAATGAAAAGAGTCATACTTATGGCCAGGCACTGTGTGACTCATGCCTATAATCCCAGCACTTTGGGAGGCTGAGACAGGTGGATCACCTGAGGTCAGAAGTTCAAGACCAGCGTGGCCAACCTGGTGAAACCCCATCTCCAAAAAAAATACAAAAATTAGCCAAATGTGGTGATGCATGCCTGTAATCCCAGCTACTCAGGAGGTTGAGGCAGGAGAATCGCTTGAACCCGGGAGGTGGAGGTTGCAGTGAGCCGAGATCATGCCACTGCACTCCAGCCTGGGCAACAGAGTGATACTCTATCCCCCCCACCTCACCCCCCTCAAAAAAAAGAAAGAAAAGAGTCAAATTCTAAAATATTTGAAGAGGTTTATTCTGAGCCAAATATGAGTGACAAATGGCCCATGACACAACCCTCAGGAGATCCTGAGAACATGTGCTCAAGGTGGTCAGGCTACAGTTTTATACATTGTAGGGAGACATAAGACATTGATCAATACATGTAAGATGTACATTGGTTTGGTCTGGAAAGGAAGGACAATTGGAAGTGGGGGTGGGTGGGGGGGCGGGGCTTCCAGGTCATAGGTAGATTCAAAGACTTTCTGATTGGCAGTTAGTTGAAAGAATTAAGTTACTGTCTAAAGACCTAGAATCAATAGAAAGGAATGTCTGGGGTTGTGATAAGGGTTTGTGGAAACCAAGGTTTTATCTCACAGATGAGGCCTCCAGGTAGCAGGCTACAGAGAAGAGATTGCAAATGTTTCTTATCAGGCTTAAAGAGTCATTCTATCAGTCTTAAGGTCTGTGTTGATGTTAATGCTGTTCAGCTGGGCCTGAATTCCAACAGGGAGGAGGGCATAATGAGGCATGTCTGGCTTCCCCTTCCCTGCATGGCCAAACTGGCTTTTCAGGTTTACTTTGGGATCTGTTTGGAGGGTTGGGGAGGCTTAGGAATTTTATTTTTGGTTTACATAATGTCTAAAAATTGATACAATCTTTTTCTCCTTGCCAAAAGGTAAGTTGTTGTATGTTTGCTGCCATTGATAGCTCACTAGAAATGAATTTATCAGCTAAGTGACAGAGTAGGTTAGATTGGGAGAGGGCATATACTAAACTGTGTTATCCAAGGTGGTGTGAAAAGGGAGGTAAAAGTGTAGGACTCTAACAAAATCACTGATTTGACTAGGGCAGGTTATCTCTGGATAATCCTAGAATTCCCCGAGAAGCAGAGACAGAAGTGACCCCGTGTTGTGGTGCTTGTTGATGGAGTGCAGCCTTGTTCCTGTTTTCCCTTCCTAGGACCGGTATACCATGAGTACTGTGAGTGTCCAGAAAATCCTCAGGCCTGGCAGGAAACTCTGTCTTGTCCAACCAAAGAACCGCAGATTGCAAAAGATTTTGCTTCCTTTCCCAGCATCAATCTCCAGCAAATGCTAAACGAAGTCCCCAAAAGGTTTGGGGACGAGAGAGGTGCCGTTGTTCATTACACAATTCTCAATAACCACATTTACCGGAGATCTTTAGGGAAATACACGGACTTCAAAATGTTCTCTGATGAGATTTTGTTATCACTGACAAGAAAGGTAGGAGAATGAATGAATTGATAATAGTTTAATTATTTAGGTCTAACATTTAAATGTGTAGAATGATATGACAAAGGATGAAACAGATTTCAGGCTGAGAAATGGGCATCTAAGATACTTGCAATCTGAGTGTTCATATGTTTTCCACCTTTGCAGATCTCATTTTTCTGTAAGATTTAAAATTAAGTGGCTTGAGGCCAGGCATGGTGGCTCATGCCTGCAGTCGCAGCACTTTGGGAGGCCAAGACGGGTGGATCACCTGAGTTTAGGAGTTCGAGACCAGCCTGGCCAACATAACAAAACCCCATCTCTACTGAAAATACAAAAATTAGCTGGGTATGGTGGCAGGCATCTGTAATTCCAGCTACTGGGGAGGCTGAGGCAGGAGAATGGCTTGAACCCAGGAGATGGAGGTTGCAGTGACCCAAGATTGCACCGCTGCAGTCCAACCTGGGTGACAGAATGAGACACCATTTCAAATACATATATACATACATACATAAAATTAAATTAAATTAAATTAAGTGGCTTGAGCCCCCATCCCAGGTAGGTGTGCCATGCAGGACACTCCCAAGGTTTTTTGAACTTCTAGACATTTATAACAAGGTTACTTCTTCTTCTCCTCCTCCTCCTTCTCTTCTTCTTCTTCTTCTTCTTCTTCTTCAAAACTGTCTATACTTACCGTATCCAAACAGAACTGTCTTAATTAATTAATTAATTTTTTAATTGAGGTGGGGTCTTGTGCAGGCTGGCCTCAAACTCTTGGGCTCAAGCCATCCTCCCACCTCAGCCTCAGTCCTAGCTGGGACTACAGGCACACATGACTGTTGCAAGAACTCACTTTAAATTCTCCGTTCCTGCTGAATACTCCTCCTGTGTAGATTTCACCTTCTGTGGCTGTTTACTTCTCTTCACCTCAAAACAACCTGAACTTGGAATACATTTTCCTTGTTTTTCCCTAAGCATACCTCGAAGTTAGCATGCATGGCACATTTTGTCAAAGCCGGGGGTACCAGAAACAGGTTGTTTTTTTTTTCCCACCGGTGCATACTAAAAAATAAACAAACAAAACCCCTGATATTTAAAAATAGACATCTCTGTGCTCATCAGACTCTCAGTCATGGGAATTTCTCAGGGCTGTCCTTGATCTTAAGGTCTTAGCCTCTTACTAATGTGGCTAGGCTCAGTGTCTTTCAGGCTCTCCACATCCCCCAATAGCACCCCCTTATCCCACTGTTCAGCTTCTCTTTCCATGTTTGCAGAACTCTAAATTCCTCTTAAGCAGAGCAACAGAAACTACCTTTTGTTCTTATTTCTGATTATACAGGGTGAAGGATGGAGGTGGGCAATATTTATCTTTCTTCCCCAGAGAGACCATTAAGGGAGGTTTTTGTTTGTTTGTTTTGTTTTGAGATGGAGTATTGCTGTGTCACCAGGCTGGAATGCAGTGGCACAATATCGGCTCATGGCAACCTCCAACTCCCTGGTTCAAGCGATTCTCCTGCCTCAGCCTCCCGAGTAGCTGGGATTACAAGCACCCATCACCACGCCCAGCTAATTTTTGTATTTTTAGTAGAGATGGGGTTTCACCATGTTGGCCAGGATGGTCTCGATCTCCTGACCTGTTGATCCGCCCACCTCAGCCTCCCAAAGTGCTGGGACTACAGGCGTGAGCCACTGCGCCCGGCCAGGAGAGTTCTTTTTACATCAAAACAACACCGTTTTCCTGACATGTTATACAATCCCCCAAGTATGCTGACTCTGTGGCTGCAGTCAGACCTTACTTTAAATAGCGGTCCCTACCCCCTCCACCACCAGCCCACAATGTGAGTGTACAAGCAAATTATGGGCATCTGCTCCTAAAGGTAGTGCTCTCTTCCTGGGCTACAACTGGTCAATCATGCCCTGTATTCTTGCCTCTTTAACCCATGTTGCTGGCTTCATCGCAGTAGATTTCAACCAGGGATGATTTTGCCCATCAGAAGACATTTGCCAATGTTTAGAGACATTTTGGTTATCACAACTCAGGGATTGCTATTAGCGTCTAGTGGGTAAGCATCCTACCATGCAAAGGATAGTGACCTCACAGCAAAGAATCATCCAGCCCCAAATGTCAATAGTGTGAGCTTGAGAGACCTTGCTCCACGGTGAGCACTGCTGATGTGGAGTTTATTAATGAGTTTATAAATAACAGCAGGGAGGCTGGACATGGTGGCTCACACCTGTAATCCCAACCCTCTCAGAGGCTGAGGCAGGTGAATCATTTGAGGTCAGGAGTTTGAGACCAGCCTGGCCAACGTGGCCAACCCCATCTCTACTAAAAATACAAAAATTAGCCAGGTGTGGTGACATGTACCTATAGTCCCAGCTACTTGGGAGGCTGAGGCACAAGAATCACTTGAACCTGAGAAGCAGAGGTTGCGGTGAGCCGAGATCGCACCACTGCACTCCAGCCTAGGCGGCAGAGCGAGACTGTGTCTCAAATAATAATAACTAATAATAATGACAGGGAAGCAAGAGGGTGAATATTCATCTCTCTCGCCCTTTCCTTTTGTTCTTTGCTCAGTGGCTGGGGAAGAAATCTAAGATGAAAGAGACACAGTCCTAGTCTTTAAGCAGCCCACTCTAGTGGGACTTGGTTTTGTTGTTTGGGAGTGGGAGTGGGTTGTGAATACAAGCAAATAATTATAGCCCAACATGATAGGCCTCAAAAAAATAAGTACCCAGGGTTCAAGTGCCTGAGGAGGGTGAGTCACAGAGGAGGTGGTGTTAGATGTGAGTTTGAAAGATGAGAAAGAAGACTGCCTAGTTAAGTAAGTAGAACATTCCAAGTGAAGGGAATTGCATATTAAGTGGACGGCATTTTCAGAGAGTACCTTAAGGTTTCCTGGTAGGTGGACAGATGAAAGATGGGGCGTATAGCCAAAGTGGAAGCAGACAGGCCTTGAATGCCAGCCAGAGAGTTGAGATCTTGAGCCACAGGCTTAAGGTGCTGTCAAGCTTGCTAGTGACATTGACCAAGTTCTGTTAGAAACTTCAGTTTTGGAATTAGTTTTAGTTTTGGAAATCTGAGCAGCCCTGTGGAGAGCAGATTACAGTATGGAGAGCCCAGAATCAGAACACCTGGTGAGGAAGCTAGTAAAACAATCTAGGCAAGAGATGATGAGGCCTAAACTGAGACATTGACCGGGAGATGGAAGTGGAGTGGCGGAGTGGCAGGTTGCAGAGGCAAGGGCAGATGACGTAAAGAAGGGGACAGGGAAGGAAAACAAGGCTTTGGTTCTAACTTTGTAGATTCTCTTGCTTAGGCAGCTGGCAGAGGGGGTTCTCAGAGCTGCTCATTCGTACCTCTCTACACAATTTCCACTTCTCTAACCCTAATTTTATTTATTTATTTATTTATTTTTTTGAAAACAGAGTCTCACTCTGTTGCCCAGGCTGGAGTACAGTGGCGCGATCTTAGCTCACTGCAACCTTCATCTCCCAGGTTCAAGGGATTCTACTGCCTCACCCTCCTGAGTAGCTGGGATTACAGGTGCCTGCCGCCAGCCCAGCTAATTTTTGTAATTTTAGTAGTGATGGGGTTTCACCATGTTGGCCGGACTGGTCTCGAACTCCTGACCTTAACGGATCCACTCCCAAAGCCGTGGGATTACAGGTGTGAGCCACCATGCCTGGCCTCAAACACCAAGTTTTAAATCTACCTCTGGCCAGAGGTAGCTGACTCCTGGCTAAGTGAATTTGTCATGTAGGGTCCTCACAGTGACAAATTCACAGCCTGTCAATGGCAGGCATGCTTCTCTCTTCTCTTACTGTTTTTGAAAGATCAACTCTGTCAGAAATTGTAAGAAAACCAAAGAAGTGTAGTATTTAGTCTTTGCTTTTCTTACATATATGGAAGACATGTCTTCCCAGGAGTGATGTTTGTTTCTACGTTTATTTAGGTCCTCCTCCCAGATTTAGAATTTTATGTTAATCTTGGAGATTGGCCTTTGGAGCATCGAAAAGTCAATGGAACCCCCAGCCCCATACCTATCATTTCATGGTGCGGCTCTCTGGATTCAAGAGACATTGTCCTTCCAACATATGACATCACCCACTCCACGCTTGAAGCCTTGAGGGGTGTTACAAATGATCTCCTCTCTATTCAGGGAAATACAGGTAATTCAGAGAAATACAGGCATTCAGGAGACTGCATGGCTAATTAACAAAGCTTAGAGAGAGTGTGGGTTATACATATATGTTTGCATTCAATAGCATATTAGAAAAAGTCTTTCCTGTATTCAAAATTCTGACCAACTTGAGTAAAGATTTGTGGATGTTACTCAGTTGCAGCATTTTTTTCTGGTCACCCTATGTAAGAACAAAGGCCTAGCTCGTGTTTTATTGTGAAACACAGAAGACAGAAGAAGCTAACGCCTTGGTGAGTGGGCCAAGTCACTGAATCTCTTTTTGCTTTGAACATGGACTGACATTATTTCAGATATTTCATAGTATTATATAACAGAATACACCAATACTCATGTGAGCTTTCACTAGCAGACAAATGGAGAAAATTAGAGCATTATTTTATATAATACAGCAAATAAAAAGACTATTTTTCTTTTTTAAAAGTCTAAACTTGAAAGTACTTCCAGCGGCTGGGCGCGGTGGCTCACACCTGTAATCCCAGCACTTTGGGAGGCCGAGGCAGGTGGATCATGAAGTCAAGAGATTGAGACCATCCTGGCCAACATGGTGAAACCCTGTCTCTACTAAAAGTACAAAAATTAGCTGGGTGTGGTGGTGCATGCCTGTAGTCCCAGCTACTCGGGAGGCTGAGGCAGGAGAATCGCTTGAACCCGGGAAGTGGAGGTTGCAGTGAGCTGAGATGGCACCACTGCACTCCAGCCTGGGTGACAGAGGGAGACGCCATCTCAAAAAAAAAAAAAAAAAGGAAAGTACTTCTGGCAAACTGAGATTCAATCCCATATATTTTTTTTTAAATCGCATCTGCTTTAGAAGATGAGTTGATGATAAAAGAGCTTTAACATCTTAAATAACAATGGTAGATTAAAGAGGATTATGCTTACCATATTAAAATATCAAATTCATAATCATAATTTTTTTTTATGGATTCAAACTTGTAGGGCCTTCCTGGATCAATAAAACAGAGCGAGCTTTCTTCAGAGGTAGAGACAGCCGAGAGGAGAGGCTCCAGTTGGTGGAACTGTCCAAAAAAAATCCTCAGCTACTAGATGCAGGAATTACAGGATATTTCTTTTTCCAAGAGAAAGAAAAGGAGCTTGGAAAAGCCAAGTTGATGGGTTTCTTTGATTTCTTTAAGGTACGCATGTGAGTCTTCCTCTATGTATGAAGTGATAAACTTGCATTAAAAGTCTGCCAAAATAGGTGGGCTTCAGCACATTTCTTCTTTCTTGTGACCTGACATACATGTTTACATTTTCTTAGAAGGTATCAGGAATTACAACACTCATTGTGGTTTCCTTCTTTCGTTGTAAACTTTACCAAATAGCTCAGAACTGTACTTAATTCTCAAAATATAGTACGAGGATTAACCTGGGATTTTGATGTAGTTATTTTTTTTCTTTTTTTAATTTGCTTTAATAAACTGGGAATATAATACCTTTTACATAAAGTGATCTCAAATGTCTTTTGTAAATAGAAAAAGTACAGATTCCATGTATGTAAAATGGGAGTTGGGATTGGGGTTCAAGGTCTGCTTCTAATCCTGTCTCTGCCACCAGCTATGGGATCTTCCTCTCTTGCTGCCTTGGTCTTTAGACCCGTGTGATGCCTGCCTACTCCTTCAGAGCATTATCACGAGGCCTAAAGAAGAGATGTGAACAGTGTGACAAAAGCTGATAGGCTCAAAAACTCCTGTACCAGTTATTTAAGAAAAAATTAATTACCAAACCTGGGAGTGTGTCCTCTTCATCCCAGAGTGATATAATGAGTAGAACAAGGGATTTGGGACTCCGAGAATGGAGGTTTATACAGTTCTCTGAACACTAGTTTTTTCATTTATAAAAACAAAAAGAAGGGGTTAATAATACCTGCTTTGGATTATTATAATTGAAGGAAGCTTAAAGCCTATGAAAAGTGCATTTGAAATGGAAAATAAAGTGTACAAATCCAACAAACATGCAGACAGAATACCTCCTGTGTTGCCAGCATTACCCTTCCTTAAATGTCTCCAGGTTTCTGTCTCCTCAGCTCTGAAACTGTAAAATAGAGACAATGCCTGCCTGTTTCATAGATTACATATAAGGAACAAATGAAATAATGAATAAATGAAAGTGTTCATTGTTATCAGCTTTAAGAACTTTTGAAAATAGTTTTCCTGGCTGGGCACGGTGGCTCACACCTATGATCCCAGCACTTTGGGAGGCTGAGCCAGGCAGATCACCTGAGGCTGGGAGTTTGAGACCAGCCTGGCCAACATGGGGAAACCCTGTCTCTACTAAAAATAGGAAAAAAATTCGCTGGCCACAGTGGCGGGTGCCTGTAATCCCAGCTACTCAGGAGGTTGAGGCACCAGAATCATTTGAACCTGGGAGGCGGAGGTTGCAGTGAGCCAAGATTACACCACTATACTCCAGCCTGGGTGACAGAGCAAGACACTGTCTCAAACAAGAAAAAAATTTAAATTAAAATTTAAAAAGAGAAAGAAAATAGTTTTCCTACCTGGTTACAGAAATCTGGATTCTATATTACAGAGACATGATTGAAATAGGTCTCCACTCCTATTTCCTAAAATTTAGCATCTTACATTTAAACAATATATTTCTTAAAATTAATCTGAGAAAGGCTACTTGTGACTTTTAAGCAAAGAGAAGATATAAGTTATACAACAAAACTTTTAAACACAAAAGTTGGAAAATGGAAAATAATTCCTCTGTAGTTGGTATTACAGTGTTGATGAGAAGCAGAAGTAAAGCAAATGACTGCTGAAAGTTTGTTTATGTTTGTTTTTCATCTTCCAGTACAAGTATCAAGTTAACGTGGATGGGACCGTGGCTGCCTACAGATATCCGTATCTCATGCTGGGGGACAGTCTGGTTTTAAAGCAGGACTCACCATATTATGAACATTTCTATACGGCACTAGAGCCTTGGAAGCATTATGTTCCAATTAAAAGAAATCTTGGTGACTTATTAGAGAAAGTTAAATGGGCTAAGGTATGCTACCCAGCAATTTTTATTTCTTTAGGCAATAACAGATTCACCAGTGTTAGTTAGATGAGTTCCATCCCAACACAATTTGATTTGACATAATGGAACTGAAAGAAGTATTATTTTCTGAAATTGCTGTTCCCATGAAGTATCTAAAGAATTGGCATCAGAATCATTTTGCATACCCTCTCTCAACATTTTGGAAGATTTTCAGAAGATCTGAACTCCAGCGTTATATACAATACAGATTTTCTAAATGCTGTTTACACATACAAACAAAAACACACAAAATGTAAATTACTAATTCAAAGACCAGAGTTAAAGTGCTTTATGAACAAGAAAACATGTAAGCCAATTATAGTACTCTTTTCTTATCCTCAGTTAGAAGAAAAGGCAGAAATTTTTAATGAATGCATGTTATACAACATCTCAAGAATCACATTTCCCATAAAATAGGAATTCCTTTTTTAAAAGGAAAGGAATTAAAAAGTTCCATTTTATTATAAAACTACAAAAATGTACCCTTCCATTTTGAGACTTTATACTAAGTTTCTAAGAAACAATATGTGGTTATGGAAATAATCGGGTGCCTGAGGCAGAATCAGTGTTGTGACCCTTCACAAGAGCCACAATAGCTCGCAAATGGCTTTTCTGTGGGCAGCATGGTAGATTAACTATTTTCCAAAAGTATAATCAGGAATGCTGACTATGAATGGTACTGAACGAACAGCCTGTAGGTACTAATGACTGAATTTTTCGGTTACAAAAGCAATGCAGTCTTTTATAGCTACCATTTTATAACAGAACTTTTTGGTTCTGACTGCAAATTTGTATGGAGCTTTTAAAAGATGTTATAAAATGAAAATGGATTAATTCTACTATCATCAGAGAGGAACTAGGCTAGTGGGACAGATGAGGAAGCCAAAGAATACTTCCTGGGTGGCCAGGAAGGTATCAAGATGATCACAATAGGGGCTGCACGTGGGTTGTTCACTGTGGGGAGAAGGAGTGGTTTCCTGGTACTGTGGAAAAGGGACCAAACCTGTGATCATTTGTCTTTAACAGGGATGTCTAGGAAAATACTCTGTCTCTTCCCATAGCCTCTTTTATTTATTAGTTAGTTTATTTTTTTTTGAGGCAGAGTCTCACTCTTTCTCCCAGGCTGGAGTGCAGTGGCACGATCTCTGCTCACTGCAGCCTCCACCTCCAGGTTCAAGGAGTCTCAAGCCTCAGCCTCCCGAGTATCTGGGATTATAGGCACCTGCTATCATACCCAGCTAATTTTTGTATTTTTAGTAGAGATGGGGTTTCACCATGTTGGCCAGGCTGATCTCAAACTCCTGACCTTAAGAGATCCTCTAGCCTCAGGCTCCCAAAGTGCTGGGATTACAGGCATGAGCCACTGCACCGGGCCCCTTAGCTTCATTCTTAAGTTATAATTCCATTATATTTTGTCTTTCCCATGCTGTTCACTTTCCACCCCACCTCTGTTCCACCTCACACTTAGCCCTCACTTTCTTTGTGGGTCACAGTAGTAATTTTCTTTTTTTTTTAACCTTTCAGGAAAATGATGAAGAAGCCAAGAAGATCGCAAAACAAGGACAACTGATGGCTAGGGACCTACTACAGCCACACAGGCTTTACTGCTACTATTACCAAGTACTGCAGGTCAGTTCAGAGTGTCCGTTCACACTGCTGGGCCAGGTGTCTTCAGACCACACGCGCTTGGCCTGTGTACTTCCTACCTGCCTTCCTGAAGGGCTCAGAGAGTCAGCCTATGGACTGGCTGGCTAAGCTGAGGCACTAGTCTAGGGAGAGATAGTGCTAAGTCTTCGTTTGGTGGCCTCCTTTTTTTTGTTTTTGTCTTTTTTGAGACGAAGCTCTCTCTGTCACTCGGGCTGGAGTGCAATGGCTCAATCTCAGCTCACTGCAGCCTCTGCCTCCCAGGTTCAAGCATTCTCCTGCCTTAGCCTCCCAAGTAGCCGGGATTACAGGCTTGTGCCATCACACCTGGTGAATTTTTGTAATTTTAGTAGAAACTGAGTTTCGCCACGTTGGCCAGCCTGGTCTTGAACTCCTGGCCTCAGGTGATCCGCCCGCCTTGGCCTTCCAAAGTGCTAGGATTATAGGTGTGAGCCACTAAGCCCGGCCACGGCCTCCATATTTTCATCTTTATTCTATATTATGAAAAACGACGCTGGGAGCCCTCACAAATATAGATTAGCAGATCTTCCCATCTTCTCAGCTCTCTTATAAAATGCCTTGTGGAATTCCTAGTGTAGGTGTTCTGGAACGTCAGAGAAAAACGTTTTTACTTATCTGAAAAAAAGGGTTGGACTGGAGATCATTAACATCTCTTTTTACTCAAAATGTTGCCTCCTTATTCTCCTTGATACTTAAGATTTGTGCCTTTTTCAGTACAAGGCAGAAAGCAAGTATTTAGCTTGGTATAGCAAACAAACTAATGAAAAATATATATAATAGTTCTAACACCTTAGGGCTAAATCCTGAAGTACTGTGTCTATTGGGAATCCAAGGATTGGTCTTTCGAGTAACTACCTTGAGTTTTAATCAGAAAAATCTAGACAGGAAGAAAGACAAGGAAATTATGTTCTTGTTTTTAATCTAACTTTATTTTTCTGTAGGCATAATAAAAGTAAATTTCCCTAGATGCTTGTGGATACTACCCTCTCATATTTTTATTTTCATAGAAAAATAAAATTGATAAGTTACACTATTTACTAGAAGTGCCCCTTCCTTCCCTTAAGTTGGTTCTGTCGCATCTGTTGGTCTAGCTTTATTGTTAGAAGTTTTTTTTTGTTTTTTTTTTGACAATTTCTTGGCTGAGCGCAGTGGGTCACGCCTGTAATTCCAGCTACTCAGGAGGCTGAGGCAGGAGAATCTTTTGAACCTTGGAGGCGGAGGTTGCAGTGAACCTGATGGTGCCATTGCATTCCAGCCTGGGCAACAAGAGTGAAACCCCATTTTAAAAAAAAAAAAAAAAGTCTTACTCTGTCACCCAGGCTAGAGTGCAGTGGCCTGATCGCAGCTCACTGCAGCCTCAACATCCCAGTCTCCCTCTTCAGCCTCCTGCTAGTAACTGGGACTACACCACCACGCTCAGTGAATTTGTTTATGTTTTTTAGAGACAAGCTCTTGCTGTGTTGCCCAGATTCCTCAAGCCATCCTCCAGCCTCAGCCTCCCAAATAGTTTTAATTTTAATAGTAGGAATTTCCCTCCCTAAAATATTAATTAGGTTCATCTACTTGTGTCAGCATTTTGTTGCATTTGGTCCAGTACCAAGAACGTACGGTGAAATGGACATGGCATCGTTGAACTGAAATAACCAGTTTATGGCTGGTCAGGGTGACTCATGCCTATAGTTCCGGCACTTTGGGAGGCCAACGTAGGTGGATTGCTAGAGTCCAGGAGTTGAAGACCAGCCTGAAAACTTGGTGAAACCCCATCTCTACAAAAAAATTTAAAAATTAGCTAGGCATGGTGGTATGTGCCTGTGGTCCCAGCTACTTGAGAGGCTGAGGTGGAAGGATCGCTTGAGCCTGGGATGTCAGAGGCTGCAGTGAGCTGAGATCACGCCACTGCACTTCAGCCTCGGTGTCAGGGTGAGACTGTGTCTCAAAAAAACAAACAAACAAAAAACTTCATTTACATAAATATTTCAGTCAGTGGTCACAGTAGAGGAACATTTCACAAACCTGTTGCCATTTAAAAATGTGTGTGACTATCGGCTTGAGTATACAAGTGGAAGAGAAATGCTGAGAGCTGCTGTTTGTTTCAGGTAGGGACGTGTCCCTTTTGCAGAGGCTTCCAACCTACACATAAAATTGTGGAATGGGGTTTCTTTCTAGATTACGAATTATCACTAGTGCCTGTGATAGCCAAAGTTAAAATGTAACTTTAGTACTAAAATAAACTAGACCTTTGGTTTTAGTCTGAAGACACACAACAACTAGAAAGATGGCTGGGGATGGGAGTGGGTGGAGGAGTCAGCAGAATGAAGTGTGGGCTAACCTTTCAGTTGCCTTTAAACCCACATTTCAGAAATATGCCGAGCGCCAGTCAAGCAAACCCGAAGTACGTGATGGAATGGAACTTGTTCCTCAGCCAGAAGACAGCACAGCCATCTGCCAGTGCCACAGGAAAAAGCCTTCAAGGGAAGAGCTTTGAGTCAGCCCAGATTCACACTCCTGCATATTCCAGCTACATCTTTAAGGAAAGATCAAATCTGAGCTGTGAAGGACAGTACAGAAGGTTTTACCAAGTGGACTGCTTCTCTCGGTGGCTTTATATGTGTAGATGGATGTAGCTATGGTTGAGCATTGCTTATCTGAAATGCTTGGGACCAGGAGTGTCTCAGAGTTCAGATTTGGGGATATTTGCATATACATAATGAGATATCTTGGGGATGAGACCCAAGTCTAAACACAAAATTCATTTATGTTTCCTATATACCTTGTAAACATATCTTGAAGGTAATCTTATATAATACTTTTAATAATTTTATCTGTGAAACAAAGTTTGTATACATTAAACTGTCAGAAAGCAAAGGTGTCACTATCTTAGTGACCCATGTGGTGTCAGCACTCAGAAAGTTTTGGATTTTGGAGTATTTCAGATTTTGGATTTTTGTATGAGGGATGTTCAACCTGTATTTGAACAAGTATTACCGAATATTTTTGGACATTAAGATCTTTTGAGTAAAAACTGCTATTATCAGCATCATAGTTTCTCTAAAAAGAAAACTTGGTGATCATAGCAGATAGAGAGGCTTGCTAAAATATAAATCAGCCTCTGTAAAACTGTTTACATGTTTATTGGTTTACATATTTTATTGGTTTATTTCTATCCCCTGTTCACTTTTTCTATTCCACTTCCAATTATGATGAGAAAATATCTGTTCAGGGGTTTTTTTCCCTCCCTATCACTGCATAATTTCTTCTCTTACAAGCCGCTTTTGGCTTTTATAATAACAGCTTCTTTTAAAATGTCTGATAAGGATATTTAAGAAAGGAGAGGATGACTCCGTTATTAAAGGTGGCATGGAGACTGTGGAGGGAATATTTTTTAAAGCACTACTCATAACTTTTAAACTAAATTTTGCCAAAGCCTGAGACAACATTAAGGAGAAATTGTGCCTTAAGCTAGTTATTCCCAATCTATCTGATTGTATACCCATCAAAGACAGTACAGTTATTAACAGAGATGAAGGTATGCTATAGTCATCATTCATTATCTATATATTGAATAGGTCAAAGATAACTGTAGGTGAAGAGCTTTCATTATTTTTAAGCTGAAAAGGGGATCCTTGAAAACCTCTCCAGCAGTCGTCAGGAAGCCTGGTATCTTGGGATTCAGCAATAGGCCAACAACCAAGGCAAGCTTCCATTTCTCACTCCACTATTCTATTTCACTGGGTGTCATTGCTAAGACAAAGACTTTGGAAATTTCCTCTGTCTTTTAGGACAGGGTCAGAATTTATGACTCATAGCCTGATAGCTCATTACATACTCCTTGTAACCATCAGTCCAAGGTTCAGTTCAGTAAAGCGATGCTATAAAACAAGAGCTATCTGCATTCCCAATTTAAAAATATGTACTCTGAGAATCAAAACTAAATTAAAAAAAAGAAGAAAAGAAAAAAAAATAGGTATTCTGGCCGGGCACAGTGGCTCACACCTGTAATCCCACTTTGGGAGGCCAAGGTGGGAGGATCACTTGAGGTCAGGAGTTCGAGTCCAGGCTGACCAACATGGTGAAATCCCAACTCTACTAAAAATACAAAAAGTAGCTGGGCATGGTGGCATATACCTGTAATCCCAGCTACTTGGGAGGTTGAGGCAGGAGAATCACTTGAACCTGGGAGGTGGAGGTTGCAGTAAGCCAAGATTGCACCACTGCACTCCAGCCTGGGCAACAGAGTGAGACTCTATCTCAAAAAATGAAAATAAAAACATGTACCCTACTAACTGAAATATTTACTTAATCTGGCAAACAATGTAACTTTTTAAAGTGGTCATATCTATTCTTGCTGAAGAACAATAAACAGAATTTTTTAACCAAGCAAAACCAAATTTCAGCAGTGTAATCACTGCCAAGTATCTAAGGTAAACTCTAATACACATCCATTGTGCAAAACCACAAGTGCACAAGTATTAAATAAAGGGCAAGCTGTCCTGAGACCTTACCTAATGAATCTGTGTCTTAAATATTGTACGTAGTGTTTGAGGCTTGTCAAAACTGGGTTTATGGAAAGAAAGGTTGCCTGCCCCATACCTTTCTGCCTCGAATCCCAGGTGCTAATGGCTGATGGCATTTTAAACGTCTTAAATTTTTTAAATGTATATTGCTTCTGTCAAACAGGCCTAATAGTTAAAAGCAAGTTGAGATAAACCAGGCAGCTTCAGGGAGTGGAACAGGAAGGATGTGCTTAAGAAAAAAAGTGGAGCCCCTCAAAAAATTCTGCAGGGGCCAGGCACAGTGACTCATGTCTGTAATCCCAGCACTTCGGGAGGCCAAGGTGGGCGGATCACCTGAGTTTGGGAGTTTGAGAGCAGGCTTGTTTTGGGAAAAGGCTGTTATCATCTTTGTTTCAAGGTTAAACTGTAACCAATCTAATAAAAATTATATATAAACAGCAATATACCTTAAATTTATTTTTATATTTCATCCTGTACACTTAGGAATTTTTGTTCTGAATCATTTACTGGCTTAGTTTTGTAATTTTTAATTTAAAATTTTTAAATTGTGGTAAAATACACATGCATTTATCATTCTACTTTTAATTATACAATTCAGTGGCATTAAGTACATTCACATTGCTGTGTAGTTTTGTAGTTTTAATTTAAAAAAAATTTTTTTGACAGGAAGTCTCGCTCTGTTGCCCAGGCTGGAGTGCAATTGGGCCATCTTGGCTCACTGCAACCTCTGCCTCCCAGGTTTGAGCCATTCTCTTGCCTTAGCCTCCTAAGTAGCTGGGACTACAGGCAGGCGCGACACCACGCCCAGAACTATGCCTGGCTAATTTTTGTATTTTTAGTAGAGATGGGAGTTTCACCGTGGTGGCCAGGCTGGACTCGAACTCCTGACCTCAGGTAATTGATCTACCCACCTCAGCCTTCCAAAGTGCTGGGATTACAGGTGTGAGCCTGTAATTACACATGTGGCATGAATTTAAGTTTTTTTTTTTTAAGTTAGTTTCTATTAGATTGAAAATTAAGACACAGATAATATTTCCATGACTATATTTTACAGTTTATTGTTCATAACTACTGTGTATGAATGCATCAAGGTAACTACATGAAGAGGAACTGAAGCCTGAAGCTCACCCCTTGCTTATGATTGCAATAATGATTTTAAAGAACTCTGGAAGCTCAGTGAGTCACTGAGTTAACCTACCAAAATTTTTTTCTGTACAAATGTTTTCATTATATAGGAAAATTTTTCTTCAGGTGTTTTTTCCCCCCTTAAAAGTTTATCTTCCTTATAATTATATTCCATGCATGAACATAGGAGAAATGTAGCAGAAATGGGCAGTTCTAAACAAGATTTTTTTACACTGCATCAATCTGTGACCAACTAAAGCACTGCCCAAGTGTCAGACTCAGAATTCAAGTAAGTCAGACTTGCTTTAGATAAGCAGTGCTTGCATTTAAGGTCATTTGAAAACTCATTCAAGAGGTCCCCTGTTTTCACTTAAAACCAGTTTAGCTTTACCAGCTAAAAAGCTTACATTTAGAAATAACGTTGGACTGCAAGCCACGTATTCTTTGACCTTGAGCAAGACCTGTCAAATTGCTAGAAGGATCAGTTTTATTTTCAAATTAATAAACTAATTAAATAGGCCAGGCTTGTAATCCCAGCACTTTGGGAGGCCGAGGCGGGTGGACCGCTTGAGCCCAGGAGTTCCAGACCAGCCTGGGCAACATGGAGAAACCCTGTCGCCACTATTAATGAAAACAGAAAAATTAGCCTGGCGTGGTGGTGCACTCCTGTAGTCCCAGCTACTCGGGAGGCTAATGTGGGAGAATCACCTGACCCGGGGGAGTCCCAGGCTGCAGTGAGCTGAGATTGCATCACTGCACTCCAGCCTCAGCCACAGAGCAAGACCCTATCTCAAAAAAAAGTTTTAAAAACTCAATTAAATAGAAAATATTTCATTACATATCTCAACATCTTTAACCTTTCATTACATATCTCAACCTTCTTGGTTGAAGTGACTGGGATTTATTATATACTAAGCCCAACTTCATAGACAATCACTTTGGCTTCCCTTCCAAAATCCTTTGCCTCAAGAAGGCCGGCTTCTAACAGATCCAGCAGTCTTCATAGGCTGTTCTGGATCCCCTGGACTTGGACAGGGTGCAGGTGAAGGAAAGGCCGAGGGGGAAGAGGCGGGGCTTAGAGGGCGGGGCTAGGAGGGCAATGGGGCGGGACAGAACGGACTGAGTTACGTCATTTCCGCCTGCGACGTTTCCTAGGAGTCAAGCGCCGCCCGGGCCGGCAGCAATTGGAAGAAGGGGATAGTGTCGCCCGCCTTCAGCCGGTACTACTCTTCCGCTAGCCTTTATCGCCACTGGTTTGAGCCTTCCTTGTTTCAAGGCCCTAAAGAACCCATACCCTTGATATTCGTGCCGCATCCGTTCCCCGTAAGGACGTTTCATTCCCCTAAAGCCCCGTGGCAAGGCCTCCACCTAGTTTGCAATCCTGCCCAGGAGGAGCCCGTTCCTCGGAGCTTCCTTTCCGCGCCTCGGTCGAGTTGCGTCGGTGTGATTGACAAGCGCTTGCTCAGGGTGCGCGTTGACACAGCCCCACTCCCCAGTCCTCCGCAGAGATAATGCTCCGTCCACCTTCCCGCTGACCGGGAAGTACACTTTCACCTTCTTTAGATTTTTACTCATTTCTTCCCCTCTCCCCCGTCCATTCCACCCAGGAAGTGGTTGTACGTCTTTTCCTTTTTTGAGAGACAGAAAAGGGAAAGGCGTTTTTAAAGGATAGGTTACTAGTTGTTTTTCCTCTTCCGCCCTCAGTTTCAAGGACTACGGGTAAAAAGGAAAAGGGAAATTACGAAGCTATGTTATAAAGGCCACAAGAATCATTTGTTTATTCAATAAATTTAGTAGAGGAAACAAAACAGGAAGTATACATGTTCCAATCCCAGCAAATTAAACATTGTTTGCTGCTTTTAAACTGAAACCGAGCATCCAAACACATCTTGTAGGCCTTTTTCTACGAAGAGTAAAAATAGACCAGTGAAAACATCATCTGTTATAATAAAAAGTTTTATTGACGGGATATAATAAGCTTGCAAAATCGTCATCTCAGAATCTACAAGTGGCACATGGGTGTAGTAAAATACTTCATTGCCTGAGGAGTTGTTTGATACTATATTTAATGGGTTTTTTGTTGTTGTTGTTGTTTTTGTTTTTAAGATGGAGTTTCACTCTGTTGCCCAGGCTGGAGTGCAGTGGCACGATCTCAGCTCACTGCAACCTTTGCCTCTTGGGTTCAAGCGATTCTCCTGCCTCAGCCTCCCGAGTAGCTAGGACTATAGGTGTGCGCCACCACACCCAGCTAATTTTTGTGTTTTTAGTGGAGACAGGGCTTCGTCATGTTGGCCAGGCTGGTCTCGAGCTTGTGACCTCAGGTGATCCTCCCATCTTGGCCTTCCAAAGTGCTAGCATTACAGGTGTGAGCCACTGCAACCGGCCTAATAGTACATTTTAATATCTTAAAACTTATGAACTGTTTTCACATTGGTTAATTTATTTGTAGCATCGTAATAACCACATAAAGTCAATCTTATTTTTTTTGAGATGGGGTTTTGCTCTTGTTACCCAGGCTGGAGTGCAATGGCGCGATCTTGGCTCACCACAACCTCTGCCTCCTGGGTTCAGGCAATTCTCCTACCTCAGCCTCCCGAGTAGCTTGGACTACAGGCACGCACCACCATGCCCAACTAATTTTTTGTATTTTTAGTAGAGACGGGGTTTCACCATGTTGACCAGGATGGTCTCGATCTCTTGACCTCGTGATCCACCTGCCTCGGCCTCCCAAAATGCTGGGATTGCAGGCTTGAGCCACCACGTGCTTTATGTTTAAATAGGTCAGGGCTTTGGGATTTGTAAAGCCTTACATGTTTTGCATTTTACATGCACCAGTTCAGATAAATTTTTACTATTTTTAGAGAGACAGGGTCTCATTCTGTGTCCCAGGCTGGAGTGCAGGGGTGTGATCATAGCTCACTGCAGCTTTGAACTCCTGGGCTCAAGCAATCCTCCTGTTTCAGCCTCCCAAGTAGCTAGGACTACAGTGTGTGCCACCTGCCCAGCTTTTTGTTGTTGTTGTAGAAATGGGTGTCTCACTATATTGCCCAAGCTGGTATTGAACTCCTGACCTCAAGCAATCCTCCTCCCTTGGCCTCCCAAAACCATGGGATTACAGGCATAAGTCACTGTATTCAGCCCAGAATTTAAGCTTTTAAGCAAAATTTATTCACTTTGAACTATGTTAAAGCATCTCAGAACCATATTGCCATTGTCAGTGTAATTAGTAACATTAGTTATTCTGTGAAGTATTAATAACTCTAAGAGTAAGTAAAAATCCATGTATCTCCCTGTATTTGGTGCATGACCTTTTTTTCCTTTCATATTTGATCATATAAGTTCTAATTTTAGGTTAGGGACCTGGGCAATTTTAGTGGTTGCAACTCTTTCTATGCATGTTAAGAAAGGTTTATTTGAAGTCATGCAACAGTGTATATAAAAGTCAATGACTTTCAGGATAAACTTGAATTCAACAACTGGCTTAATTACTTACTATTTGATCTTAGGTCTTAAAGCTTAGGCTTCTCATCTCTAACACAAGCAGATTAGTAAAATCTGCTATTTAGGGTTGTTGCTGGAATTGGGAAAAAACAAAGAACATATTAAGTCATCAATAATTGGTGACAACCTTTTGCTGGGCTCAGTGGCTCATACATGTAATCCCAGCACTTTCAGAGGCAGAGGCAGGAGGATCACTTGAGTACAGGAATTCAAGACCAGCCTGTGCAACACAGCAAGAACCTGTCTCTACAAAACATTTTAAAAATGAGCTAGGCATCGTAGCATGTGCCTGTAGTCCCAGCTCCTCAGGAGGGTAAGGCAGGAGGATCGATTGAGCCTAAGAGTTCAAGGCTTCAGTGACCTATGATTCTGCCATGGCATTCTTGCCGAGGCAACAGAGAAAGACTTTTGTCTCTTATTTTTATTATTTTGATATAAAATATTATTTTAATTGTTTTAGTTATACAACTCTATTTAATTTTCATTGGGTTCTAATGGTAGGTTTTTGGTTTTTTTTGAGAAGGAGTCTTGCTCTGTCACCAGGCTGGAGTGCAGTGGCACAGTCTCCGCTCACTGCAACCTCTGCCTCCTGGGTTCAAGCGATTCTCCCAAGTAGCTGGGACCACAGGTGCATGCCACCACAACTGGCTAATTTTTTTTGTATTTTTAGTAGAGACGGGGTTTCACCGTGTTGGCCAGGATGGTCTCGATTTCTTGAGCTCGTGATCTGCCCACCTCAGCCTCCCAAAGTGCTGGTATTACAGGCCTGAGCCACTGTGCCTGGCCTCTAGTGGTAGTTTTATAATGGAGCACATAAAATGATTTTAGGCTGGGTGTGGTGGCTCATGCCTATAATCCCAGCACTTTGGGAGGCCAAGCCAGGAGGAGTTTGACAGTAGCCTAGGCAACATAGCAAGACCCCATTTCTACAAAAAAGAAGTAAAAAAAGAAAGCCAAGTGTAGGGATGCATGTCTAGAGTGGCTATTTAGGAAGCTAAGGCGAGAGGATCACTTGAGCCCAGCAGTTTGAGACTGCAGTGAGCTCTGATCACACCACTGCACTCAAGCCTGGGTGACAGAGCAAGACTGTCACTAAAAATAAAATTATTTTAAATGTACCCTTTTTGCTCATTTTCTTTTAGGAATTTCAAATGCCTTGGAAAGAGGACTTAGAATTTACAAAGCAGGATAAAGCTGCCAGAGTCATTCAGCAGGCCTGGAAAAGTTTCCTTGTAAGTTTATTTACAAGTTTTATTGAGATATAATTTTCGTGTCATAAAATTTAAAGTATACAGTTCAATACTTTTTTTTTTGAGACGGTCTTGCTCTGTTGCCTAGGCTGGAGTGCAATAACACAATCTTGCCTCGCTGCAGCCTCCACCTCTCATGTTCGAGCATTTCTCCCACCTCATCCTCCCAAGTAGCTGGGATTACAGGCACACTACTACGCCCGGCTAATTTTTGTGTTTAGTAGTGACAGGGTTTCACCATGTTGGCCAGGCTGGTCCGAAACTCCTGACTTCAGGTGATCCACCCTCCTCGGCCTCCCAAAGTGCTAGGATTACAGGCGTGAACCACCGCCCTTGGCCAGTTCAGTACTTTTTATATAAAGTGTCCAGTTGAGTAGCTTTTAGTATACTTGCAGAATTGTTTGCTACTCTTCACTTTCAAAAGCAGACTTTTTAATGTTTCAAAAAGTTACAATTATTTCATTAGCTGCACAAATATTTATTGAGTTCCTGATCTGGGGTAGGCAGTTTTATAATGGCTATCAATGAAAGTATCATTAATAAGATGATTTGCCTTTCACCTCTAAACAGTTTAGTTCTTGACTGAGGAACCAGTATTGTGAGCAGATGTTAGGAATATAGTCACTCATTAAATATTTATTGAATACTTATTCTTGAGGAGCTTAAAATTTATTAATACACTAAATCTGGGTTAATGTCGTGGTCACTTGTGCTCTTATAAGGGTAGAGCTGTTCTTATATGTGTAAGGAATATTCCGAGTTGAATTATCTGGTTGGGTGAGAGCCAAGAGCTAAAATTACCTCACTCTTTTCTCTCTGACAGCAGCAATACTCTGTCTGTGCCTGGTAATTTTAAGTGAAGTATGGCTCTGTTTCTAGCACATGCTGATGCAAAAGTTTTATGGCTTACAAGACCACCTTTGTATCAGTTAATCACATTTTGTAAAGTTGCTTCATTATTTGCCTTTACCAAAGCCATAAAGGCTATGCTGAGGTATAACTATGTTAATTTCTACCACTAAAATAACATATATTTTTAAAAAATACAAGGGTCTCACTATTTTGCCCAGAATGGTCTCAAACTCCTGAGCTCAAGTGATCCTCCCACCTCAGCTTCCCAAGTAGCTCACCCTATGCCGAGCGCCATTGTATCCAGCTAATCTTTCTTTAAAATTTACTCACTTGGTTTTGATCAACATATTATCATCTAGGATTACACTTTTCTATCATTTGCAGCTGTTTTCTTCCACATCCAACTAGCCACACACCTTTAACTAGCTGTTGTGTTCCTGGCATTGTGCTAGGCATTTCACAATACATCCTTGCCCTTAAGGGAGCCTCAGTAGAAGTCACGTAAATAAAGGGCTGGTGTGTGTGTGTGTGTGTGTGTGTGTGTGTGTGTGTGTGTGTGTGTGTGTGTGTGTGTGTGTGTGTGTGTGTGTGTGTATGTGTAGACTGAGGACACATTTTCACCTTCTATCCCTCAAGAACCTCATTGAAATGATACTATATAATATAGAAGGTTAATCCATAACAAAGAGAAGGGGGGTTCATGAGCAGATAAAAATTTTATCTAATTTTTGGAAAACCAAAAATAGATGATAGCATCCTGTGGGAAAAACTGCAGAAACACTTGCCTAGACACATTTCATAGGGGTTCCAGTTTCCAGTGAGGGAATTGGTTTGCCATTAGGACCCCAGAGAGGATATGAATTTGGAGTTAACAATTTAAAAGAGCTGGAAGGAGAAGGACTGAAGACAAGGAGGTTAATTGAAGGTCTGTACACGGAGCAGCTGTGCCAGTTGTCTTCAGTCTTTTGCAGATCAAGAGCTGCAAGTAGGTGGATATTTACTGGTCGTCTTGCTGTTGGGTTCAATATGTATTTTAGATATGAACCCCATATCTAATATATGGTTTGCAAATATTTTCTCCCGTTCTGTAGGTTGTCTCTTCATTCTGTTGATTATTTCCTTGTCTGTGTAGAAACTTTTTAATTTAATATAATCCCATTTACCTATTTTTACTTTTGTTGCCTGTGTCTGGGGTTATATCTAAAACATTATTGCCCAAATCAGTGTTATGAAGCTTTCCTCCATATTTTCTTCCAGTAGTTTTACAGTTTCAGGTCTTACATTTAAGTCTGTAATCTATTTTGTATTAATTTTTGTATATAGTATGAGATTGGAGTCTTAATTTCATTATTCTACTTGGGGACATTCAGTTTCCCCAGCATCATTTATTGAAGAGACCATCCTTTATTCATTGTGTGCTCTTGGAATCTTTGTCAAAAATCAACCATAAGTGTGTGGATTTATTTCTGTACTCTCTATTCTGTTCCGTTGGTCTACGTGTATAGTTATATGCTGGCACCACACTGTTTTGATTATTATAGCTTTATATGGGATTTTGAAATCAGGTAGTATCATGCTTTGTTTTGTTTTGTTTGTTTTTGCTTATTTGGGGTCTTTTGTCATTCCATATGAATTTCAAAATTGTTTTTTCTATTTCTGTGAAAAGTGTCATTGGTATTTTGATAGGGATTACATTGAATCTGCAAATTGCTTTGGGTGGTATGGACATTTTCACAATACTTTCCCCATGAACACAGAATAGCTTTCCATTTATTTGTGTCTCATTTGATGTTTTTTAAATCAGTATTTTATAGTTTTTAGTGTTCAGGTCTTTTGCGTCCTTGGTTAAATTTACTCTTCAGTATTTTTTGGGGTGGTAAGTATGGTAAAAGGGATTGTTTCTTCATTTCTTTTTTGGATAGTTTGTTTTTAGTGTATAGAAATACCACTGATTTTCATATGTTGATTTTGTAACTTTACTAAATTTGCTCATTATTTTTAAGAGTTTTTTTTTTTAATTTATTTTTTCAAAGACGGGGTTTCACCATGTTGGTCAGGCTGGTCTTGCACTCCTGACCTCAGGTGATTCACCCGCCTTGGCCTCCAAAGTGCTTGGATTACAGGTGTGAGCCACCATGCCCAGCCTGATAAAGTCTTTAAGGTCTCTCTATATAAGATCATGTCATCTGCAAACAGAAGACAATTTAACATCTTCCTTTTTGATGTGTATATCTTTTATTTCTTTCTCTTTCCTAATTTATCTGGCTGAGACTTCCAGTTCCATGCTGAATACAGGTGGTAAGCAGGAGTATCCTTGTTCTTGATCTTAGAGGAGATCATACTCAACAGAATAACATACCATTGAGTATGATGTTAGCTATGAGCTTGTCATATGTGACCTTTAAAGACAAATTAAGGAATCTAGTGAGACAAACAAAAATGGAGACACAACATACCAAAACTTATGGGATGCAGCAAAGGCAATTCTAAAAGGGAATTTCACAGCAATAAATGCCTATATCACAAAACAAGATAGCTCCCAAACAACCTAATGTTACACTTCAAGGAACTTAGAAACAGAATAACAAACTAAGTTAGCAGAAGGAAGAAAATAAAGATTAGAGCAGAAGTAATTGAAATAAAAACTAGAAAAACAATAAAAACTAAGAGTTGGGTTTTTGAAGAGATGAACAAAATTGACAAATCTTAACTACACTAACTAAAAAAAAGAAAATCAGGTGTGGTAGCACATGTCTGTAGTCCCAGCTACTTTGGAGGCTGAGGCAGTAGGATCACTTGAGCCCAGGAGTTTGAGTCCAGCCTGGGCAGCATAGTGAGACTACATCTCTAACAATAAATAAATAAATAAAAATGTAAAAGTAAAAAATAAAAAACAGAGAAGACTCACATAAAATCACAAATGAAAGATAAGACTTTCTAATACTACAGAAATATAAAGGAAAATAAGAAACTACAATGAACAGTTACATGCCAATAAATAGGATAACTTAGAAGAAATGGATAAATTCTTTGATACATATAACCTTCCAAGAATAAATCATGAAGAAATAGAAAATGTGAATAGACCAATAATGAGTAAGGAGGTTGGATCAGTAATGAAAAACTTCCTATCAAAGAAAAGTCCAGGTTGGCTTCACTATTGAATTCACTGATGGCTTTACTGTTGAATTCTACTAAACATTTAAAGAAAAAATAATAATCTGCCCTTTTCAAACTCTTTGAAAAAATTGAAGAGGAGAGCATACTTCTAATCTCATTTACAAAGCCAACATAACTGAGATACCAAGGCCAGACAAGGATATTATAATAAAATTACAGGCTAATATCCCTGATTAACATAGATGAGTAGGATCTTCAACAAAATACTAGCAAACTGAATTTAACAGCACATTAAAAGAATTATTCACCATGATCAAGTGAGATTTATCCTTTGTATGCAAAGTGGTTCACCATATACAAATGTGATAGACCACGTTAATAAAGGATAAAAACCATGTGATCACTGCAATAGATATTTCATATATTTTACAACACTTCTTATCTGAAATAACGTTTTATTTTATATTGACATAGCTACCCTACTGTTCTTTTGGTGAGTATCTTTACATGGCATCTTTTCCTATTCTTTACTTTTCAGCTTTTTGTGTCCTTATCTTTAAATTGCGTCTCTTGTAAACAAAATATAGCAGGTCTAATTTTGCATAATTCTAAGCAATCTTTATCTTTTAATTAGCATGTTTAGACCAGTTATGTTTATTGTGATTACTGTATTCATTGGGCTTAAGGCTACCACGTTGCTGTTTGTTTTCTACTTGTCTGATCTGTTTTTCCTGTATTTCTTGCCCCCTTTCCCTTTCTTTGTAGTAATTAAATATTGTTAGTTTGTCATTATTTTCTTTATTAATTTTTTAGTTATTTTAATTGATTAAAGATGCCATGAATTGCTTTCTATTCTCCTATTTACAGGAGGTGGCAGCATTTTCCCTTTCATCTAGCTCTTTTAGTAACTTGCTTTACCACTAAAACCAATAGGTAGGACATGACATTCTGGAACTCTTAGTGTAGGTCATAAAAAGCATTACAGTGTCCATGTCTGTGTCCTGAAATGTTCATCTTGAGTGAGAACAGCCACCATGTAAGAAGAAGAACTGTCCTGAAAATGCCATGCTGAAGGAAATCCCAAGCTAGCCTCATGGAGAGGTTGCCTACAGAGATTGATGATTGACTGTCCCCAGTTTTAACAGATATTCCAGCCCACTTAACCAGAAACATAAATGAAAAGCCCATTTTTGATAGTCCATCCCCAGCAAATGTAATAAGGAAAAGAACCAAGAGACCTATTTGACAGCTAGAATTGAGGTCCCTGACATTGGGCCCCAGTTGAGCCATCCCAGCCATTTCTGCTATTCAGGTCATCCAGCCGAAGCCTCGGTCATTGTGGAGATGAGACAGTACGTCAGTACTATTCCCTACCAGAATTCCCATAATTGTGAGCATAATAAAATGGTGGTTGTTTTTACACCACTAAATTTTAAGGTACTTTGCTACACAGTAATAGATGACTAGAACAGCTATATGTTCTTTAAGAGGGTTAAGCTAGAAAGGGCAACGTTACAGTATTTGCCCTTGATTAATTAGTCTATACCTAAATTAGTACTTTTACCCTTTTCAGAACAATGTAACAATCTCGTAGCAGGTTAACTCACTTTAGCCCCTTCACCTTTGCCCTATTATTTCCCGACATTTCACTTAACACTTTTGTTTTAAATACAGTAGACATTATTATTGTTTGAAACAGCCAGTGTTCTCTCTTTTATTGTGGTAAAATGTTCATAACATAAAATTTACCAGTTTAACCATATTTAGGTGTATAATTCAGTTGCATTAAGTACGCTCACAGTGTTGTGCAGCTGTCACCACTATCCATGTCCACAGCGTTTTCATTATCCCAAACAAAACCTCCTAGCTGCTAGACCCCAATTAGCTCTATTCTACATTGTGTCTCTGTGAATTTTCCTGTTTTAGGTAGCTCATTTAAGTGGATTTGTCTTTTTGTTGCTGGTTTTTTTTTACTCAACATAACATTTTCAAGGTTCATCCAATTTATAGCATGTATCAGAATTTCATTCCTTTCTAAGGCTGGATAATATTCCATTATAGATCTGTAAGCTACATTGTATTTACCATTTCATCTGTTAACGCACATTTGGATTATTCCCACTTTTTGGTTGCTGTGAATAATGCTGCTAAAAATTGATGTAAAAGTATCTGTTTGAGCCATTGCTTTCTTTTGGGTATATGTCTAGAAGAATAATTGCTGGATCATGGTTTAACTTTGTGAGGAACTGCCAAACTTTACCACAGTGATGGTACCATTTTACATTCCCACCAGCAGTGCACAAGGTTTCTAATTTCTCTATATCCTTGCCAATACGTGTTATTTTCAAGTTTTTTGATAATAGCCATCCTGATGGATGTTAAGTAGTATCTCACCGTGTTTTGATTTACACTTGCCTAATGATTGGTGATACTGAAAATATTTTCTGTCCTTATTGCCCATTTGTAACTGTTC
This sequence comes from Leontopithecus rosalia, assembly GCA_028533165.1. Taxonomy (NCBI): domain Eukaryota; kingdom Metazoa; phylum Chordata; class Mammalia; order Primates; family Cebidae; genus Leontopithecus; species Leontopithecus rosalia. Next base: position 5,770,567 of record CM052657.1, on the reverse strand, counting down.
TTTGGAGAAATATATTCAAGACCTTTGCCCATTTTGCATTGAGTTAATTTTGTTATTGAGATGTAGAGTTCTTTATCTTTTTTGGATATTAATCCCTTATCAAATATCTTCTTTGGAAATATTTTCTCCCATTTTGTGGATTGCCTTTTTATTCTCTTGATAGTGTCCGTTGATGTACAAAAAGTTTAAATTTTTTTTTTTTGAGATGAAGTCTTGCTCTGTTACCCAGCCTGGAGTGCAGTGGCACAGTCTCGGCTCATTTAAACCTCTGCCTCCTGTGTTCAAATGATTTTTCCACCTCAGCCTCCCAAGTAGCTGGAACTACAGGCAACCACTCCCATGCCTGGCTAATTTTTGTATTTTTATTTAATAGAAATGGGATTTCACTGTGTTGACCAGGCTAGTCTTGAACTCCTGACCTCAAGTGATCTGCCCGCGTTGGTCTCCCAAACTGCTAGGATTATAAGCATGAACTACCACACTGAACCTAATTTTTATATGGTCCAGTTTATCTTTTTGTTCATTTTGTTTCTTATGCTTTAGGTTTTATATCTAAGAAATCATTACCAAATTCAGTATCATAAAGCTTTCCCCCTATATTTTCTTCTAAGAGTTTTATGGCTTTAACTCTTATATTTGAATTTTTTTTTTTTGAGACAAAGTCTTGCTTTGTTGCCCAAGCTGGAGTGCAATGGTTCAATCTCAGCTCAGTGCAAATTTCACCTCCCGGGTTCAAGGGATTCTTTTGCCTCAGCTTCTCGAGTAGCTGGGGCTACAGATGTACGTCACCGTGCCTGGCTAATTTTTGTAATTTTAATGGAGACGAGGTTTCGCTATGTTGGCCAGGCTGGTCTCAAACTCCTAACCTCAAGTGATCCTCCCATCTCAGCCTCCCAAAGTGCTGGAATTATAGGCATGAGCCACTGCATGCCACCTAGATCTTTGATTCATTTTGAGTTATTGTTGCATATGGTGTAAATTAAGGACCCAGTTTCATTATTTTTCGTATGGGTATATAATTTTCACAGATACATCTGTTGAAAATACTGTCCTCCTCATTGAATCGTTTTAAAACCCTTGTCAAAAACGAGTCAATGACGTATATATGAGTCTGTTTGGGGGCTTTCTATTCTAGTCCATTGGCCTGTATATCTGCCCATATGCCAGTACCAAACTGTTTTGATTATTGTAGCTTTAGTAAGTTTTGAAATCAGAACGTGTGGCTCTTCCAACTCACACTTTTTCACTTATTTTATTCTTTTTCAATATTGTTTGGCTGTTCAGGGTTCTTTGTGTTCCACATAGATTTTAGGATGGGCTTTTCTATTTTTTCAAAAAATGCCATTGGGATTTTGGATAGTGATTACGTTGAATCTGTACATTGCTTTGGGTAATATTGTCATCTTAACAATAGTAAGGCTTCCAATCCAGAATGTGGGGTGTCTTTCCATTTATTTATGTTTTCTTTAATTTCAATATCTTTTTTTTTTTAAGATGGAGTCTCACTCTGTCGCCAGGCTAGAGTGCAGTGGTGCAATGTTGGCTCACTGCAACCTTCACCTCTTGTGTTCAAGCGATTCTCTTGCTTCAGCCTCCTGGGTTGCTGGGACTACAGGTGCACACCAGCATGCCCAGCTAATTTTTGTGTTTTTAGTAGAGACAGGTTTTCATCATGTTGGCCAGGATGGCCTCGATCTCTTGACCTTGTGATCCACCCACTTCAGCCTCCCAAAGTTCTGGGATTACAAGCATGAGCCACCGCACCCAGCCTTCAGTATTCATTTTTATTTATCCAGATACAAACCATTTCCAGAGCCCTTCATTTTTTTCCTGCAGTTCTTTCCTTTCATATGGTATTAATTTTCTGCCAACTCAAGAATTCTTTGTAGTTTGTTTTTGTTTTTGAGAGGCAGGTTCTTGCTCTGTCACCCAGGCTGGTGTGTGCAGTGTTGCAATCATAGCTCAGTGCAGCATCAAATTCCTGAGCTCAAGTGATCCTCTGGCCTCAGCCTGCTGAGTAGCTCGGACTTTAGGCATGTATCACCACACCTAATTAAAAAATTTATTTATTTATTTATTTTTGTAGAGATGCGTTGTTGCTATGTTGACCTGGCAGGTCTCAAACTCTTGGCCTCAAATGATCTTCCCATGTCAGCCTCCCAAAGTTCTGGCATTATAGATGTGAGTGACCTATACAGTCTGTAGTATTTCTTATAAGATTTCATAGATGCTAGACCTCCTGTGAAAAATCCCTTCAGCTTTTATTTGTCTGAAAATATCTTTATTTCCTTTTTATTTGTCAAACAATATTATCACATTTCATAGAAATCTAGACAGGCATGTTATTGGGGTTTTTTTCCCCACTCAGCACCTTAAAGATGGCATTCCATACTATTCTGTCTTCCATAGTTTCTATTAAAAAGTAAAGAAACAGTGTTACTCTTTCTACTCTGAAAGTAATGTGGTATTTATTTTCTGCCTGCTTTTAAATTGCCTCTTTGTCTTTGGTTTTTAGCAGTTTGATTATGATGCATCTATAAGTAATTTTCTTTATATTTGTCCATGTTTGGTCAAGTGGACAATAGAATAATCCAGCAGAGTCTACCCCTTGCCACCTTAGCATCCATATACATCCCTCTTAACCATATTTAACTTCCAACTAAAATCAAAATTAAAACCATGCTTCCATCTAACATTCCTCATATAGGCCAAAACATATTCACAGCTTTCGCAAAAGTACCTTTATCCATTTTTGGATCATTTTTATTTCTCTTTTTGTGGAACCATACTATACCTATGATATCATATACTTTAAAACACCAGATAGAAGATTAAGCATTTGTATTAATTTCCTAATGCTGCTGTGAAAATTGCCACAAAGTTAGTGGTTTAAACCACAAAAATGTATTATTTTATAGTTCTGGAGGTCTGAAGTCTGAAATGGGCTTCACTGGGCTAAAATCAAGGTGTCAGCAGGGGTTGTACAGTTCTTTCTTTCTGAAGGCTCTAGGGAAGAATTTCCTGCTTTTTCCTCCTTCTAGAAGTTGCCCGCGTCCTTGGCTCATGGTACCCTTCTATTTTCTTTCTTTCTTTTTTTCCTCCTAAAATCCTTTCCTGAAGCAACTCCCTTCTATTTTCAAAGCTAGCAATTACCTGTCAAGTCTTTCTCACATCACATCACTCTGTCACTGACTCTTCTACATTTCTTATATGGACCTTTGCAATTATCTTAAGCCAGTTAGGAAAATTCCCTGTGTCACAGTCAGCTGATTAGCAACCTTAGTTCCAACTGCAGTCTTAATTCACGCTCTCCATGTAACACCGTATTTACAGGTTACAGGGATTAGGCGTGAACATCTTTTGTTGGGTGGCATTAGCCTACCACGCTGTAATTAACACACTTTGCTTTTGTTTTTAGGGGAATGGGAGCAGGAGAAACAAGAAAAATGGCTAATATTTATATGCAGCTATATGGAGAAATATTCATAGATATTACCGGTTTCAGCAACTAATTATGGAATCATAGCTGGTATTTTTAACTTTCTTCTTCCAGTAGCTATTTCATATTCTATTTTTCAGCAAGCACTTCAGCTGGTTGTGGTTCCTTGCTGGGGGGTGGAGGAAGGGTTTGAGCCAAAATTTCATTCCTAAAAGGTCTAGACCTTTAACAATTATGCCTATTTGGGGTTGTTATAATTTTCCATCAACTTTACTTACAGAATATGATATTACTAAAAAACACCCCAAAAGATCTCCTGAATTTTAGACATCTTCCTTAACTTCCACGGGTAGTAATAGCTCATTTTCTCCTAAGAATCAGGATCCATCACCCCAGCCAGATGATAATTGCCTTTATTTTTCTTTGCATGTTGGTTTATTGATATGAGAGACACAAGATGGCCAGGTGGTAGTACAGTTTCCATTTAATATTGGTGTGTACTTTGGTGGAAACGGAGTCTTCTCATGGAAACGAAGACCATTATATCTGCAGAGCACAAAGGTACAAAGAAGGACAGGAAGCAAAATTTTCACAAGTGGATCACTAAAGAAAATATTGAGGGGAAGCCACTTCCATTTCTACCACTTAATTCCCAAATTCAGGAATGCTGGCTGTGTGAGGAGTAGCACCATATTGATTCAGATCTACTACAACACAGAGGATGTCATCCTGGTATGAAAAGTGTTGTCACTGAACTCTAACTGCAGCTGAATCTCTAAAATGCCTTTTCACTGTTCTATCAGGCTCGTTACTTCCGGGTGATGGGGAACAAGGTGAGATTGGTGAATTTCATAAGCATGGGCCCATTGGTGTGCTACACTTGTTGTGAACCAAGTTCTCTGATCAGGAGCAATGCTGTGTGGAATACCATGGCAGCGAATAAAGCATTTTCAAAGTACACAGAAGGTGGTTTTGTAAAAGCATTGTGTACATGGAAGGATCAGATGTCGATTCAAGTGGGAAAAAAAGTGTTGCCCTTTCTATATTGGAAATGTTCCAAATAATCGATCTGTCTCAAGGAAGCTAGGTAGTTCCCCCAAGGAATTATGCCACATGAGGGGCTCAGTGTTAATCTCTGTGTTGGCAAGTTGGACTCTCAGTGGTGGCAGTAGCCAGATCTGGTGGGTAGAAATTCATGTTGCTGAGCTTATGAGTAACCTCCATTCCTTCTTTTCTTTTCTTTTCTTTTCTTTTCTTTTCTTTTCTTTTCTTTTCTTTTCTTCTCCTTCTCTTTCTCTTTCTCTTTCTTTTTTGAGATGGAGTCTCCCTCTGTCACCGAGGCCGGAGTGCAGTGGTGCCATCTTGGCTCACTGCAACCTCTGCTTCCTGGGTTCAGGTGATTATTCTGCCTCAGCCTCCTGAACAGCTGGGATTACAGGCACCCGCCACCATGCCCAGCTAATTTTTATATTTTTAGTAGAGACAGGGTTTCACCAAGCCATCCAGGCTGGTCTTGAACCCCTGACTTCAAGTGATCCACCCACCTCGGCCTCCCAAAGTGCTGGGCTTACAGTTGTGAGCCATGGTGCCCGGCCGGTCCCCTCCATTCCTACTGCTATGACCACTTTGTGAGCACATTGGGCAAGGATAGCAGTGGCTGGGGAGAAAGGCTGACCGATTCCAAAGAATGAATCACCTTGCTCACCTGATTATTAAGATTATTCTCTGCTGAGATTGTTCTTTGGTGAGCATTCATATAAGACAAGCATCTTCTCACTTGGTGCCCATTTGGAGAAGTCTGCATGTACCTCTCGCCCAGACGGTCTTGTCACCAATTTTCTAACCATGTTTTTTCCAAATCCCTGACCATCCAGTCATACCATCAGTCACCATCCATCTGTAGATCTATACTTCCAGCCATCTTTTCTTCCATGCACAATATACAACCAGGTATGCTACTTGAGGTTCTATCCTGGTGGAAAAATTTCCCTTCCCCTTTGTACTGCAGGGTCAATTGAGGCTGTAATATATATGGAATTTCCCGTATATCACACCATTTGCTTAACCCCATGAGGCCTGTTAGGACTTGAGTTTGACCAATGGAATAAATGGAAGTCACAGCAGAATAAATGTTGCTGTGACTTCCAAGATAAGGCCTTAAAAAGCCTTGTAACTTCTACCTTCTCTCTGTCTTTGGTACTTTTTTTTTTAATGCCTTGGCCTCCCAAAGTGCTGGGATTACAGGTGCGAGCCATTGCACCAGCCTCTCTTTGGTACTTTAAAACCTCCATACTATGAAAAAGCTCAAACTGAAGGTCTGTGTAGAAAGAGAGGCCCAGCCATCCTAGGTATTCCAAGAATTCCAGCTGAAAACCCAGATATGTGTGTGAGGTCATATTAAATCACCCAACTCCAGCTGATCTGGCAGCTGACTACAGCCAGTGTGTGAGTCCAGCCAAGACCAGCAGAACTCCCCTGTCAACCCACAGAAAGACAGAAATAATAAATGGTTGTTGCTCAAAGCCACTAAGTTTTAGGGTGGTTTGTTATGTATTAGTAGACACTGATATAGTAACCATCTATTTAGAAGATAGTATTCAGATTTTTGACCATAATAAATATTTCCTGATACTCAATTTGGGGTTTAATTTGGGGAAAATGATATCTTCCTTTCAGGAGGAATAGCAGTAGTATAGTCATGGGCTGCATCGTCTCCATAGGCAATTGTAGTGGGGCTTTAGGTTGTTATGCTGGTACTATGGATTACTTCAATTTGAATTCATTTTATTGGGTTTAACATATGCAAACTGGGAGTGGGGTGTTTACCAAGAGTTGTTAAAGCATTTTTAGGGAGATAGGGTCTGAGGATAGGGTTACCAAAGAAGTCATTTTCCAAGATAGTCGAATTGGTTGTGATTGTTTAGCTAAACTTGCCCTAATGTGAAAAATAGGTAAATACTCAATAAATATTAATCATTGTTACCATTACAGAATCCTATAATAAATCAGTGGAATTTTTGTAGAAATAAAGAGGATTCTGCAGTGGTAACAATGGCTAATATTTATTGAGTGTTTTCCTGTGTCAGAAACTTTTAAGTGCTCTGTAAGTATTAATTCATTTATTCCTCACCAAAGCTGTATGAGATGGCTACTATCATTCCCACTTTATAGTTGAGGAGACTGAGTACAAAGAGTTAAGCAACTTGTGGAGAGTCACAGCTGGTAAATACTAACAGCTGAACCCAGACAGTAGTATACCATAATCAGTGTTCTTAATCAGTAGTCTGTATTTTGTTTTTCTTCTAGATTACTCTGGAGAGTATACTGAAGTCACTTTACCAAAGTTTGGGATATTACATTTATAGTTGCTAGTGATGCAATTACAAATTTAAGAGTAAAACTCTTTGTGAGAATTATGCTAATATTACTAGGCTTATCAAAGCACACCCTGAGTGCATAATATTTCTAAAATCTAGTGTGCATACATAAAATCATTTTTATGGTATTTTATTCATTTTGCCCTAATTAGGCAAAAAGCTAAGTAGAAATAAAAAATCCAGTTTTGATCAGAAAATCCAGTTTTAATAATAAAATCTTATGTTTGAACCTTTAGAATGTTGCTATATTTCAACACTTTAAAAGTCTAATTGATTTAAGAAGACAAGGAGAACCACATCAAATAATGAAATATATTAATCCCAAAGAGGTAAGAACAATACTTATTGGTATAGCAGCCTGTATTTTTCCTTAAAATGTGATTACTTTATCAGTTCATTGTGCTCATCATATTTATTTCTTTTTAAAACTTTTTATTAAAGTGTTACACATATGTTGTCTTGGGATTCACTCAGGGTGGCTGGCAAAATATTAGCAAAATATTAGGGAAAGTTATAGATTAGTCTCAAACCTTTTGGAAGGCTGAAAGGTTTTATTGGGACAGGCTGAAGATGGCTGGTCCATTATGTTAGGGAAAAGATAGGGATGATAAAAGGCTTTCCCATTTTAAATCTGTTTACCCCACATCCCTTTTTCTCTATTTTAACTATTTACTCATGTAAACTTTGTGCTGGATGGTCCTCTCAGGGGGAGATCAAAAGGGAATTACCCGTTAATAGTTTTTACTCTGGGCCGGGAACCTAAAACTTTTATCATTTGTGAAACCACTCTTTTACCATGTTAATTATTCACAAGCATGTTGACTTTGAACCTCTGTTATGAAATATATTACTGAGTAAATGTGTGGATGGACAGGGGATCTTGGTTGATTGGTTGCATTTCACCCTCTGAAAGCAGCCAATGACCATCCCTAGCCCGCTTGAATCACTGAACCAGGTGTGACAGTGCATTTATTCATGTCATTGAGCTAGGGTCTGTAGGCCAGACCTCTGCAGGTGGTGGTCGACATCTCAATGTTGAAAGTTCATAAAACATAAATATGTAGCTCAATGAATCATCACAAAGCAAACATCTGTGTAACCATCACCCAGATTAACGTTTTCGTATTCCAAATCACTCCCTTTGGGTACCCTACAAATCACTGCCAACTCCCTTCTTCCAAAAGGTAACCACTGTTTTATGCTATAATATAATACTTTAATTTTCTATTTTTGAGCTGTATATTAATAGAATCCTATAGTATGCTTTGGTGTATGTTTGTTCATCCAACAATATATTTACATAGCTAAAATTTATTTTTAATAGGCATTCACTTTTATGAATATATTGCTGTTTATTCATTCTACAGTTGATTGACTTCTGTATTTTTTCCATTTTGGGGCTGTTATAATAACTGTTTCTGAGAATTTTTATGTCTCCTCATGCATACGTGTACAAATTTTGGTTTTTTTGGTTTGTACTCCACCTAGAAATGGAATTGCTGAGCAACAAGTTATGTGTATCACAACTTTGGTAGATAATGCCAGACTTTTCCCCAAAGCTGTTGTACTAATTTTTATTTGCACTAGCAATAAAAATGGTATTGCTTACCATTTTTGGTATTCTTAGTACTTTACATTCTGACCAATACATAATATTGTCAGTTTGCAATTTGTATTTACCTGATACTTTTGTGACATGGAAAGTGCTTATTCAGGTCTCCTCTGTGTCTGTGTGTGTGTGGGTGTGTGTCTTCCCTATCCTTATGGGGTTTTTTTTTGGGATGGGGGAAGGTTGGCTTTTTTATTTGTTTATTTGAAGACCAGGTTTCTTTTGCTGTACAGAAGGTCTTTAGTTTAATTAGATCTCATTGATCAGTTTTGGCTTTTGTTGCTATTGCTTTTGGTGTTTTAGTGATGAAGTCTTTGCCCATGCCTGTGTCCTTAATGGTATTGCCTAGGTTTTCTTCCAGAGTTTTTATGGTCTTAGGTCTTATATTTATGTCTTTAGTCCATCTCAAGTTAATTTTTTTAAAAGGTTTAAGAAAGAGGTCCAGTTTTAGTTTTCTGCATATGGCTAGCCAGTTTTCCCAACACCATGTATTAAATAGGGAATCTTTTCCCCATAGCTTGTTTTTGTCAGGTTTGTCAAAAATCAGATGGTTGTAGATGTGTGGTGTTATTTCTGAGGCCTCTGTTCTGTTCCATTGGTCTATATATCTGCTTTGGTAACAGTACCATGCTGTTTTGGTTACTGTGGCCTTGTAGTGTAGTTTGAAGTCAGGTAGCCTGATGCTTCCAGTTTTGTTCTTTGTTTAGGATTGTTTGGCTATATGGGCTCTTTTTTGGTTCCCTATGAAATTTAAAGTAGTTTTTTCTAATTCTGTGAAGAAAGTCAGTGGTAGCTTGATGGGAATAGCATTGAATCTGTAAATTACTTTAGGTAGTAAGGCCATTTTCATGATACTGATTCTTTCTGTCCATGAGCATGGAATATTTTTTCATTTGTTTATGTCCCCTCTCATTTCCTTGAGCAGTGATTTGTAGTTCTCCTTGAAGAGGTCCTTTACATCCTTTGTTAGTTGTATTCCTAGGTATTTTATTCTCTTTGTAGCAATTGTGAATGGGAGTTCACTCATGATTTGGCTCTCTATCTGTTATTGTGGTATAGAAATGCTTGTGATTTTTGCACATTGATTTTGTATCCTGAGACTGCTGAAGTTGCTTATCAGCTTAAGGAGATTTTGGGCTGAGACAGTGGGGTTTTCTAAGTATACGATCATGTCATCTGCTAACAGAGACAGTTAGACTTCCTCTCTTCCGATTTGAATACCCTTTATTTCTATCTCTTGCCTGATTACCCTGGCCAGAACTTCCGATACTATGTTGAATAAGTGTGATGAGAGAGGGCACCCTTGTCTTGTGCCGGTTTTCAAAGGGAATGCTTCCAGCTTTTGCCCACTGAATATGATATTGACTGTGGATTTGTCTTAAATAGCTCTTATTATTTTGAGATACATTCCATCAATACCTACTTTATTGACAGTTTTTAGCATGAAGGGGTGTTGAATTTTATCAAAGGCCTTTTCTGCATCTATTGAGATAATTGTGTTTTTTGTCATTGGTTCTGTTTATGTGATGGATTACGTTTATTGACTTGTATATATTGAACCAGGTTTGCATCCCAGGGATTAAGCCGACTTGATCATGGTGGATAAGCTTTTTGATGTGCTGCTGGATTTGGTTTGCTAGAATTTTATTGAGGATTTTGCATCTATGTTCATCAGGGATATTGGCCTGAAACGTTCTTTTTTTTTGTTGTGTCTCTGCCAGGTTTTGGAATCAGGATGATGCTGGCCTCATAAAATGAGTTATGGAGGAGTCTGTCTTTTTGTATTGTTTGGAATAGTTTCAGAAGGGATGTACCAGCTCCTCTTTGTACTTCTGGCAGAATTTGGCCGTGGATCTGTCTGAATCTGGGCTTTTTTTGGTTGGTAGGTTATTGACTACTGCCTGAATTTCAGAACTTGTTATTGGTCTATTCAGGGATTCAGCTTCTTCCTGGTTTTGTCTTTGGAGGTTGTATGTGTCCAGGAATTTATCCATTTCTTCTAGATTTTCTAGTTTATTTGCATGGAGATGTTTATAGTATTCTCTGATGGTAGTTTGTATTTCTGTGAGATTGGTGGTGATATCCCATTTGTGATTTTTATTGTGTCTATTTGATTCTTCTCTGTTTTCTTCTTTATTAGTCTGGCTAGCGATCTATCTATTTTGCTGATCTTTTTTTAAAAACAAGCTCCGGATTTATTGATTTTTTTGAAGGGTTTTTTGTGTCTATCTCCTTCAGTTCTGCTCTGATCTTAGTTATTTCTTATCTTCTGCTAGCTTTTAAATTTATTTGTTCTTGCTTCTCTAGGTCTTTTAATTGTGATGTTAGGGTGTCAATTTTAGATCTTTCCTGCTTTCTCTTTTGGGCATTTAGTGCTGTAAATTCCCCTCTACACACTACTTTAAATGTGTGCCAGAGATTCTGGTACATTGCGTCTTTGTTCTCATTGGTTTCAAATAACTTACTTATTTCTGCGTTAATTTCATTATTTACCTAATAGTCATTCAGGAGCAAGACAATCAATTTTTATATGTTAACTTTGTTCCTAACAACTTTGAAATCCTGATTTATTAATTCTAATAATTAATAATATATACATTGATTATTTTGGATTTTCTATATAAATCATGTCATCCTCAATGACTTTTGTTTTCCCTTTTCAAATATGATACATTTTATTTCTTTTTCTTGCCATTCTACACTGGCTAGAGCCTTCAGTAATGGTAAATAGAAGTGATAACCACTGTCTTATCTGGATTTCAGAGGGAAGGATCGATATTTCCTCATTAAGTATGAGGTATACTATTTTTGTTTTGTTTTGTTATAGAATCATTTTATCTGATTAAGCAAGTTGCCTTCTATTCCTGTTGAGCTAAAAGAGTTTTTTTATTTTGTTTTTAGAGGCCAGGTCTCACTGTGGCACCCAGGCTGGAATGCAGTGGTGCCATCATAGCTCACTACAGCCTCAACCTCCTGGGCTCAAGTGATCCTCCCACCTCAGCCTCCCAAGTAGCTGGGACTACAGGTGTGTGCCACCATGCCCAGCTAATTTTTTAAAACTTTTTTTTGTAGAGATAGAGTCTTCCCATTTTGCCCAGACTGGTCTCAAGCTCTTGTCAAGCAAACTTCCTGCCTTGGCGTTTCAGAGTGCTAAGATTATGTACATGAGCTACTGTGCCAAGCCAAGAGTTTTTTTGTAAATCCACGAACAGATGCTAAATTTGATGAGAACTTTTTTGCTTTAACTAAGGCACTATTTTTTTTGTTCTTATTTTTTGTTTGCATGTTAAATGTTCTTAGCATTCTTATAATATGTACAGTTTGGTTATGATTATCTTATCCCTTTAAAATGTCACTCAATTTAGTTTGCTAATATTTGGTATAAGTATTTGCACCGATATTCATGCAGAATATGTAATTCACTTCTCTGTCAGATTTTGTTATCACATTTAGCTAGGCTCCTAAAACCAACGTGGGAAATGTTTCTACTGTTTATTTTCTGAATTTCTTTTGCACATTGAGTGTTATTTCTTCCTTAAATGTACTTTGTAAGGATGTATTAGTAAAGCCATCTATGCTAGAAGTTTTCTCTATGAAAAAATTTAAATTACATTCAATTTAGAATTATAATTCTGTTTCTCTTTTGTATTTCTTCTTGTGCTAGCTTTGATAAGTTGTATTTTTCTAGGAAGTTTTCATCTAAATTTTCAAATTTATTAGCTTAAAATTGTTCGTAGTATCCTCATGATCTTTCAGATGTCTGAGAATCTGTAATAGTTATCTTTATTTTCTTCCTGATGTTGGTTATTTGTGTCCTTTTTATTTTCTTGAGCAATCTCTTTGGAGTTTATCACCTTTATTAGTCTTTTTCAAAAACAATTTTCAACTTTATTGTTTCTTTGTATTGGTCATTTGTGTCCTACTTTATCATTTTCTGCTGTTTATTATTTCCTTCTTGGTATTTTCTTTGACTCCTGTTTGCTGTTATTTTTCTAACTTTTTGAAATGGATGCTGGATTTATTGATTTGTAGCCTTTTCTGGTATATGTATTTAAGTTTATAAATTTTTATCTCAGAATAATTTTAGCTGCAGCTTACAAGTTTTGATATGTCATATTTTCATATAAAATTCAATTCAAGATAGTTTAAAATTTCTACTTTAATTTCAGTTATTTATAACTGTACTTTTACATTCCCAGACATGGGCTGGGTGCAGTGGCTCATGCCTGTAATCCTAGCACTTTGGGAGGCTGAGGTAGACAGATTATGAGGTCAGGAGTTTGAGACCAGCCTGGCCAACATGGTGAAACCCTGTCTCTACTAAAAATATGAAAAAATTAGCTGGGCATAGTGGTTCACGCCTGTAATCCCAGCTACTCAGGAGTCTGGGGCAGGAAAATCACTTGAACCCGGGGACTGAGGTTGCATTGAGCTGCGATCATACTGTTGCACTCCAGCCTGGGTGACAAGAGTGGGACTTCATCTCAAATAAAAAGAAAAGAAAGAAAAAAAAATTAAATTCCCAGACATTTGGAAATTAGTCAGTTATCTTTTTGTTCTCAGTCTTTATCTTGATTGCACTGTAATTTCAGTCCTCTGTTAATTGTCTATATTTATGAATTTTTATCTGTGCTTGAAAATAATATATATTTTTTAGTTGTGGAGCGTAGTATTGCATAGATGTTAATTAGGTCAAGTTTGTCAGTTATGTTGATCAAATCTTCTATAGTCTTTAATTATCATTTTTTTCTAATTGTACTATCAGTTATTGAGAGATATGTATTAAAAACTTCCACCATGATTCAAGATTTGTCTATTTTTCTTGTAGTTTATATGTATTTGAGACCATGTTATTAAGTGAATACTTTCGTGAATACTTAAGATTATTGTATCTTTCTTGAATTGAACCTTTTATCATTATAAAGTGTGTCCTTTAAGGTCTCGGTTTTCTGGTATAATACAGCGACACCCACTTTCTGTCTGTCTGTCTCTCTCTTTTTTTTAAACAAATCAGAAAAGTTTCATTGGCAGTAATAATGTGTTTCTTTTTTTATTATTGTACTTTCAGTTTTGAGACACATATGCAGAAAATGCAGGTTTGTTATATAGGTGTACATGTGCCATGGTGGTTTGCTGCACCCATCAACCCGTCGTCTATATTATGTGTTTCTCCTAATGCTATCCCTCCCCTAGTGACAGGCCTCATCCTCTGACTGACAGGCCCCTTACCCTCTGACAGGCCCCAGTGTGTAATGTTCCCCTCCCTGTGTCCATGTGTTCTCATTGTTCAACTCTTACTTATGAGTGAGAACATGTGCACGCAACTGTTTCTTATTTGCATGGTACATCTTTCCTGTTATTTTACTTCTAACATTCTGAATCTTTTCATTTTTGCTCTATCTTTTTGTAGGCAGCAGGTTGTTAGCCAGCATTTTTTATCCGGTAGGATATTCTTTGTCTTTTGTTGGAACATTTACGTCATTCACATGTAATGTAATATCACATGTAATTGTGATATTAAATCCCCGATATTTGGGGATTTAAAGCTACCCTATTACTGTTTACTCTCTGTATGTCTCCAAAGTTCTGTGTTCTTTTTCAACATGCTATGGCCTTCTTTGGTAATGACTTTTTCTGTTTTTGTATTTTTCTCTATATATTATCATTCTTTTTTTATTTTTATTTTTTGAGACGGAGTTTCGCTCTTGTTACCCAGGCTGGAGTGCAATGGCACGATCTCGGCTCACTGCAACCTCCACCTCCTGGGTTCAGGCAATTCTCCTGCCTCAGCCTCCGGAGTAGCTGGGATTACAGGCACGCACCACCGTGCCCAGCTAATTTTTTGTATCTTTAGTAGAGACGGGGTTTCACCATGTTGACCAGGATGGTCTCGATCTCTTGACCTCGTGATCCACCCCCCTCGACCTCCTAAAGTGCTGGGATTACAGGCTTGAGCCACCACGCCCGGCCTATTATCATTCTTTTACACTTATTCTGCAGATTGCAACATGCATATTTAACTTATGAAAATCACATATAGATTGGCCTTTTTACCATCTCCCAGACAATGCACTTATTTCTCCTTATCCCCGTTGACTCATATACTCTTACTGTTGTATTTTTAAATTCTCTACTGATGGATCTTATGGTAAGAGTAGTTACTTTAATAAGAAACTGCCAAAGTTTTTCCAAAGTGGCTGTGCCGTTTCACATTCCCACCAGCAAAGAATTACTGTTCCTCATCCTTGCTAGCATCTAGTGTTGTCAGTATTTGAATTTGCTCATTCTAACAGGTGTATAGCAGTATCTCATTGTTTTTTTTGTTTGTTTGTTATTGTTGTTATTGTTTTGAGATGGAGTTTCTGTCACTCTGGCTGGAGTGCAGTGGCACAATCTTGGCTCACTACAACCTCCACCTTCCAGGTTCAAGTGATTCTCCTACCCCACGTCCTGAGTAGCTGGGATTCACATGCCATCACACCCGGTTAATTTTTGTATTTTTAGTAGAGATGGGTTTTCACCATGTTAGCCATGGCTGGTCTTGAATTCCTGACCTTAAGTGATCTGCCTGCCTCAGCCTCCCAAAGTGCTGGGATTACAGGCTTGAGCCACCACACCTGGGCCCTCGTTGTTGTTTTAATTTGTAATTTCCTATATACATATAACGTTGAGCATCTTCTCATATGCTTATGTGTCATCTGTATATCTTCTTTAGTGAGATATCTTTATAAGTCCTTTGCCCATTTTTAAATAAGATTGTTTTCTTATAGTGAAGGGTAAAGAGTTCTTTGTATATTTTAGATACCAGCCCTTTATCAGATATGTGTTTGGCAAAGATTTTCTTCCCAGATTATGGCTTGTATTTTCATTATCTTAGTGCCCTTCGTGAGTAAAACTTTTTAATGAAGACCATCCTATAATCTTTTCTTCTATTGTGCTTTTGGTGTTGTAGCTAAAAAGTCATCACCAAACCCCAGCTTACCTAGATTTCCTCCTGTGTTATCTTTTAAGAGTTATATAGTTTTGCATTTTACATTAAGTTATGATCCATTTTCAGTTACTGGATCAGTTTGTGAAAGGTGTAAGATCTTTGTCTAGATTATGTTTTTTCTTGAACATGGATTCCCACAGTGTCCAAATGGTATTCCAGCACCATTTCTTGAAGACTATTTTTTTCCATTAAATTGCCTTTGCTCCTTTGTTAAAGAATAGTTAACTATGTTTGTGTGGGTTTATTTCCATTGATTTGTCTGTTCTTTCACTAATACCACACTGTCTTGATTATTGTAGTTTCATCGCAAGTCAAGAAGTTGACTTAAATTTAAGTAACCCTAAATTTAAATTGACTAAATTCCCCAATTAAGAGATACAGCCAAAACCTAACGGTATAATACATCCAGACCCATTTTATATCCAAAGATACACAGAGACTCAAAACAAAGGGTTGGAGAAAGATTTACCAACCAAATGGAGAGCAAAAATAAAGAAATAAACAAAAGGCAGGAGTTGCAATTCTCGCATTTTATAAAATAGATTTCAAAGCAACAAAGATACAGTGGAAAAAGGATCAATGCAACAATAAGAGCTAACGATCCTAACACCCAGATACATAAGACCCATAAAGAGATTTAGACTCAATGAGACAGAAAATTAATGAGGATATCCAGGACTTGAATTCAGATCCAGAACAAGTAAACTTAACAAATATGTATAGCACTCTCCACTTTAAATACACAAAATATACATTCTCCACTTTAAATACACAAAATATTGATCAGCCATTATTAATAACCATTCTTAGAATTAAGCAATATTCCTGTTCTCTCTCCCTCTTTTTCTTCCTCTTTCTTCCTCT
>CM052657.1:5661479-5754187 GCA_028533165.1 Leontopithecus rosalia | reverse complement strand
TATACTGAGTCTTCCTATTCAGGTATGTGGAATATCTCTCCATTCATTTAAATCTTCTTTGATTTCTTTCATCATGTTCTTGTAGTTTCTCTCATATAGATTTGTACGTATTTTGTTGGATTTATACCTAAGTACTTTACTTTTTTAGGTGCTGATATAAATGGCACTGTATTTTTAAATTTCAAGTTCCAGTTGCTTATTGCTGATATGTAAGAAAGCAGTTGACTTGTTTATTGACCTTGTGATTCATTGGGATTTTTTAACATACAGTCATGTCATCTGTGAACAAAGACAGTTCTTTTTTCCCCTTCTCAATCTGTATACTTTTCATTACCTTTTCTTGTCTTACTGCATTAGCTAGGACTTCCAGTGTGATGTTGAATAGAAAAGGTGAGGGTACATCTTTATAGGGAAACATTTAGTTTCTCATCATTATGATGTTAGCTGTATGTTTCTTGTAGATACTATTAAGTAGAGGAAGTTCCCCTCTATTCCTAGTTTGCCAAAGTTTTTATTATGCATGGGTGTTACATTTTGTCAAATGCTTTTTTTACATCCACTAATATGATCACGTAACTTTTCTTCTTTAGCCTGTTGTGCTACAATGTAATAATGGCCTTGCATAATAAATCCCACTCAATCATGGTGTATAATTATTTTTATACATTGTTGGATTTGACTAATTTTTGGAGGATTTTTAAATCTATATTGATGAAAGATATTGGTCTATTTTCATGTAATGTCTCTGTATGGTTTTTGTATTAGAGTTATGCTGGCCTCATCAAATGTTTTAGGAAGTATTTATTCTCTTTGATTTTATTTTCTGGAAGAGACTGTAAATAGTATAATTTCTTTTTTAAATATATGGTAGAATTCACCAGTGAATCCGTCTGGGCCTTGTGCTTTCTGTTTTGAAAAGTTTTAATTATTGATTCCATTGAAGTGATTCTCCTGCCTCAGCCTCAGCTGAGACTACAGGTGCGCACAACCACTCCTGGCTAATTTCTGTATTTTTGGTAGAGACCGGATTTCACCACATTGGCCAGGCTGGTTTTGAACTCCTGACCTCATGATCCACCCTCCTTGGCCTCCCAAAGTACTGGGATTACAGTTGTGAGCCACCACACCCAGCCTGATTCTATTTCTTTAATAGAGATAGGCCTACTAAAATCATCTACTAGTTCTGTGATTTTTGGTAAATTACATCTTTAGGGAATTGGTCCCTTTCATCTAAGTTATAAAATTTAAAAGCATAGAGTTATTTATGCTCTTAAAGTTTATTATCCTTTTAGTATCCTTGCAAGCAGTAATGATGACCTCTATTTTGTTTCTTTTTTTCCCCCTCACCATTTTCATTCTTTCCAAATTTTATTACAAAAAAAGGGGGATGTGTCATGAAGAGTCCTTGAAGAGATTAAGATGTCCATGAAGAGTGGCCATCATCATGACAATAAAGTATTCAATTAGACAGAAATGACAAGGACCCATTTCTGATATTAGTAATCTGTGCTTTCTGACTTTTGTTCGTAGCTACCCAAGCCAAAAGTTTATCAATTTTATTGATCTTTTCAAACCAGCTTTTTGTTTATTTTATTTTATCTATAGATTTCTTGTTAACAATTTCACTGATTTCTGCTCTAATCTTTATTATTTATTTTCTTCTACTTGCTTTGAATTTAATTTGCTTTTCTTTTTAGTCCCTCAAGGCAGAATATTGGATTATTTCTTTCAGATCTTTTATGTTTTCTAATATGCACATTCAGTACTATACATTTTCCTGTAAACACTGTTTTTGCTGAATCCTTCAAATTTTTATAAGTTGTATTTTCTCTTGAGATTCTTTATTTGACCTACTTGTTATTTAGAAGTCTGTTATTTAATTTTCAAGTTTTGGGGTTTTCCAGCTATCTCTTTGTTACTGATTTCTAGTTTAATACTATTTAGGTGTGAGAGCATACTTTGTATAATTTCTATTCCTTCTAAATTTGCTAAGATGAGCCCATATATGACAAATCCACAGCTAATATTGTACGGAATGGTGAAAAGTTGAAAGCATCTCCTCTAAGAACTGGAAAAAGACAAGGATGCCCACTATTACCACACATATTCAGGATAGTATTGAAGTCCTAGCCAGAGCAGTCAGGCAGATGAAAGAAAGAAAAGGTATTCAAATGGGAAAATAAGAAGTCAGATTATCTTTTTTTTGTTTATGACATGATCTTATATATAGAAAAACCTAGAATCCACCAAAAAACTCTTAGATCTCACAAATAAATTCAGCGAAGTTGTGGGCTACAAAAATTGGTAGCATTTCTATACACCAACAATGAACTAGCTGAGGAAGAAATCAAGAATGCATTCTCATTTACAATAGCTATAAGAAAATAAAATACCTAGGAATGCATTTAATTAAGGAGGTCAAAGATCTCTATTGAGAAAACTACAAAACACTGATTAAATAAATTACAGATGGCACAAACAAATGGAAAAATATCCCATGCTCATGGATTGGAAGAATTAATATTGTTCAAATATCCATACTGTCCAAAGCAGTCCTGAGCAAAAAGAACAAAGCTGAAGACATCAGCCTACTTGACTTCAAATTATATTAGAAAGCTGTAGTAACCTAAATAGCATGATACAGTTATAAAAATAGATACATAGGTTAATGGAACAGAATAGAGAACCCAGAAATAAAGGCACACGTTTAGAGTCAACTGATCTTTGAGAAAACTGACAAGAACATACACTGGAGAAAATAAACCCTCATCAATAAATGGTGCTAGGAAAATTGGATTGCTATATGCAGAAGAATGAAACTGGATCCCTATCTCTCACTATATAAAAAAA
Source organism: Leontopithecus rosalia (assembly GCA_028533165.1). NCBI lineage: Eukaryota > Metazoa > Chordata > Mammalia > Primates > Cebidae > Leontopithecus > Leontopithecus rosalia. The sequence continues at coordinate 5,751,337 of CM052657.1, read as the reverse complement.
AATCAACTAAAGATGGATAAAAGCATAAACATAAGACCCCAAAGTATAAAAATACTGGAAGAAAACATAGGAAAAACTTCTGAACACTTGTCTAGACAAAGAGATTATGACTAAGACCTCAAAAGCACAGGCTACAAAAAGAAAAATGTACAAATAGGACTTAATTAAACTAAAAAACTTCTATACAGCAAAAGAAATAATCAATAGAATGAAGAGACAACCTCTTCCATATCAGCAGAATGGAAAAACGTATTTGCAAACTATTCATCTGATAGGGAACTAATATTCAGAATATACAAGGAACTCAAACAACAACAAAACATAATTCCAAAGGGCAAAGGATATGAACAGACATTCTTTAAAAGGAGACATACAAATGGCCAACAGGTATATGAAAACATGCTTAATATCAGGAATCATCAGAGAAATGCAAATTAAAACCACAATGAGATACCGTCTTACACCAGTCAGAATAGTCATTTTTATTATTATTATTTTTTTTTTGAGACAGAGTCTTGCTCCGTCGCCAGGTGCCAGGCTGGAGTGCAGTGGTGTAATCTCAGCTCACTACAACCTCTGCCTCCCAGGTTCAAGCAATTCTCCTGCCTCAGCCTCCTGAGTAGCTGGGACTATAGGTGTGTACCACCATGCCCAGCTAATTTTTGTATTTTTAGTAGAGACGGGGTTTCACCATGTTGACCAGGATAGTCTCAATCTCTTGACCTCGTGATCCACCTGCCTCGGCTTCCCAGAGTGCTGGGATTACAGGCATGAGCCACCGCGCCCAGCCCAAAATAGTTGTTATTAAAAAGATGCTGGACATGGTGGCTCATACCTGTAATCCCAGTGTTTTGGGAGATTGAGGCAGGAGGAACATTTGTGGCCAGTAGTTTGACACTAGCCTGGGCAACATAACAAGACCCCACCTCTACAAAAAAAATTTTAGCCAGACATTGTGGGACTGGTCCTAGCTACTTGGGAGGCTAAGGCAAGAGGATCACTTGAACCCAGGAGTTTGAGGCTACAGTGAACTGTCATTATGTCACTGCACTCAGGCCTGGATGACAGAGTGAGACCCTGTCTCTAGGAAAAAGAAAAAAAAAAGATTATTATTAAAAAGACTTAAAAGTTTCCCTTGGCAGAGTTTGGGGAATGGGCAGCAGGCACCATGCCTAGCTCTAAAGGTGGAAAGAAGAAGTCCCGAAGCAGGCGAAGGAGATGGATGAGGAAGAGAAGGCTTTCTTTTCTTTCCTCTTTCTTTCTTTCCTTTTTTCTTTCTTTCTTTCTTTCTTTCTTTCTTTTCTTTTCTTTTCTTTCTTTCTTTCCTTTTTTTTTTTTTTTTGACAAGTCTCACTCTGTCACCCAAGCTGGAGTGCAGTGGTGTGATCTCAGCTCACTGTAACCTCTGCCTCCTGGGTTCAAGCAATTATCCTCTCTCAGCCTCTCAAGTAGCTGGGACTACAGGCACATACCACCACGCCTGGCTAACTTTTATATTTTTAGTAGAGATGGGGTTTCACTATGTTCACCAGGCTGGTCTTGAACTCCTAACCTCTGGTGATCCACCTGCCTTGGCCTCCCTAAGTGCTGGGATTACAGTCATGAGCCACTGCGTCCAGCCAAGAAGGCTTTCAAACAGAAACACATAGAGGAGCAAAAGTAACTTGATGAGCTGAAACCAAAGGCCACAGGCAAGGAACCCTGGGCCACAGGTGAAATTAAGAAATCTGGCAAAAAGTTAGCTGTTCCTTGTGCCTGAGGTAATGGTGACTTTTGATTCCATTCCTATAAGCATCTATATTCTTTTTCATAACACCTTTTGCCACCTATAGCTAGAATGATTGTATAGTCATGAAGCCTATTGTACATTTAAGAATAAACTTCTGTAAGAATAAAATATATGGGTAAAAACAATTACAGATTTTGGTGAGGATGCCGATAAAAGGGAACTCATACGTTGTTAGTGGGAATGTAAATCAGTGCAGCTCCTGTGGAAAACAGTATGGAGGTTTCTCAGTGAACTAAAATGCAACTACCATTCAATTGAACAATCTCACTACTGGGTATCTACCCAAAGGAAAAGAAATAAATATACCAAAAAGATACCTGCACTTCTATGTTTACTGAAGCAAAATTAACAATAGCAAAGATACGGAATCAACCTAAGTGTCCATCATTGGATGATTGGATAAAGAAAATGTGGTATGGATACTGTAAGATTTATTGCTGAGATAAAATGAGGAAACTGAGGCAGGTATGAAAAAAGATGAGAAGCCAATTTATTCAGCTCCCGGGCAACCTCAGTGGTCCAAGAGGGGCCAGAGAAGTCGCACCCGGCTGTTCAGGGCGTGGGGTTTTATGGGGTGTTTGGGTAATTGATTGGTTACTGGGAAACAAAGAGAAGGCATTTCTATTGGCTGTTGAGGAGTAGGAAGTACATGGAGTCAAAGTAGGAAGTATGTGAAACTAGCTGCCATTGTTAGGCGGGCGGGACTTTGGGTAAGTGGGCCTTGATTGACTACTGGGGAAACAAAGAGAAGGCATTTCTATTGGCTGTTGAGGAGCAGGAAGTACATGGAGTTAAAGTAGGAAGTACATGAAAGTAGCTGCCATTGGTAGGTGGGACCTTGGGTAAGTGGGCCTTGATTGACTACTGGGGAAACAAAGAGAAGGCATTTCTGTTGACTGTTGAGGAGCAGGAAGTACATCCAGTTAAAGTAGGAAGTACCTGAAAGTAGCTGCCATTGGTAGGTGGGACCTTGGGTAAGTGGGCCTTGATTACTGGGAAAACAAAGAGAAGGCATTTCTATTGGCTGTTGAGGAGCAGGAAGTACATGGAGTTAAAGTAGGAAGTACACGAAAGTAGCTGCCATTGGTAGGTGGGCAGGACCTTGGGTACGCGGGCCTGCCGGGGGCGTACGGGGCAGGCTGTTGCTGGGTAGGGAACAGTGGGTCTTCTTTTAAAAAAATTTCTTTGCCGGGTTTTTTAACAGCAGGCTGGAGGTTGGATGCATAATTTAGTGCTGAGTGTGTGGGCTTGGGCATGGTATGCAGAGGCAGGTGCGGGGAAGCTTTGTGGGGAAGCCAGATAATGAGCTCAGGTGATGACGCAGTTATCAGGTACAGAGAGTGATGAACGTGTCCGGTTGACTCCCGGCAAGGCAACCGGCCTTACAGATACATACATAAAAAAAGAATGAAAGGTCTTTTGCAACAACATGGATGAAACTGGAGGTCATTATCTTAAGTGAAACTAGTCAGGCACAGAAATTCAAATATCTAATCATCTCACATGTAAGTGGGTACTAAAAATGTATACCCATGAACTTAGAGAGTGGAGTGAGTGAGTAAGTGGACAGAGTGCTGTAATCCCCACACTTTGGGAAGCCTCGGTGCAAAGATTGCTTGAGCCCAGGAGTTCAACACCAGCCTGGGCAGCATGGAGAAACCCTTTGCCTAGAAAAAATACAAAAATTTGCCTGTCATGGTGGTGTGTGCCTGTATTCCCAGCTACCTGGTATAGTTAGGCAGAAGGATCAAAGAAGCTGGGTAGGTTGAGGCTACACTGAAGCATGATGGTGCCACTGTGCAAATAATAGCCAGTTGGTTTGCTGAATAGGTTAATAAAATTGATAAACCACTAGCATAACTGATAGATCCATATAGCCAATAAGCATATGCAACGTGCTCAGCATGGTTAGTCATAAGAAAATACAAATTAAAACTACCATGAGCTACCATTATAACCCCACCAGAATGGCTAAAATTAGAAGGATTGACAATGCAAAATGTTGATGAGGATATGGAGCAACCAGAACTCTCATATATTACTGGTGGGGGAATTGTTAAAAAAATTCAGAAAACTCTGTGGTAGTCACTAGTACTGCAAATTAAAGATGCCCCTTGGCTTATGGCAGTGTATGTTAAGGTAAACTCATCACAAGGTGAAAATATCATTGAGTAAAAACTGCATTCAATACACCTAACCTGGCAAGCATTATAACTTACTGACTTAGCCTATAGTGTAGAGCAGCAGTCCTTGAGCTTTTTGACACCAAGGACCAGTTTAGTGGAAGATAATTTTACCACAGACTTGGGATGTGGAGGATGGTTTTGGGATAAAATTGTTCCGCAGTAGATCATCAGGCATTAGATTCCCATAAGGTGCATGCAACCTAGATCCTGTGCATGTGTGCAGTTCACAGTAGGATTTGTATGCCTATGAGAATCTAATGCTGCTGCTGATCTAACAGGATGGGGAGCTGAGGTAGTAATGCTTCTACCACTCACCTCCTGCTATGCAGCCTAGTCGTAACAGGCCACAGACTGCTGTAGAGTATCAGTTGTTTATCCATATGATCCTGTGGCTGACTGAAAGCTGTGGCTTGCTGCCACTGCCCAGCATCACAAGAGCATCATAGCACATATTGCTAACCTGGCAAAAGATCAAAATTCAAAATTTGAAGTATGATTTCTACTGAATGCATATCACTTTCATACCATTGTAGTCAAAACTGTAAGTTGAACCACTGTAAGTCGGGGCCATCTGTGTACATATAGGTACCATATATACCTCATGACCTCTTGTATTTATTTCTGGATATGTAACAGAGAAATGATTGCTATAACCCACAGAAGGCATGAAAATGAATGTTCACAGTAGTTTTATTCATTTTAACCAAAAACTAGAGACATATCAAATGTCCAACAGTAATACAAATTGTGATGTATTCTATGATGGAATGGTAGACACCAGTGAAAAAGAACTAACTGCTGCTATCTACAACTACATACGTGAATCTTAGAGCTTTATCACAGATTCACATTGAGCAAAAGAAGCCAAGCACGAGAGTACAATACATATGTAAAAATTCATGGCACTATACACTTAAGATCTGTCCACCTTCGTGAAAAAAAGTTTATATGTATATTATCATGGTTCAAATATAGAAAATATGTTCCATAACAGGCCATCACACTTCATACTTGAATTCTTAAAGTTTTTAGTCAGGAAAGGATTATTCTGCAAAATTAATGTTGTGTTTCAGACTCTATATGTTGAATAACATCTTTTTTCTGATCTAAACTAAAATTATGAGGAGACATGATTGAACTGCCTTCTGATAAAGGACCAAGAATTTTTTTCTCTACTTCCATTTGGTGCAATGTATCAAACTAAAATTCAGAAAACCTAGTATATACAATTCTTACAAAATTTAATTAATTAATTAATTTGTTTATTTATTGAGACAAAGTCTCTGTCACCTAGGGGAGTACAGTGGTGCAATCTCTGCTCACTTCAGCCTTCACCTCCCTGGTTCAAGCAATTATTCTGCCGCAGCCTCCACAGTAACTAGAATTACAGGCACCCAACACCATGTCCAGTTAATTTTTGTATTTTTAGTAAAAATGGGGTTTCACCATGTTGGCCAGGCTGGCCTCAGAACTCCTGACCTCAAGCAATCTACCTTCCTCAGCCTCCCAAAAAGTTTTGGGATTATAGGAGTGAGCTACCATTTCCAGCCCAGAATTTTAAACATGGTTTTTTAAATTTAACAATAGCCAACTAGGAAAGATCATCTGCTGTTGAATTTAGGTTGATCAATCATAATTTTTTCTTTAAATTTACCTGTAAGATAATATTTTACATGTAAATCATACTTTAAGGACTTACTTAAAAGTTTTATGAATTAAAAAATCACTTGGCTTTTATGTTTATATATTGCATAGAGAGGAAAGAGTTTGGTATCATTTTTTCATTTACCATAGCTCTGTTAGTTATTGATGTCCACAAGAAATTAAGTCCTTCATTCATAAAATGTTTTATAATTCATTACAAAAGAAAATTCTTAATGGCTGGGTGTAATGGCTGATGGCTATAATCCTAGCACTTTAGGAGGCTAAGGCAGGAATATCACTTGAGGCCAGGAATTCAAGACCAGCCTGGTAACAGGAAGGCTATGTTTCCACACACACACACACACAAAAGAAATACAAAAATTAGCCAGACATGATGGTACACACCTGTAGTCTCAGCTATTTAGAAGGCTGAGGTGGGAGCATTGCTTGAGCCAAAGAGGTTAAGGCTTCAGTGAACTGAGATTGTTCCTTTGTACTCCAGCCTGGGCAATATAGTGAAATCCTGTCTCAAAAAAATTTTTAAACAATTTTTCAGCTGGGCACAGTGGCTCATGCCTGTAATCCCAGCACTTTGGAAGGCTGAGGCAGGCGGATCACCTGAGGTCGGGAGTTCGAGACCAGTCTGAAAAACATGGAGAAACCCCATCTTTACTAAAAATACAAAATTAGCCAGACATGGTGGCACATGCCTGTAATCCCAGCTACTCGGGAGGCTGAGGCAGGAGAATCCAGGAGGCAGAGGTTGCAGTGAGCTGAGATGTGCCATTACACTCCAGCCTGAGCAACAAGAGCGAAACTCCACCTCAAAAGAAAAAAGAACCAATTTTTCTAATTTAAAGTTTATTATCATAGGTTGGGTCACCTGACCTTTTTCCTACTCAGTATTCAGCAACTGTTTAAGATAAGAGAGTGACAAGTAGTGAATTGATACATACAGAATCCTGAAGAGTAATATATTTTTTTATAGGCAGAGCTTCTAGACGCTGCTGCTGGCATTCATGTGCGATTCAGATTAGGCGGAGTAAGTATGGATGAATGTTTAGTAGTTTTAACTCACATTTTTAATAGAACTTTTTAAAAATAGATATAATGTATTTATTATTATACTTTAAGTTCTGGGATATGTGTGCAGAACATGCAGGTTTGTTACATAGTTACATATGTGCCTTGGTGGTTTGCTGCTTCCATCACCCCATCATCTACATTAGGTATCTCTCCTAAGGCTATCCCCTAATCCCCACCTTCTGACGGGCCCTGGTATATAATGTTCCCCTCACTGCGTCCATATGTGCTCACTGTTCAACTCCCACTTATGAGTGAGAACAGGCAGTGTTTAGTTTTCTGTTCTTGTGGTTTGCTGAGAATGATGTTTCCAGCCTCATCCATGTACCTGCAGAGGACGTTAACTCATCCTGTTTTATGGCTGCATAGTATTCCATGGTGTATATGTGCCACATTTTCTTTGTCCAATCTATCATTGATGGGCATTTGGGTTGGTTCCAAGTCTTTGCTATTGTGAACAGTGCTGCAGTAAACATATGTGTGCTTGGGTCTTTATAATAGAATGATCTGTGATCCTTTGGGTATATGCCCTATAATGGGCTTGCTGGATCAAATGGTATTTCTAGTTCTAGATCCTTGAGGAATTGCCACACTGTCTTCCACAATGGTTGAACCAATTTACACTTTCACCAACAACATGAAAGCATTCCCATTTCTCCACATCCTCTCCAGCAGCTGTTGTCTCCTGACATTTTAATGATCGCATTGTAACTGGCGTGAGATGGCATCTCATTGTTAAAGCACATTTTTATGAAATTGAAACAATATAAGTTTTTAAAATGTACAACATGTTTATAGTTATATTACAATGGTTCTTTGAACTTTTCCATCTACAGGTTAAGTTTCCACCTGATATATACTATAAAATTTTTACTCACAGACATATTGAAGATCTGTGTGCTAACAGCCCCAGAAATTATGCAAAACTTCCAGCAAAGCATACATCTCATAATAAAGATGATCATCTTCAGAAAGAGGATTATAGTGGCTGGTATCATCGTATAGAAAACAATGGCTGGAGGCCAGTTTCTGATAGAGTAAGAAAAGAGAAATATTAATGATTTTTAATCTTATCTATTTAGAAATCCATTTTTTTGAAAATTAATCTTAAAATTATTTTTAAAAATAACAAATTCTATTAGTTTAATTGATAAATTTTGCTTACATTAGCTACTTGGGGGTTGCTAATAATACTTCAAGGAACAGCAATTTTTTTTTCTTACTACATTTATTTCTACTTTAATTATCAGCTTTGAACAGGCCATCTTTAGATACTCTTTGGTACTCAGCAGATTATATACTCAGTATACAGATTGTAGAATGTGATATGTTGAATATATTAACACTAAGTATTACCAGATGCTGTGGCTTATGCCTGTAATCCCAGCACTTGGAGCTGAGGTGGTGCCACTGCACTCCAGCATGGGTGACAGAGTGAGACTCTGTCTCAAAAAGCAAACAACAAAAGCAAAATAAAACAAAAGAATATACTAAGTGTAAAAATGATCAAGGTATGAATTCATTTGTTTAATAAACTATTGCATATCAACCATATGCCAGACATTGTTCTAGATGCTGGGGATAGACTTAAGTAGTTTGCCTTTCAATTAGGGAGACAGTCAAGTAAACAGGACATTTCAGTACAATGTAGTAAACATGTTAAGTGGTTTAAGAAGGGCAATATATAGTGTTTGGAAGGATTAACAAACTCTCATTATCTAGGGTGTGTGTGATAGAGCAGGGGGAATGAGTTGGAAGGGGGAAAATAGGCAACCATTTAGGAGAACGTGTCATAAAGGGGAAACCACAAAGCCTTGGGACATGATACAGGGACTTCTGCATTCCTGAAAGGTGGCTGTGCTCCCTGAGGATTAGAGTAATTGAAAGCTATCAGCACTAAGAGTAGCTTAGTCATCATGTGATAAGATGAGACACTCTTAGGATATATCTTTTTATCCATTCAACAAATACTTATTAAGTACCTCAGTACACTGGTACTTTGTCGATCTATCTGTAGCATGTGCTTCTGAAGGCTGAGTGTACTACTTGCCCATAGGTTAATTAGAAATACCTTAAAAGGCTCTATCCTCTCCTCTATTTCTATCTTGGCATATTCCTACTGAGCACATAGAAGTTCTTGTCTATTGGCAAATAACCTCACAATCAGTATTTCAACATTGTCTATATTTTTGCTTCTCAATAGTTTTGGCTGTCTACTGACAGTATAGTGGTGGAAGACAAAAAGGAAAGTGAATTCCATTTCTCTAAACTAAAGAGAAGGCAAGACTTGGAAAAGAAAAGAAAACTTACAAAAATAGAGTGGATGAGGCAAATGTAAGTTGATGAAACACGAAGGAAGTATGTAGTATTTGGGGAACAAAACAAATTTGGAGAACTGTACTTACTGCCTGATTTCAAGACTTGTAAAGCTACTATAATCATGACATTGTGGTATTGGCATATAGACAGATGTACAGATCATGGGACTGAATATGGAATTGTGAAATAAACCCCATATATATTGTTAATTAATTTTCAAGAGAGTTGCCAAGGGAACTAAATTGGGGAAAAAATAGTCTTTTCAACAAATTGGATATCAAATGCATAAAAATGAAACTTGAGTCTTATCTTACAGCATGTGTAAAATTAACTGAAAAGAGATCATAAATCTAAGTATAAGAGCAAAAACCATAAAGCATCTAAAAAACTAATTAAAGGAGAAAATCTAGTGCCTTTTGTTCTGGCCCAAGATTTTTTAAAGAGGACACAGAAGCCAGGAACTATAAAAGAAATAATTTTAAGTTTCACTTCATCAAAATTAAAAGCTTTTGTTCTTTGACTGACATGTTACAAAAATAAAAATACAAGCCATAGACAGGGATAAGACATTTGCAAAGTATGTGTCTGACAATGGTCTTGAATCAAGAATATGTTTTGAAAAAAACCTCTAAACAATAAATTTTAAAGTGGGCAAAAAATTTGAATAAACACTCCAGTGAAGTTATATAGATAGCAAATTAGCACAACTCAACCAGTGACTGACATCATTAATCATTAGAGAAATGCAAACTAAAGCAATGACGAGATACCACTACATACCCACTCGAATGACTGAAATAGTCTGTCATACCAATTGGTGGCAAGGATATGGAGCAAATGGAAATTAGTGTGTGCACTTTGGAAAACAGTTTGACAGGTTTTTTTTTTTTGAGACGGAGTTTCACTCTTGTTACCCAGGCTGGAGTGCAATGGTGCAATCCTGGCTCACTGCAACCTCCGCCTCCTGGGTTCAAGCAATTCTCCTGCTTCAGCCTACCGAGTAGCTGGGACTACAGGTGTGCGCCACCATGCCCAGCTAATTTTTGTATTTTTAGCAGAGACGGGGTTTCACCTTGTTGACCAAGATGGTCTCGATCTCTTGACCTCTTGATCCACCCACCTCATCCTCCCAAAGTGCTGGGATTTTAAACAAGTAAACTATTAAACCAGTCATTCTACCCCTACATATTTACCCAAGAGAAATAAAAACATGTTCACAGAAAGATTCTTTGTGAATGGTCATAGCTGGTTTATTTCTCATTATAATAGTGAAAAACCAGAAACAGCACAAATGTGCATCAGCAGGTGAATGGGTAAGCAAGTGATAGGATGTCTACACAAAGGAATGCTACTCAGCACCATGGAATGAACTACTGATACACAGACGACATGGACCAACCTCAAAATAATGCTGAATGAAAGAAATCTGTCAAAAAATAGTACATACGCTATGATTTCATTTACAAACAGTTCTAGAAGACACAAATCTGCAGTGCACAAAGAAGATCAGCAGTTGTCTGGAGGTGGAAAAGGGGAAAGAGAGAGGGATTCCAAAGGAATACAAGGAAACTTTGGAGGGTGATGGATAGATTTATTTTTTATTGTAGTGATGGTTTTACAGGTATATAAACATGTCAAAACAGTACATTGTACGATTTAAATATGTGTAGTTTATTGAACATCAACCATACCTCAGTAAAATAGTTTAAAAAATAAAGAACATGTACCGACAATCAGAAGACCTCCCTGGCAGCTCTGAAGTGGCCCTTCATCTCTTGTAATCACAGCATGGGTTGAGGGCAACCCTGTTTTCCATTGCAAGGGTCACAGGGTTACAGTGCCTACAGCACTGTCAAATGCTTAACCCTGCCAGGTCTTTTGCAGTAAGATAAGGGCACTAGTGGTGAAGAAGTAGAACCCTGAGACCTGGGATTAGGACATTTGGGCAAACATACACGAGGCTAAGAACTTTGAGCTTCCAAAGTGCCTTGTTGGTATAGGGAACCCTTGCTCTTCCTTTTGAGGGAAGCATCTCTTCTCTGCATAAAAGCCTTTCAGTGACTGCACTGGCACAATTGCCACACACATTTATGCTGATTGTCCTCAGGATTCCCCCTCCACTATTTCTCATTGCCTTCAGCTCACAATGAGAATTGTATCTCAGGACAGCCCAGACAGCAGTAGAAGGTCCACTCCAAGAGGAGACAGTTTGGAAAACCAGAAGAGTTACAAGAACTTACTAATCTGTATTGCCAACAGTCTCAGAAGCATTGTGTGAGGGTGGATCCTAAGATTGTTAGATCCAGTTGGTTGGGCTGAACTTACTGATTTGACCATACTCACCTGGGATTGTGGATTTAATGTTTTGGCTTGAGTTCGCAGAAATTATGTTAATGATCTGTTAGATTAGCTAATCAAAGCCTGATTTAGGTAGAGCCAACGAAAGCTGTACCTTTGCAAAATGCCAGAACTTCTCTGGCATACTGTAGAAAAAGGATTTCTAAAAGTTCAGGGAATTGTGTGTGTGTGTGTGTGTGTGTGTGTGTGTGTGTGTGTGTGTGTGTATGTGTATGTGCAGTCTACTAAACCACCATCTCGCCATCACCCCAGGAAGTCCCAGGAGATACCTTTTTTTTCAATCAAGCTATGTAGTAATAGCTTGGTGAGGGGAGCAGCATATTTCTTTTTCTTTCTTTCTTTTTTTTTTGTGGGGGCGAGGGGACGGAGTCTCACTCTGTCGCCCAGGCTGGAGTGCAGTGGCTCAGTCTTGGCTCACCATAACCTCCGCCTCCTGGGTTCAAGCAATTCTCCTGCCTCAGCCTCCCGACTAGCTGGGATTACAGGCGTGCACCACCTTGCCTGGCTAATTTTTTTGTATTTTTAGTAGAGATGGGATTCCACCATGTTGGCCGGGATTCTCTCGAACTCCTGACCACATGATCCGCCTGCCTCGGCCTCCCAAAGTGCTGGGATTACAAGCATGAGCCACTATGCAAGGCCCAGGAATAGCATACTGCTTGATGAACCCTGTGTTGGCTGTTCTTGACAAGGATGGAGATTATGTTAGGGGAAGCTGTGATGGAATTGGTTCATTCAGGTTACTGGGACTGACGGAACTTCGAAGTGGTAGAGGTCAGGTGATGACACAGTTACAGCGAGGCTTCCAGTTGTGGCATCTTCAATAGAGGAAATCGACACAGCCCCTGGCACCTGGTATGCTGCAAGTGATCTGGCAAATGTGTTATTTCCCATCCCATCCCAATTGCTAAGCAATAGGAGAAGCAGTCTGCATTTTCACAGAAAGAACAAAGTGTTTTTACGTCTTGCTCTTGGAGATATATCAGCTTTCCTGCTCTTGTCCCCAGGGGTTTGTACATCTGTTTCCACAGAACATTATGTCTGTTCATTACATTGACGTTCTTACCTCGATTGGGTGTGGTGAGCAGAAAATAACAACTCCCTTGGTGGCTTAATAGGACAAAGGCACACTACAAGGAGGCAGATAAACTTTGAAAACGTTAAGGTTCTGGCATATAACTGAAGCTTAAAGACATTTGAGATATCCTTTAGAAACTGAGATACAAGTTACTGTACCTTGTACCATTCACCTTGAAGAAGCACAATGCTTAGAGGCCCTCTCTCAATTTGAGAGCTAACGTATGACACATTTTGGGCATGCTGCTCCCCTTTACTAGGTGACCTAATAAAGCCAGCTGGCTCCGGTGGGACATGGAGCAAGAAAGACAATGTAGTCAAGCTGCCCTACAACTTGGGGTTTATGGCCCAGCAGTCCCGACAGCATTAGAAATGTTCATGTTAGTGAAAAACTGTGTAGAGCCCCTAAAGAGTCCAAATGGGAGAATTACGGCACAGACCTCTAGGGTTTTGGAAGAAGGTAACGAATTTCCTCTTCTGACAGAAGCTATTCTTTATTTGAAAATCTGTATTTTACTTCTTTCTGTGCTCGTTTACCCTCAGCACAATCCTCATCTGTAACTGAGCTCTGTATTTCTAATTATATGGGTATTTCTATATCAAACTCAACAGTTCGAAAACTGAATTTCTAATCTTCCCCATCATAAAAGTCTCTTCCCGGGATTTCTTCTGATCTCAGCTTGTGACACCAACATTTAGACAGTCATCCAAGTCAGAAACAGAGGCCTATCCTCGATTTCTCACTCTTTTACAAGTGCCTACATGTAATCTGTCATCAAGTCCTATTCCACTTCCAAAGTACCTCCCAAATCTGATCTTTTATTCTCCACTATAACATCTCATCATTTTTCGTCTACCTTCTAATGAATGTCCTTGTCTCTCGTCTCTTCATCTTCTCTCTGTAAACACTGAACTGATGTTTCTAAGACGGAAATCATTTCCCTACCTAAAACATGTCAAGGGCTCCCCATTGCCTACACCCCCTGTGGTGTTTCCTCTCCCTAGGGTGCTCAGTTGCATGGCAACAGCATCTTCATCTTTTGATACTTGGCCCAAATGTCTGCTTCTGAAACATTCCCTTACCTACCTAGACACAATTAGGTACTTCCTTTTGATCTGCCCCATGGATCTCTTATGTATTCAGTGGTTACATTTGTGCAATTATCTGTGTATTTGTCTGCCATCTCCACTAGACTTTGAGTCCCTGTAGAGCAGAGACTTCTATTTAGGAGCACAGGATTTCAGACATAGTTCATGTGTAATGAATGTATGTTGCTCATAGAATAAATGAATGAATGAATGAATTCTTATGACTGGGTGTGTTACATTTCCTTTTCATAGAGTTGCAGGGAATGAATGAGAAATTTTACTTTGTGTGCTATGTTCATTGATGGCTTTTAAACACTCTTCATTCTGACTGTTGCTGAGAATCAATAATGAACAAAATCAACAAAATTTTGATTTTTTTAACCCTGTTTTTCTAAAAGAATTCTGGTTTTTAAATCCTGTTCCTTCCTGTGTCCTATAGATCTTAGCTTTCCTCAACCTCCTTTGCAACTTAAGCTTTGATTCTTCCTAGGTCTTTGTTATTTTTTCTCTCTATTAATGACATTCAGACAAACATTTCTTATAATATTCTTTCTCTTTAAATTTCCTAGTTTAGAAAGAATATATGATCATGTCAAAGTGCATACAACCAAAAATATATTGCAAAATTACCTATAAATTTTATGTCTTTTTTTTTTTTTTTTAAAGAAAGAGTCTTGCTCTGTTGCCCAGGCTGGAGTGTAGTGGCACCATGTCAGCTCACTGCAACCTCTGCCTCTGGATTCAAGCATTTTCGTGCCTCAGCTTCCTCGGTAGCGGGGACTACAGCTACATGCCACCGTACCCAGCTGATTTTTGTATTTTTAGAGCTTAGGTTTCACCATGTTGACCAGGCAAGTCTCAAACTCCTGACCTCAAATGATCCGCCCGCATTGGCCTCTCAAAGTTCTGAGATTACAGGCATGAGCCACCAACCCAGCCAATTTTATGTCTTTTTAAAAGATCACTTGTTTATGAAATATGTTTATAAAGTGATCTTTTATTTCTTATCAGTATATTTGAAACACCGTTTCTACTTGCAAACCTGTTATTTTATCAATATTTATACTACTTAGTTATAATAGCAACTCATTTTAAAAGAGTTCAAAACCTGAGAATTAAATTATTTGAACAATTACTGACTCTCTTGAAAACAAAGTACATTTATACTTCCTTAATAAGAGAAAAAAAATCTGAATTGTTATATTTCACTGTTGAAAAAAGAAAAAAAAAAAGAGGCCAGGCACTGTGACTCATGCCTGTAATCATGCCTGTAATCCCAGCACCTTGGGAGGCTTAGGTGGGTGGTGGATCACTTGAGGTCAGGAGTTTGAGACCAGCCTGTCCAACATGGTGAAACCCCATCTCTACTAAAAATACAGAAATTAGCCAGGCGTGGTGGTGCCCTCCTGTGATCCCAGCTACTTGGGAGGCTGAGGGAGGAGAATTGCTTGAACGCAGGAGGCACAGGTTGCAGTGAGCCGAGATCGTGCCACTGCACTCTAGCCTGGGCAACAGAGCATTTGCTCTTATGGATCATTCTCCATTTAAAATCTGATGAAGTCGAAATTTCATGAGGGCAAGGATGTATCTTCTCACTTTTATAGCCCTACCACTCAATGCAGTGTCAGCCTCTGAATGCTTACCGTGTACCAGTGTTCAAAATGCTTTCCATAGATTTACACTTTCTTTTTTATTATTTTTAAATTTTTGGGGGGCTGGGCACGGAGGCTTACACTTGTAATCCCAGTGCTTTAGGAGGCCGAGGCGGGCAGATCACAAGGTCAGGAGTTCAAGACCATCCTGGCCGATATGGTGAAACCCTGTCTTCACTAAAAATACAAAAATTAGCCAGGTGTGGTGGCAAGCGCCTGTAGTCTTAGCTACTAGGGAGGCTGAGGCAGAAGAATTACTTGAACCTGGGAGGCGGAGGTTGCAGTGAGCTGAGATTGTGCCACTGCATGCCAGCCTGGGTTACAGAGTAAGACTCTGTCTCAAAAAAAAAAAATAGGGTTAGGGCTAGGGAAAAAATACATATATATATATATATATATATATATATATATATATACACACATATATATATATATATACACACATATATATATATATATACACATATATATATATATATATTTTTTTTTTTTTGTAGAGAGAAGGTGTTTCTGTTTTGCCCGTACTGGTCCTGAACTCCTGGGCTCAAGGGAGTCTCCTGCCTCAGTCTCCCAAAGTGCTGGGATTACAGGCATGAGCCGTCATGCCCAGGCCACATGGATTGATACTTCTAAATCTCTTAAGAATGCCAGGAGGAAGTAGTGTTATGATTACCCACTTTTTTTTTTAAAGAGATAAGATCTCTCTCTGTCAACCAGGCTGGAGTGCAGTAGTGTGATCATAGCTGACTGTAGCCTTGAACTTCTGGGCTCAAACAATTATCCCACCTCAGCCTCCCCAGTAGCTGGTACTACAGGCATGTGCCACCACGCCTGGCTAATTTATTTTATTGTTTGTAGAGATGGGGTCTCACTATGTTGTCCAGGCTATTCTTAAACTTCTGGCTTCAAGCAGTCCTTCTGCCTTAGCCTCCCAAGGTGCTGGGATTATATGCATGAGACTCCACGCCTGGCCTTGATTACCATTTTAAGGAAGAGGTCAGTCAGGCCCAGAAAGGCTAAGTTACTTAGCAAAGATTATATAACACAGAACTAAGATTCACATCCAGATGGTTTGATACCAGAGTCTTGCTTCATATCACCACTGTGCTGTTTCCTAATCAATAAGTGTTGAATTAATAAATGAATACAACTTCAAAACAGGTGACCCTTTAAAATGACTACCAATGTAGGTCTTAAGATGAATGCCAAAAAAAGTTTTGATGATCTTGGAAAGGACTGCTAACTTATCTCTAGTTACTCAGCTCATTATCAGTGAACATACTATTTTAAGTGCTCGGATTAAGACAGGCAGTGCTGCAGAAGGAGGCTGAACATAAGAATCCTGGCTCTCATGTATATTTACTGCTACATGATTTTGAGCAATTTCTTTAAGCATTTTTAAAATTATTAATAGAGATGAGGATCTCTCTGTTGCCCAGGCTGGTCTCAAACTCCTGGCCTCAAATGATCCTCCTGCCTCAGCCTCCCAAAGTGTTGGGATTACAGGCTTGAGCCACTACTGTGTCTGGCCTTGAACAATATTTTAGCTTCTCCAAGTCTCAGTTTCTTTTTCTCTAAAAGGGAAATAAAAATAGCTGCCACAAATAGCTGTGTCTTTTCTTTTTTTTTCAGACAGAGTCTTGTTCTTGTTGCCCAGGCTGGAGTGCGATGGCATTATCTTGGTGGACTGCAACCTCTGCCTCCCGAGTTCACGCAGTTCTCCTGTTTCAGCCTCCTGAGTAGCTGGGATTACAGGCACCTACAACCATGCCCGGCTAATTTTTATATATTTAGTAGAGTTGGGGTTTCACCATGTTGGCCAGGCTGGTCTCGAATTCCTGACTTCATGATCTGCCCGCCTTGGTCTCCCAAAGTGCTGGAATTTCAGGTGTGAGCCACTGTGCCCGGTCTGGCTCTGTCTTTTTAAAGAGAAATAAGAATGTATGAAAAGTGTCTGGCACAAAGAAAATGTCAGTATCTGTTTTCCCTTTAACTCTTCATCTCTTTCCTTTTTTCACTTTCCTTCCCTCTTCATCTGCCATTAGCCTCTTGATTTTGTAAAATTTACTGAACTCCTCGAAGATTTATTTCCTCACCTATAAAATGAGTAGGTTAGTTATTTGGTTTCTAAGACCATTTCCACTCAATAATTCTATGATTCAACAATTTAAAAACTTTTTCTTTGTATCATAAAAATGCCGCTTACTGAGGGGTGATCTGAAGTTAGTGTGGTTGATCAAGTTGCTTTTTCCCCCAAATGATTTCATCACATAGATCTTGGTTTAGATGCCTCTGAGTTATATAGGATGAAAACTTTGTTCAATATGTAAATAGTTTTAACATGTAAATAACAATATATGTCACTTGCATGTACTTGTAATCTCTTATTTCAAAATATTGACGTCTCTTTCCCTTTCCTCTATTTAGGTACTTCTCAGGAAGTCTGGAGGCTAAGTCAACACATCATGAAACTCTAGGACTGATTCACACCACAACAAAAGACCTGATCAGAACTGTTGAAGACGGTGGGATAGATTCCGTGATGGAATGGGAAGTGGATGAGGTGCTGAACTGGACAAATACACTGAACTTTGATGAGTGAGTACACATTTCTATTCTAAGGAACAAGGGCAGTTATATATATTTTTCTAACATTTTCTATTTTCATGTTGAATACTGGGGCCACAGACAATCTTCAAAGAAAAAACATTATGAATATTTATTATTTGCCTAGAAAGAACAGAAGAAGAAATGAGGGGTAAGAATTGAATGATCTAGAAATAGTAAACAAAATTAGAATTAGGGTCTTTATTCTTAGACATTATTCTTATGCCTTAGTCTGCTTTGCTTCTCACTTTGGGATTTAGAAAAAAGTCTAAGCGCATGAAAGATTTTCTTTCATCTGTATGCCCTAACCTTTCTGTGTGAGACACTAAAACATTACAATTTTTCAGTGATGTACTGTGGCCCCTAGGAAACATTTTTAAGATTTCTTCTGTGGTGGAAATTTTAGCATATTTATTGTACCTATTAAGGAAATACAATCAAAACCATAATGAGATACCACTTCATACCTACTAGGATAGCTATAATTAAAGAGATAGATAATAACAAGTGTTTGCAAGAATGTGGAGAAATTGGAACTCTTATACACTGTTAGTGGGAATGTGCAATGGTGCAGCCACTTTGGAAAACAATCTGGCAGTTCCTCAAATGGTTAAACATAGAGCTGCCATGTGATCCAGCAGCTCCACTCCTGGATATATACCCAAGAGAGGGAGAAATACACGTCCACACAAAAACCTGTGCATAAAGGTTCATAGCAAGACCCTGTCAAAACAGCCAAGTGTAGTAGCTCACACCTGTAACGCCAGCACTTTTGGAGGCTGAGGTAGGAGGATTGCTTGAACCCAGGAGTTTGAGACCAGCCTGGGAAACATAGTGAGACCCTGCCTCTATTAAAAAAAAAAGAAATGAAATTCTGATCTATGCCATAATATTGATAAATCTGTTAAGTGAAAGAAGCTAGTCACAAAGGATCATGTGTTATTTTATTTATATGAAATGCCCAGAATAGGCAAACCTATAGAGACAGAAAGTAGATTAGTAGTTTCCTGGGGCTGGAGAGTAAACTGGGGGCAGCGGGGAAGGGGAGGTGGTGGCTATGGAGTGCAGTGTTTCTTTCTGAGGCAATGAAAATGATTGAAAATTCATCGTGGGCTGGGCACAGTGGCTCATGCCTGTAATCCCAACACTTGGGGACACCAAGGGGGTGGATGGCCTGATGTCAGGAGTTCAAGACCAGCCTGACCAACATGGTGAAAACCCGTCTCTACTAAAAATACAAAAATTAGTCAGGTGTGGTGGTGGCCATCTGTAATCCCAGCTACTTGGGTGCCTGAGGCAGGAGAATTACTTGAACCTGGGAGGTGGAGGTTTCAGTGAGCTGAGATTGTACCATTGTACTCCAGCCTGGGCAACAAGAGTGAAACTCCATCTCAAAAAAAAAAAAAGAAATAAAGTCCATTGTGGTGGTGGATGTACAACTCTGTGGATATACTAAAAGCCACTGAATATTATGCTTTAAATGGGGAATTATGTGATATATGAATTCTACCTCAATAAAGCTGCTTAAAATGTTTGATATTTACTCTGTATGGATGAAGAGGCAGAAAAATTTAAATGAAGATGGTGTAAGTAAAGAAATGTAAGAAAACAGAAGAAATCAGTAAACGTGAGTTAAGAAAATGGGGTAGGAAAAATCAAGGTAATGGTCATTGAACAACAGAACCTGAAAAAAAAGACACCAGAGGAAGCAGAGGAGAGAATAATGGTGCAAGGAGAGATACATATAGAAAAAGGGGGAAGAATGATAACGAATAAAGGAAAATCAAAACAAAAACAGAAGAATAAAGAAGATACTGATGAGAAGGATAGACTGGAAAAGATAAAAAATAAAAGACTAAGTATCCATAGAGGGTGCTTTAAAGGAAAGAGACTGCTATGATTCAGTAACTCCAATATTTTGTACAGACCTGAGTCTCGAGATTTCCTGTAGACAGCACGTCTGTAGTTTCTGGGACACTAAACAAATGCAGATGGTAATAATAATGCAAGAAATGACAGCCAAACAAAGGAGTTGCAATGCCTTGCTTTTACTTTTCTTCCTAAGTAAAAATTGCTGGGCGGAGAAGAGAGGAAAGAAAAGGAAAGAGAGGTCAGGGAGGTCCATTTTGAATTAGTTTCCCAGGACTGGATAGAGAATTTTCTCAAATCCTGCTCTGCCTTTCTCTTGTACAAGGAGTTGGCTGGTTCAAGCAAAGGGCCAGCAAACAAGTACAAAAAAATTGATACTAAATATTCTATATTCTATCATTACTGGAATATAAAAAGAATAAAACCATTGAGTTCAAAGGAAAGAAAAAATAGGCATCTCAGTGTACACAGGACTTTCCCTCCTCTCCGCCAAGTGATAGTAGGTGAAGAGTCTTAATGGCTTCCCTTTGTTGCGGAGGGAGGGGGAGAATAAACTCGTAAGACTTGAAGTGATTTCTTCATAGCATATACTCTACATGGAATGAGGGATATACCTAGCTTTCAGATGATAAGAGTAACTGAAAATTCTCATTTAAAAAAATGCAAATACCTTGTTTTCAAGTTATGTATAACTTCTATCAGTTTATTTTCTAAGTTGAGGATAATAATAATTTCTTACCAACATGGGTTCTTAGCAAGATTTTATATTGAGCCTTGAACAATAAAAATTTTAGATAAAATTTCAAGTGTGGTTATCTGAGTATATCTCAGTTGCACTACTTGGCCATGGCACTGATTACCTCAGTAAGATCAAATTAGGCATAAGCCCCTTCTTCCCAGTGCATTTATCGTCTCCACAGTCTGCTTCCTTGTTTGACCTTTGTAGTCCTCTAGGTATTTTGTAACTGGCTTGGTGATACCTTGTTTGATGTAAATTTTAAAGTCTGACATTTGTCCCCTCTAGAGAATTGGTCATCCCCAATTCCTTGGAAAGTATCCTTCAAACTCTATGGAGATTTTTCTATAACTGGACAATTAGAATGGCATAAATTCCTTGAAAACTGTTATTTAGTGATAACAACCAGTTTCTCCCCAAAGCCTTTTGTGCTAGTTCGTTACGACAGAGTGATGCTCTCCTGAGATGAAGCTGTGTGCACCTTCAGATGGATACTGCAACTATTGACTGAACTCTGTTATTATCATTTGGAAGAACGTATAGAGCCATTTTCACTTGTGGACTCAAACACACTAGTGAATACTTTTGTAAATTCCTGTATCCAGAGCTCTGTTGCTCCAGATGTTTACAACCCAGAACAATCCCCACATCACCACCATGAAGTTATGCACAGTTCCATAGGACAGCTACGTGGCTGTTGCTGGCATTCATCCTAATGGATATTCAGATGTTCCTCTTCCAGGATCATCAGGTTTTTCAAACACCAAGTTAACTTTGACATGCCTGTTAAGCAATCAGCAACTAGGAAATAGTAAATACTTTCCTGATATTCTGTTGGTGAGATCTCTGTGCCTATGTTTGTTACAGGTAGTTTCTGTATCTGAAGCTGCTCCTTTGATTTCTAAGATATGTAGTTTTGTGACCTCTCTGGCTAGGGACTTTTTCTGAGCTCTTAAAGTGTTAAATTTGTAATTTATGGAGATTCGTTATAGATTCCATGTACATTTTATTCTGTAATTATTATCTAAAAATATCTACAAATTTCTTAGTAAGAAAGGTCAGCTCTGTGATATAAACAGCTTGGTTATACTATCATCAGACTTGCTTTTATTTGTAAAACTTAGATTTCTTATCAGTTACTGCTGGTGTATTCTTTATGAGAAGTTCTTTTTAAAATAATGGAATAAAATTCATGTGCTAATTTTAGATAAAGCAGGGACAGTAATGGGTCCTAACTATGGCGTATGTTTGTGCCCCATATTGTCAGGTCTTAGTACACTATTAATCAGGGTCTCTTATCTTGGTTCCTTGAAGGTGGAATGAAAGTCTTTCCTTGTATAAATTCAAGCAAGCAGGGTGAGTCTTCATAGTGCTTCTGAGCAACCACTGAAAGCACAAAGTCTGCTAAAATTTAAGGTCAAGCCAAACTAAATTGCCTACTGAGAGACTGTGGAAGGATTTTATACCACTTGCTCTTCTGAATCCTTTCATTTAAGTCACCCAACAGTATCCTATTTAAGGCCATTGAAGAAAGTTCACAAGGCAACAAGAGGTAGCAGTAGTGAGAAGGTGCCAAATTCAGACACAACATCTTATTGTAATTAAATACTGTTGGACAAGCCAGGTGCAGTGGCTCATGCCTGTAATCCCAGCACTTTGGGAGGCCAAGGTAGGTAGATCACTTGAGCCCAGGAGTTCAACACCAGCCTGGGCAAAATAGCGAGACCCCATCTACAAAAAGTTAAAAATTCAGCCAGGTGTGGTGGCATGCATCTGTAGTCACACCTACTCAGGAGGCGGAGGCAGGAGGATCAGATCACTTGAGCCCACGAGTTTGAGACTGTAGTGAGCCATTATGGCACCAGTGCACTGCAGCCTGGGCGACAGAGCTAGACCTTGTCTCTATAAAAATAAGTAATAAATACTGTTGGAAGTATATACTTTCCTACTACAAAAAACTTCAGGAGCACAGGGTTGATAGGGGTAAAAATAATTCAAATGGAATAAATAATTAGAAAACCACAGTGTTTTCTGAATTACATGACAATTCTAATTCTCCACATCCTCTCTGTGCCAGCTCCTTTCAGCACCTACTGGGACCAAATCCTGACCTGATTTTTTGGTTAAAGTGGGCGCAGTTGTGCAGGTGGTTTGGAACAGTGGGATACCGAGGTTAAGCTGAAATAAGTCTTAGGAAACATGCCTCTTGGTGCTTTCCTCATCCTCACAGAACATCATACCTTGTCCATCTCTATTCCACCTCTTCTCAGGCAACTCTGGTCTCTCTATTTCAGTCTCTGTTCAGGGAGCTGAAGTGACAGCCACATTTGCCATACCTGAAGGTATCTTGTATGTGTTCTGGACACTGCAGAGACTGCGCTGCTGCTCTAATGAGCTCAGAAAATAGACACTTTAAATTTCCCTTCATACATCAGAGACAGTGGGTCTGGCAATCCAGAACCAAGGAGAAAGTTTTTGTTGCTGTTTCCTCATGACTTTTCCATCTGACAGTTTTCTGTCCATGCTGTAATTTAAACGTTATTAACTAACATCTCAGAAAATACTCGGATGAGGACATGATCTTGCAGGAATTAAATAGGATAAAACGAGGAGACATGCTACAGGGAGGCAAAAGGACACTAAGTATGGCAGATGGTGGGCACCATTTTCATACCTCCTTCAACCCCTTCTCCTGGAGGTTCTTAGCTGGATGCAAGCTACTAGGAGGTTGGAAAGTCATAATAATTAAACATGGAGGCTAGTCATGGTGGGCACCATTTTTATACCTCCTTCAACTCCTTCTCCTGGAGGTTCTTAGCTGGATGTGAGCTATGAGGAGGCAGGAAAATCATGAGAATTAAACATGGAGGCTAGTGAAGATGCCATTATTAATCTAAGATTTCTCAAAAGAAAGTGTGATTTTAGAAGTAGTCTAAGTATGTACTAATGAACTGATTTAATTTAATGAATGCTCATATAATGTACATAGGTACATTACCAGCTGGAAGGAAATTGCTACAAGCAACTCTTCGGCTAACTTCAAAGGTAGGCAATTTTTAGCAGTAGTTTATGGGAAGTTCTCACGAACAAAAAATACATTCCACACACATATTTCTAGGCATTTAACATTTCAGTAGTCTGCACAGTATATAAATTTAGATGCATTTGTCAAGTCATTTTTACCTTTGTATGTAAGATTGTTATTTGGGAATAGAAGGAAATGTCCTATATTATTTAAGGTTGAATAAAATGGTGTTTTTTTTTTTTTTTTGAGATGGAGTTTTGCTCTTATTACCCAGGTTGGAGTGCAATGGTGCGATCGCGGCTCACCGCAACCTCTGCCTCCTGGGTTCAGGCAATTCTCCTGCCTCAGCCTCCTGAGTATCTGGGATTACAGGCACGCGCCACCATGCCCAGCTAATTTTTTGTATTTTTAGTAGAGACGGGGTTTCACCATGCTGACCAGGATGGTCTTGATCTCTTGACCTCGTGATCCACCTGCCTCGGCCTCCCAAGGTGCTGGGATTACAGGCTTGAGCCACCGCCCCCAGCCAAAATGGTTTTAAAAATATGAATCCTTTGTTAAAAGTTACTGGTTAGGTACAGTGGCTCATACCTGTAGTTATAGCCCTTCGGGAGGCTGAGGCAGATGGATTACTTGGGGTCAGGGTTTGAGACCAGCCTAGCCAACATGGTGAAACCCCAACTCTACTAAAATACAAAAATTAGTTGGATGTGGTGGCAGACACCCGTAGTCCTAGATACTCAGGAGGCTGGGACAGGAGAATCACTTGAACAGGGAGGCTGAGGTTGCAGTGAGCCGAGATTGCCCTACTACACTCCAGCCTGGGTGACAGAGTGAGATTCCATCTCAGAAAAAAAATAAAAAAGTTACTTATGGTTTTAGTGATGATTTTTCATGAGCAGACTCCACTTGGCAAAACAAATGCCTCAGAATGTTGAAAATAGTTTCTAGGTTCTCTGCCGGTAGTTAGCAGTACTGAGACACTGACAATGAAAGCCATCATTAAACAAGAGTGTCATCAGAGCCCAGAAACCCCAACAACTTCAACGTGGCCAAAGCCCTCAGTATGCGAATTCTGTCCCACTGGCAGATGGAAGCAGTAAGCAGAGAGGTTAGAACTGTGGAGGGTGTTTGTTTGTTTGTTTTGAGACAGGGTCTCACTCTTTTGCCCAGGCTGGAGTGCAGTGGCCTGAATCTCAGTTCACTGCAGCCTCCACCTCCCAGGCTCAAGCACACCTCCCACCTCAGCCTCCTGAGTAGCTGAGACCGTAGGCATACGCCACCATGCCCAGCTAATTTTTGTATTTTTGTCAGGGCGGCATTTCACCATGTTGCCCAGGCTGGTCTTGAACTCCTAGACTCAAGTGAGCCGCCCATCTTGGCCTCCCAAAGGATGGTGGAGTCTTGATTCAGACTGCCTGGGTTTGATTTCTGGCTCCACTCTTTACTGGCTATATGACCTTGGGCAAGTTACTAGCTCAATTTTCTTATCAGCAAAATAAGAATAACAGTAGTACCTGGCACATAGGTTGTGAGATAATAAGAGATAATACAAGCACAGAGCTTAGAATAGTGCCTGTCTCATAATGCACACTCCGCAGATATGAGCTATCATTAGCATTAACCGGTCCACCTATTTCCAGCTCATCCAGCTCATTGCCACCCACTCAGCCCAAGTTGCCTTCACTTCTCTGCAGGCTTCTGCAGTAGCCTCCACACCAATGCTTCTTTGTTCCCTATTCTGCACAATAGATAGTGATCTTTTACAAATTTAAATTGGCACAGAGACCAGCGCAGTGGTTTATACTTATAATCTCAGCACTTTGGGAGGCCAAGTTTGGAGGATCACTTGAGGCCAAGAGTTGAAGACCAGCCTGGGCAACTTAGAGAGACTCTCACTCTATAAAAAATAAAATGTCAGCAGGGCATGGTGGCATGCACCTGTAGTCCACTACTTGGGAAGCTGAGGCGGGAGAATCATTTGAGCTCAGGAGATGGAGGCTGTGCGATCACGCTACTGCATTCCAGCCTGGACAACAGAGTGAGACCCTGTCTCAAAAAAACAAAAAAAAAGGAAACAGTATACATGACTGAGTTAAGAGCAGTTACTGTCAAAAAAAGGGAAAGATACAGGATAGTAGTTGGAAGGAGCATAAGAGCAAGTGAAGATTATTTTAAGTAGTGGGTATATGCATAACTGAAGACAGTGAAGGTGACCCACTGAAGATGTTGGCATTAGAGAAGAGGAGAATG
Source organism: Leontopithecus rosalia (assembly GCA_028533165.1). Taxonomy (NCBI): domain Eukaryota; kingdom Metazoa; phylum Chordata; class Mammalia; order Primates; family Cebidae; genus Leontopithecus; species Leontopithecus rosalia. The sequence continues at coordinate 5,725,650 of CM052657.1, read as the reverse complement.
TATGTCACTTCTTCAAGAAGCAAGATAAATCCAGAGCAGATTTAGAAACGTGAGCTCTGGAGAGGAAAAGGGCATCTCTTCCTTGTGAATGAAGAAGTGAGCTAAGAGTTAATTACAGAGCACTAACCTAATGCCAGACGCTCTGCTAAGTTCTTTACATATACTGTCACATTTAATTCTTGCAGGAATATGATGATGTAGGTGCAGTTATTTTCCTCATTTTACAGATGAGAACATGAAGACTTAGGTTAATAGGTTAAATTATTAATAAATTATTAGGTTAAATAATTTGTCTCAAATAACACAGCTAGTTATTAATAGATCAGACCTAAAACCCAGGTCCTGCAGAGCCTTTTGTAGGGATGGACAGTGATATGTGGGAGTTGAACTGGGATGAACTCAGAAATTTGGGACATTTCTGGTTTCAGATGAAGATACTTCCTTTAAGAGTAAAAGGGAATGTGCAACAGACCAGCACATAGTAGCATTTTGAATGAGCATCTTATTTCATCTGGAATATTTCTAATCATTTGTCATTTATCTTTAGGATTCAGGTTTGATCAAACACAGCAAAACATATATGACTGTGGAGGAGATGTATCAGAGATGCAAATGGGAACACCAGATGATACTTACTATGAAAACGTTTATCGAGAACCAAATGTAACTAGATTAACGCCTGATTCTACTTATGGACTATAAAGTACTTTCTTTCTTCTCAGCTATAGGCCTTTGCGCCCTGCATCCATCAGTAACAGCCAAGAGATAATATATTCTGACGGAATGACTTGTGTCTCTATTCTGGGCACAGAATCCAGCTCAGTTAAGTAAGGAAGGTTGAGCAGAAATAGAACATTGGACTGAATACAATGGCTATGACAAATAAAGAAATTATTCCTAGTATTCTGAGAAACTGTAGTATTCTAACAGTCACACTTACGTAAAGATACTATATTTAGGTACAGAAACGTCAAACTGATTATTTTGAATGTTTGAGACGTTTAGTGTATTCATGTAAGGTAGAACTCCCGGCCCCTTTAACCCATGTGCAAATGTGCCTTGCTTCTTCCTCCCTTTCTCATTTACATCCTCTCATCACTCCATTTTTTTCTTCACTGAACCTTCTTTCCTCTTCTTGCTTCTCTGCCTGCTTACTCGTCCTAGTTGTCTTTGCAATTCTCTGTTTCTCTTACACTTACTGCCTGTCTTATGTCAGTTATTTCTTTCCTTTCTTTTATAATGTTCTTTATCTTTCCTTGTTTACATATTTCTCTTTACTTGCTTTCATCAGTGTTGCCCTTTTCTTTTTACATTTTCCTTTCTAGATCATTCCCATAATCTCAGTATTTTGGGGTCTACAATTTGCCTTCACTACTCTGCATGCAATACAACTTTTTGGATTCACATTCCCTTGCTTCCAGGTCAGAGCAGTGAATTAGTTTTCTATCACTGCATAATAAGTTGTCTCAAGACGTAGCAGCTTAAGGCAGCAAACAGTTATTATCTCAGACAGTTTCTGAGGGGTAGGAAACTGGGAGTGGTTTAGCTGGGTGGCTCCAGCTTAAGGTCTGTCAGGAAGTTGCAATAAAGATTTTTACCTGGGTTTCAGTCATCTGAAAGCTTGCCTGGGTTGGGAGAATCTGCCTCCAAGATGGCACACTTTGATGGTTGTTGGCAGGAGACCTCCCCATAGGATAGTTTGAGTGGTCTCATAACATGGCTGAGCAAGCAACCTGAGAGAGAGAGAGAGAGAGAGAGAGAGAGAGAGAGACCGAGACCTAGTCTCAGAGGCTGCACACCATCACTTCTGCCTTATTCTATTAATTAGAAATGCATTAAGTCCAGCCTACACTCATGGAGAGTAGCTATTTTTATTAAGCTTTATCTCTTAAAAGGAAGACTATCAAATAATTTGTGAATATATTTAAAATTACCACAAAGAGAAAAGGAACAATCTTAGTCTTTCCTTTCAAAACAAACCATAAGATATTGGTACAGGTAGTTTATTTAGGAGATGATCTCAGAAATCACAAATTAAAAGAGAAAGTGACACAGGGAAGGGAGGAAAGCAAAAAAAAATTGTGTTAAGAATGGGTTATTGTTGTGGGTATACAGGTCTCAGTTTGCTAGGAATGCTCTGAGGAACCATATAGAATGCACTTCAGAATTTTCCCACTAATGGACAGAGAAACCAGATATTTATCTACCAGCATGAGGAGCCAAACATTACCATGCAGCAGTTATACCTCTAGGTTCAGTGGAATCCTTATTGTGATCTCCAGGGCACCCATTCCCTCCCTCACTGGATATAAGGAGGATACAGTGGCTACATGGCCTCAGTCCTGCTGAGTCCCAACTTGCAGGAACAAGAAGTGCAAATTCCCAAGGGATCACGTCTACCTTGAGTGAGTACCGTAGGTATACCATAGTCAGCCAATCTTATTTCCATCCCTTGGTTCTTGGACCCATGTTTTTAAGCTATTTGGACAGCACCATATAATGGTCATTGGTTCAATGTATATATCACATCCTGGAGGAAAATGCTCCAACCTAGCTGCATGTCATACTCAAGCTAGAACCTTAGGTTACTCCTTAACAGGCCAACTTAACATTCTAATAGATTCTATATTGTGTGGCATATGATAGGACTAGTGTTTTCCATGGTCATATACTCATTTTTTAAATTCTTTTACTATAAAATTGGTCCCTTGATCAGAAAGCCCATAATGGTAAATCATGCAATTTATAGGTCCTTAGGTAGTGGTTCTGGTAGGGCCATTATCGGCAAGAAAGGCAAATCCGTGCCTGGAGCAAGTAGCAATCCCTGTTAAGAATAAATTACTGCAGTGTCCAAACCAGAATGGGTCTGATATAATCATGTTGTCGCCAAACAACTGATTTGTCTTTTCAAATGATGGTGCCATATCAAGGCCCAGTGTCATTCAGCAGTGGAAGTAGCTAGTTTTTGTGAGAAAAGAGCCGTGATTTGGGGCCCGTGGCTTCCATCCTTGCCATCATGACTCTTCTGTTGATGAGCTAATTGCATAAGCGCTAGGGTGGCCAAGAGCATGTTGGCTGGCCTTCTGTGCCAAAGTCACCTTATTCTTCTGGTTGTTCATTGTCTCTTCCGAAGTGGATGCTCTCTGGTAGGCTCTGGTAAAGTGATTTGTGAAGATTCACACCTTGTAAGTCAATCCTTATGGCACTTCCCAGATTTCCTTGTCTCTGATCTGATTTTGCCTTTTTTAAGTAAGTACCTGACCAGTGAGCCAGACTATTTGCCACTGCCCAGGAATCCATGTGCATCTCTACTTAAGGCTATTTCTCTCTCAATAGGAAGTGAATGACCAAGTACAGTGCTCAAAACTTTGCCCACTAGGATTTTCCCTTACCAGTGTTCTTAGGGCTATACTTAAGTGGGGCCGTAGTGAGGGATCAATCCAGTTTTATCTTGAGCCAACTCATTCATGAACAAGGCCCAAGTTCATAGGGAACATCTGTGCCTTGAGTGTCGTACCATAGGTGTACCATAGTCAGTACCATCAGTTAGGGCTGAGAGAGAAGCATCCGTGCAACTGAATTAGGTGATATGGAGATCAGGGCTACTTGCTGTGTAACTTACTGTTCTTTTCCAATCTGCTGGAGATAATTCCCAAATGTCTCATTAATGGGTATCTGCTGTGCCTGCTAGATCTGATTATTCACAGCAAATAACCTTCCCCCATGAAATCTGTCAAATATTGCCCCTTTCTGAGAGGTTACCTCCATGACTCTTCACTCTCTAAGACATTTCATGTAACATTTATTACCAAGTCCTGCTTGAGGAGTAGGAACGTAAAGCAGCTGGCCTGTGTTGCCTTCTCCTTGTCAAGGGAACCTCTAGGTACAGACTAATGTTATTTGTCTTCATCTAGAAGTCTTAGCAGGCTGACCCTGAGTAAGGGTTACTCAAATAAACCCAGGAGCTATGGATTTCTGAGGGATGGCTTCCTGAAGAATGTTATGTAACCTATATAATTCCCTGGGGCATCAAATTGAGATGTTTTATGATTTAAATGTCCCTGCTCTGTGTAATGCAAACCCATAAAACCTTAACTGGAGACCTAATCTGTTATTCTAGGCCAGATAATGCATGTTCAGTTTGGCTGAAGCTCCACAGCCCACACTTGCTGTCCCAGACTTTTCTCTGCTTTGTCTGAGCCTCGATTCCCTGTATCATTGAAATTATTTGTAAAGCTTCAAACCGGGTAAAATATTTGTGTGAAGATGACATGACAGTCCAATCTTTTGTTACTGACATATTAATATCACCATACAAATACCTTCTGAATTCATGTACTTCATCTGTGCTGTCACAAACATAGACCATACCACCGTCATCTTTTGCTAACTGGTTTCTTTGACTCAGGTCTTGTTTTCCACACCACAGCCAAAGTGATCTTTCTAAATAAAAATGTATTTAATTTCCTTCACTTAAAATACTTCAGTGCTATCTCATGGCAGCCAGGTTAAATACAAACTTTAAAATATAGTTACAATATCCTTCATGTTTGATATGGTTTGGATTTCTGTCCCTGCCCAAATCTCACATAATTGTAATCCCCAATGTTGGAGGAGAAGCCTGGTGGAAGGTAACTGGATCATGGGAGTGGATTTCCCCCTTGCTGTTCTTGTGATAGTGAGTTCTCATGAGATCGGGTTGATTAAAAGTGTCTAGCACATCCCCTTCGCCTCTTCCTCCTGCTCCAGCCTCGTAGGACATGCCTGCTCCCCCCATCTTCTGCCGTGATCATACGTTTCCCGTGGCCTCCTTAGCCATTCTCCCTGTGCAGCCTATGAAACCTGAGCCAATTAAACCTCTTTTCTTTATAGATTACCCAGTCTCAGGTAGCTATTGACATTTAGTGCTATAAATTTTCCTCTAGACGCTGCTTTAAATGTGTCCCAGAGATTCTGGTACGTTGTGTCTTAATTCTTACTGGCTTAGAAGAACATCTATATTTCTGCCTTCATGTCATTATTGATTCAGTAGTCACTCAGGAGCAGGTTGTTCAGTTTCCATGTAGTTGTGCGGTTCGAAAGAGAAGTTTATACTGAATATTCATACTCTAGGGAACATTTTGGGTAGTTTTTAAATGACCTAACATTATGATCTTCTAACAAGGTTAACAACTACACAGAATGAGGTTTTGACACTGTCAATTGAAGGACATTTTTTGTTTCTAAAACTTATTTCTTAGAATACTACTTATAGGATTTGTGTAAAATATACAATGTTTCTACTTGTAAGAGTCACCCGCACCCATTATGACTGCTAAACATAAAAACAGAAAATAACAAGCGTGGATAAGGATATTGAGAAATTGGAACCCTTGTGCACTGATGGTGAAGTTGTAAAATGGGTCAGCCATTGTGGAAAACAGTATGGTGGTTCCTTAAAAAGTTAAAAATAGAGTGACCATATGATCCAACAATTCCATTTCCAGGTAAAAAAGCAGAGTTCTGAAGACATATTTTTATACACATGTAAATAGTGACATACCTTATCCACAATAGTCGAAAGGTAGCAACAACTCTAGTACCCACTGATGGATGAATGGATAAACAAAATACATACATACAGTATACACACATACAGTGGAATATTACTCAGCCTTAAAAAGGAAGGAAATTCTGCAATGCATTATAATACAGACAGACCTTGAGGACTTTATGCCAAGTGAAATAAGCTAGTCACAAAGAGACAAATATTGCATGATCCTGCTTATATAAGGTACAGTACCTTGAATGTCAAATTCAGAGACACAAAGTGGAACAGTGGCGCCCAGAGGCCGGGTGAAGGCAGGAAGGGGAGTTGTTGAATGGGTATAGAATTTTAGTTTTGTAAGGTTAAAGGAGTGCTTGAGGTAGGTTGCATAACACTGGAAATGCATTTTATTACTACTGAACTATATACTTAAAATGGTAAATGTTATTCTGTTTACTTTCTTTCTTTTTTTTTTTTAAGTGACTCACCATTAGTAGTATGTCAGCTGTGAACACACTTATGGCAAGAACTGTAAGCAAGATCATGACCACTTCTCTCCTGTATGTTTCTGTCCCAGTACGGGATTGTAACCGGGTTTTTTCTTGGGTGCTGGTGAGGCATGGCTCCCCTGAGAGAATGCTGTGGGTTCTTGGTCTCCGATTTCTTAAGAATAAGTGATGGGACCACTGCAGGTGTGCTGTACACTCGTAAAAGTAAATATTGGATACAAGAAGTGTTGCAGAAAGATGATTTTATTAGGTAGAGAAAAGAAGAAAAGGAGAAGAAGAGAAAGACTTCCAGGAAGAGTGTGGAAGGGGATTCCAGAGGGGAATTCTGGCAAGGTGTGTGGATATGGACTTTTATCCTGGGAAAAATCCCCACTTTCTCCAAGACCCTGGGCCATTGAAAGGAGTTCCTTTGAACTTCCGCTGGAGTGATTGACTTTTAGTTTCTTCCCTTGCCCGTGAAATTCAAACATAAACCATTAAATCTCCCAGATGGAGAGAGATGGCAGGGGGGCATAGCGCTGGGAAATCCTTGCCCTTAAAACTACGCCCCCTTGTGGACCTGGAAAGAGAACACATTCTCTCATTCCCCCCTCTGAACAGGAAAATTCAACTTTGGTTGGAATAGGGCCGTTGATCCTCTTTACTTCCTGCCGAAATGGGGCATAGAAGGGGCCCTGCAGTTGAGGTTTCCTCCAGAGGGGAGCCTTTTAGGGGTACAGGTTGATCTACAGGTCCACAATAGAGCTCATGAGCCAAGGACATCTGGGGTTCTAGTGGCAGGATTAATTGTGACCTTATGACTTTTTAATTGTGACTTTTCTATAAGAAATGAATATGACAAGGTGGTTAAAGATGAGAGGCCCAGAGGCCAACAAATATAGAATGGTTATAAACGAGCCTAGGAGAGAACAGAGCCAGGTTCTTGAAGGTCTCTAGCCCTGTGTTTGATTCCTGAGTTCTACATTCAAAACAGCACTTAACTGGTTTACCAAATAGCAGCATTTTTCCGAGAAAGAAACAGGTTCCCCTCTCTGTTTTTAGCTGATTCGGGCCCTTTTATTTTTAAACCTACGGCAGCTAAAGAGTTAAGTTGGTTTGCAGAGAGAGCTGCCTTTTGCAAAGAGAATTAGCAACATTTTTTTGTTATTAATTAGCTCCTGAGATAGCTGATTGTATCTGAATAGAGATAGTAGCTTTTCTAATTACAGCACCAAGGTTTTTATTATTTGAGGAATAGCAAAGTTGAGGGTTATAGTTCTGTTAATGCCAGGAAAAATTAGACTTATAAGGGGTTACTCCTCTGAAGATCTTGTTGGAAAAGCAGATGTGGATCTTCTAATGGCTCATAGGTGTACAAAGGATTATCTCCTTGAACTTCAGGCTGTGGAGTGGAGGGTCTGTGACTTTCCGCAGGAGGTATCCAAGGCTTAAGCTGAGTGTGATGAATCCGTGAGTCAATCCCCACCACCTTAACTGCCGTTGGGGTGGACGGAATAACCAAAAATGGTCCTTCCCAAGATGGGCCTAGAGAGGGAGAGTCTGAGGGGAGAGATTTAACAAGCACCAAGTCTCTAGGGCAGAACAACTCTTTCCCTTTTTCCCTAGGATGTCCTTCAGGCAAAGTCTTGAGAACCTGTTGGTCCTTAGCCGAGGAGGTTATATTTTTTATTAGATCTGCTGTTGTTTTGTCTAATACAAGATCATTAGTAAGAAAGGGCCATCCATAAAGCATCTCATAAGGACTGAGTCCTAGTTTCTGAAGAGAGTTTCGAGCTCTTAAGAGTGCTATTGGTAATAGAGAAGGCCACCGTGGCTTTCCTGTGCCGGTTTCTTTAGGTGTCTCCTAAGCATTTCATTTATCTTTTATACTTTCCCTGAGGACTGAGGCCTTCAAGCAGTAGAGATGATACTGTATCCCTAGAGCCTTGGAAATTTCTTGGGTCACTGCAGCTTTCAGGCAGGACACTTAACGCTTTGAAGACAGCAAGGGAGTCCAAATCTAGGAATTATTTCATTAATTAGGACTTTTATTACTTCTTGGGCTTTCTCTGTTCTACAGGGGAAAGCCTCAACCCAGTTTGTATAAGTACCACACATACCAGCAGATATTGATATCCACGAGAATTAGGCATGTGGGTAAAGTCCCTTTGCCAGTCCTCACCTGGGTAATGTCCAGCTCGTTGTTCCTCAGGGGAAGCTTTGCGATGTGCCAAAGGATTATTTTTTTGATATACTTTACATCCTTTGACTATTTGTTGGACAGCCTTGAAGAGACCTTTGTCTGTAAATATAGATTTGGCCATCTGATGTGTATTCTCTAAACCCATATGGAAGGTTTGATGCAGAGTTTTAAGTACTTTCTACTGGCTGGCAGCAGGTAGAAGCACCGTTCTCTCCTCAGTGGCTAACCATCCTGAGGGAAGAAGATTGTGTCCCTGGGAGATTGCGCACTCTACCTCTTCTGATGAGTTTTGAGGTCTAGTTCCCTGGCGTGGGATCTTCCGTATTAAAGGTCCTTTCATAAATGCTTGTCTGGCTGCCCTTTTGGCCTCTAGGTCAGCTCGGCGATTGCCCTCAGCTACCTTCTCATCTCCTTTCTGGTGATCCCGACAGTGTAAGGCTGCTGCCTCTTTTGGTTCTTGGACAGCTCGTAATAAGTCTAAAATTTTCTCGTGGTATTTAATGGGAGCTCCTGCTGAGGTTAGGAACTCTCTCTCCTTCCGTATGGCAGCATGGGCATGCAAAACCAGGGACGCGTATTTGGAATCTGTGTTTATGTTGACTTTCTTTCCTTTTCCTAATTTTAGAGCTTGGGTGAGGGCTATCAGTTCTGCCAGCTGGGCACTAACACCAGGTGAAAGGGAATTGCTTTCAAGCACTGTTTGATCACTGAGTACTGCATATCCTGCTTTTTGAACTCCATTTTCCACAGAGGAACTTCCATCATTGTAAAGGTTAAGGTCACGGTTGGCTAGAGGAGTATCTAAGAGGTCCTCTCGAGCGGCATAGTTCTGAGCTGTAATCTGCTGACAATCATGCTCTGTGTCTGCTGCTATCTCAGGGAGGAAAGTAGCTGGGTTGAGGGCTGCACATGTACGCAGCTGAAGTACAGGCCCTTTGAGCATTAAGGCCTGATGTTTGAGGAAACGATTGTCAGACAGCCATAAGCCTCCTTTAGAGCCCAGAATTCCAGCTACATCATGTGAAGTCCATACAGTTAGATCGTTTTCTTGCACTATTTTAACTGCCTCTGAGACCAGTATAGCCACTGCAGCTACGACTCATAAGCAGTGTGGCCAGCCTTTTGCTACTGCATTAATTTTCTTACTTAGGTATGCCACCGGTTGTGATGTGGCTTCCTGAGTCTGGGTGACAACTCCCAGTGCCACTCCTGACTCCTCTGTAACATATAGGGAGAAGTCGTTTTCTGTAGGGAGGCTTAGAGCTGGAGTCTGCAGTAGTGCCTGCTTTAGGGTCTGAAAGGCTGCCTCAGCTGTCGGGTCCCAGAGTAATAAATGGGTATTCGCTTTTTGGGTTTCCTTAATTAGAATGCACAGAGGTTTTGCTATTTCACCATATCTGGGAATCCACAATCGGCAAAAACCAGTTATTCCCAAGAATCCCTGTAACTGTTTTAAGGTCTTGGGATGGGGGAAGCCGAGCATGGTTGAAGATGTCCCTTATCTAGGGCCCAAGTGCCCTTAGACAAGACCAGCCCTAGGCATTTTACCTCCTGCCTACAAAGCTGGGCCTTCGGTTTGGAAACTTTATATCTACACTTGGCAAGGAAGTTTTCTGAGCTTTCAGCTAAAAGTAAGTTATCCAGATATTGAAGAACCCGAGTGCCTGGATGTGAGAAACTACTAAGGTCCTGAGCTAGAGCCTGGCTGAACAGGTGGGGGCTGTTTCTAAAGCCCTGAGGTGATACTGTCCAGGTAAGCTGAGAACTCTGGTCTAAAGGGTCTTCAAAGGCAAATAGAAACTGTGAGTCAGGATGAGTGGTACACAGAAAAAGTTATCTCTAAGGTCCAGAACTGTAAACAATTGTGCCTTTCCTGGTATTTGAGAGCGCAAGGTGTAAGGATTTGGTACAGCAGAGTATAAAGGAATCACAGCTTCATTAATAAGTCTAAGATCCTGCACCAGCCTCCATTGTCCATTAGGTTTCTGCACTCCTAAAATTGGGGTATTACAAGGACTGTTACAGGACTTGAGCTTTTAGGTCCCTTACAATATCCTGTAGTCTCTTTCTGGCTTCTGGTCTTAGAGGGTACTGTCTTTGGTAAGGAAAAGAGGTAGAATCCTTTAGCCTTATTTGAATTGGGCATGCATTCTTTGTGTGTCCAAATTGTCCGTCCTATGCCCAAACTTCGGGATTAATCCCCTCTTGAAATAATGGGCAGCAGAGAGGGATTTCCTCCCTAATCAGGTTCATATAGATAATGGCTCCTGCTCTGGCCAGCAGGTTCCACCCTAGTAAGGGAGTGGGACTTTTTGGCACAGTGAGGAAGGCATGGGAGAAAAGTATATCTCTCCCATTACAGCTTCGGGGCTGGGAGAAATATCGAGAGACTGCTCTTCCTAGGACTCCTGGACAGTTACAGACTTAGAGGACATCTGTCCAGGGCAGGAGAGTGAAACAGAGAAGGCGACACCACTGCCCAGGAGGAGATCAACTTGCTGGCTCTCTCCGGTCACTATTACCCTGGGCTCGTTGAGGGTGATGATTTGAGCTGGCGCTTGCCCCAGGCACCTTCAGTCCTGCCACTGGGTCATCTGCTTAGATACCTCAGGCCCTGAGAACCTTCGACCCCTGGGACAGTGTGTTTTCCAGTGATTCCCTTGGCACAGCGGGCATTGGTGGTGGTCCATTCCTCTGGGGACAGTTTCTTATAACATGTCCCTTCAGACAGAACTGGTAACAAGCTTTGCCAGCCTGGTGGCTAACCTGAGGCTTTCCCTCATTTGAGCCCCTGGGGTCTGCTTGCCGGAAGGCCATGACTAAGGCTGCACTTTTGCTGCTCTCTCCTGATTCTTTCAGCCTGTTGCTCTTGGTCTCTGTTATAAAACACCGAGGTTGCCTGGCTCAGCAGTGATTCTAGACTCTGTTCTGGTCTCAAGGCCAGCTTCGGAAGCTTCCTCCTGATATCTACTGCTGACTGAGTAATAAACTTGTCCTTTAGTATTAACTGACTCTCAATATAGTGTGGTGGAGGGGAGTGTACTTTCTTAAAGCCTCTTGCAATCACTCAAGGAAAGCTGTTGGGTTTTCTTCCCTTCCTTGAGTTACGGTGGATAACATTGCATAGTTCATGGGCTTCTTCCTAATTTGCCTTAATCCCTCAAGTATACAGGTCAGGAAATGCTTATGGCTCCAGTCACCCTATTCTGAATCTGGATCCCAGTTAGGGTCTGTGTACCTGTGGGATATCTATCCTCTTCCGCTGGCGCTATTAGATTGTGTACCTGACTAAGGTACCAAGTGTCCCCAGACTCTTGAATCGCTGCTAGAGCAGCCTCTCTCTCCTTGCTGGTTAGGGTTTCATTAAGCAATAGCATGGCGTCCTTCCAGTCTAATTTGAAGGACTGACCCAGGCCCTGCAGCACATCTATGTACTTGTCTGGGTCATCTGAAAACTTTCCTAAGTCCACCTTAATTTGCTCTAAGTCGGAAAGTGAGAAGGGGGTGTGCACCTTAGTTGGGCCAAATTCTCCTACCACTGCCTGTAGGGGGCAGAGTTTGGGCATCTGGGTAGCCTGAGATGTCCTTATCTTGGCCCTCCCTGGCTCCTGTTGGAGTACAGGAGCTGAGGAGCCCTGGTTGGCATTGGTGGAGGTAGTTGCCAGAGATTCCCACATGTGGAGGTAGTCTTGAGGAGGGCTGAATAGGGTACGGGGCACTGGCCCAACAGAGATGAGGCTTATTCCTTAGGGAAAAGAAAAGTTACACATAGGAGAGCTCAAACCATTTACTCTCGCTTTTACAGTACAGGTCTAATTGTAGAATAGTGTCATAGTGTCATAATCTGTACTTCCCTTTGGAGGCCAGGTTTTTCCACTTAGCAGGGGGTATTTCGGCCACTCTGTTTGGCAGAGAAAGATGAGCAGCTTTTTCTTCAAAAGTTATGTGTCAAATTGGTCCCAATTTTCCAGTATACATTTTAATAGGGAATTGAGCTTGGGAATTGAAATTGAACACAAGTGATGCCCGAATCCCCAGTTAAAAAAATTACAACTGCTTCGACCTGAGGCATCCCCCAGGTCAAATGGGTACTGAAATGAAACGTTTTTCAGTCAGTACCCTAAAATTTCATGTGCCCAAGATGTGTGATCTGTCTTATCAGAGGGCCTTCCGTGTACTGGATTCCAGTCATGACCTAACAGCATCGTGGACTCCTGCCACAGCCTGCATGACCTCCAGTGACCACCATAGAGGCATGAAACAAAAGGAGCTCTTGGGTTGGGTGGCAATCGTACCAGCGAGCTCTGACAAGGCCAGTGAGGCTTAGGAGATGGGTACCGATATTTCCAGCAAAGGTCCAGTTTTTGCAGGCCAATTTACAAAACTGCCCTAGAAGGGTAAGCTTTTAGGGAGGGGACATTAGAGCACACAATTCAAAGAAGGCAGGCCGGGCCACTGCAGCCACCCCGCCCGTTCGAGTGCCTTTTTTACACCTCCTCCTGCCAGAGAAGAAAGTTTGCCACGCCCCTGCTTGGGGACCTGCGGCTGCCCAGTTGCCGGGACCAGGTGCACCCTGGGCCACTCCCCCAGCAGGCCACTCCCCCAGCCGCTGCTCAGTAGGAACCCCCCGGCCGGCTGGCAGGCGCTCTGGGGGAAGTTCCCTTGTTCTATCCCTGACAGCCATGTTCTGCAGTTTCATGCTGCTCCCAACTAGGGATCGGAACGTGTTGGCCAGTGAGCAAGAGAACCAGCAGAAGCATTTTCCCCACTGCGCTTGCTTAAGTGCTACCTCTTTGCTCAGAGCTTCCGTGCCCGGCCGGGACACACCTTAGCCTGCCCCACAGCATTTTTCCCAGCTCAGCTGCTGCTTACTGTGGGGCTGGGCTGTGAGCAGCCCCAGTTCCCATTTTGGCCTGCAAGGAGCGAAAGGCCTGGGGGCAGGGGGGGAGCGTGCCCGCTCCACCCCACTGGTTTGCAAGCCCACACCCAGTTCTACCCCTGGTACAAACAGAAAGTGTTTGCTTGTCTCGCCTCCCAAAGTTTTTTTTTTATTGGACAGAGAAGCAGCTGAGAGAGAGAGAGAGAGGGAGGGGGAGAGAAAAAGCTTGGAGGAAAAAGTGTGTTTTTAGTTCTGGCTGGCCCCAGCTGCTAAAGATGGGCCCCGCCCCCTTCCCCTCTGCGCTGCTCCAGTGTTCTTAAAGAGACAGGGCAGAAAGCAGGTGTGAAAGGTCCGGTATTCTCACTTACCCCCCCGAAGTAACCGTTCTTTCTTGCACTGCACTTCTTCACCCCACGTTGGGTGCCAGTTCTGGGTGCTGGTGAGGCATGGCTCCCCCAAGAGAATGCTGTGGGTTCTTGGGCTCCGATTTCTTAAGAATAAGCGATGGGACCACTGCAGGTGCCCTGTACACTCGTTAATGTTGGACCCAAGAAGTGTTGCAGAAAGATGATTTTATTTAGGTAGAGAAAAGAGAAGAGTAGAACAAGAGAAAGACTTCCACAAAGAATATGGAAGGGGATTCCAGAGGGGAAATCTGGCCAGGTGTGTGTTGATATGGACTTACATCCTGGGAGGAACCCTCACCTTCTCCAAGATCCTGGGCCAATGAAAGGAGTTCCTTAGAACTTCCACTGGAGTGACTTTAAGTTTCTTCCCGTGCCCGTGAAATTCAAACATAAATCATTAAATCTCCCAGATGGAGGCAGATGGCGAGAGATGGCAGGGGGGCATGGCGCTGGGAAATTCTTGCCCTTAAAACTACACCCTCTTGTGGACCAGGAAGGAGAACACATTCCCTCAGGAATACTGACCTTAACCCTTTAATTCCATGGCTCAGTGTTCACTGCACTAGGTGTCACTGGACTCCTTCAAATCAGCAATGTGTCTTGGTTGATCACTAAGCTTTAATTATCAGAGGAGAATTACACTATCTTTCCTGTTTTCCTGATTTTGTTACTGATTTTTCTTGGGATTCAAAATTTGAAAAAACAAAAATTTCCCAAGAAATGCTATAAAGGAAATCTCACTTGGAAACTCTAACCAAAACTTTTGCAAACAAAATGCAAAAGATAGAATGGACCAGTTGAGGTTATACTAGGAGTATAAGCTGATTTAACCTTAGAAAATCAAACAGTGTAATTCACTACATTAACAGATTGAAGGAAAATCATCATCATCAATAAATGCAGATAAACTGCTAAAATTCAGCGTCTCTAATAAAACCTCAGAGCAGCCTAGGGACAGAAAGGAACTTCTTTCATCTGATAAGGGAAAGACACACACACACACACACACACACACACACACCCGGCAGCAAACAGTAAATTTAAAGGTAAACACCAACACTTTCGTCTTTGAGATGAGGCACAGGTCTAGAATGTCCCAATATTCTGTTGATGCTTGTACTAAAGAGAGCTCCTAACCAGCAAAATAAGGCAAGAAAAAAAAGCAAACAGTATAAAGATTGGAGTATAATCCAATAATTCAACTTCTGACATTACTCATAGATGATATGATTATATACATAGAAAATCCAAACATTACTCCTAGATATTTTATATACAGAAAATCCAAAAGAATCAAGATATCCTAGAAAGAATTAAAGGAGCTGAGATTACTGGATAGAAAAATCAATATGTAAAAACTAATTTTAATTCTAACTATCAGTAATAATTAGGGAAAAAGTTAAGGGAAAAAAATGTCCTTTATAAGAACATTAAAAAAATAAAGTGCTTAGGAATAAAGTATGCAAGATCTCTACAAGGAAAACTAAATGGGGAAAAATCCTTACCTGAAAGACTTAACCATAAATGAAAACACTTATAAAAATGTCTGTCAACCAAAAAAACTCCATGAAGAGAGTGAAGAGACAAGCCACAGAATCGGAAAAGATGTTATGTATGCCATACTTGAAAGGCAAAGGGATTTTTTAGAGGATAATGTCTATTACGAGATCTTACTTACCAAACTGAGTCATTATAATCTAATCTTTGTGGAAACTTTGACTCAACTATATTTATGTAAAATTCATTTTGTTAAAATCTAGGCAAAAGAGCCTGAAACTCTGAAGACGACTGGATGTATTTATTTTTAGAATATGATAAATAGGTTTGCATTTAGGATGCCAGGATCTTTGCACTTTTCATGTTTTTTTATTTTTATTTTTTTATTGCACTTTAGGTTCTGGGGCACATGTGCAGATCATGCAGTATTGTTGCATAGGTACACACATGGCCATGTGGTTTGCTGCCTCCATCTCCCTGTCACCTATATTGGGCATTTCTCCCCATGTTATCCCTCCCCAACCCCCACTGTGCCTCCCCGTACTTGTCATATTCTAGAATAGATCTTTTAGGCTAGAAATGTCAACTATATCACTTTCTAGGCCCAAAGAACGTTCAGATTTGCGTTTTTGTCAGAAGGCGATTAAGAAACGCTACTAGGATATTTAGACTGAGCTGCAGTGTTACCAGCCTGGTTCCACAGTAGGCTCCCTTGTTTACACGGTGTGGTCAGTTGCCTATCCTCAGAGGACTGGGAGCTTTATATAGGCAGACTATGCCCGCCCTGCTCACTGCTTTCTCCTTAGGAATGAGCCCCATGCCTGGCCTGGCACACAAAACACACAAATCTATGAATAAAGTGAATGAGTCTTAGTATATGCTTTCTTTCATAATTATTTATTCAAAAAACATTTTATGATAGATTCAGGTAACAGTAAAGTAATACATTCAATAGTATTATAGAAAATAGCTTCATTAAGGTGCAATTAAAATACTTGAAATTGGGACATATCTCTATGTTTCAAGCCAATATACTGGCTTTCTATTTTTTAAAAGACTAGTCTATTCTAATCTTTAAGACGTCCAAAGTTTTTCCACTGCTTTTTCTTAAGTGCATACATTTTTGGCATATACTATAGTAACCAAGAGTTTGTGAACCCATTGATTAGGTAGACACTTTGGGGAGAGTGGGGTGGGAGGGCTATTATCTCCCTTAATCTGGACACAACTGTCCAAGCAGACTACAATTTACTAGCTTCTCTAACAGCTTCACTATTTGGTTTTCACTGACCTTTTTAGCAATTGACTGGCAAACCCCCGATTCTTTTCACCTGAAATCTTTTCAAGTTAGATACTGTCCATATTATACTGGTACTTATAATTTAATATCTTCTTGCTCTGGACAACTTATTTCTCCAAATTTTTATTTCTCCAGCAGTAAATTGAGATGGTGTCACTAATCTTGCAAGGTAAAGATCAGAGATGCTGCACATAGTACGTCAGTGATGGCATACAACAAATATTCTATGATTAGTATTTTTAAAATCTGAACTACTCCTCATTTGTTCCTGGCAGTTTTCCATCTTGGTCACTTGCAGAAAGTGTTCCAGCTTGCCAAAATCTTTTTTTTTTTTTTTTTGAGACAAGAGTCTCACTCTGTCGCCCAGGCTAGAATGTAGTAGCAACCCTGTCTCTACTAAAAATACACACAAAAAACACAAAACACCAACTTGTATAATCTTAATTCTGTTATCTGTGAATTAGTTATGTCTCATAGGTTTGTGATCTGTATGCAAATTTGATGAACTTTTCAAAGCCATTGATTAGAATACTTGAACAGAACAGGAGCCTTATTGCATACATTCAAGGCTGAAGAGCGGATTAATGATGCTATTCAAAACTCTTCGGATGCATCAACTAGCAAGAATTAGCTACAAATTCATTTAACTATACTATTATATAGCTGACAATTTCTAATTCCACCCATGCAGATTTCAAGGTTTCCTTAAAGACATTCTCAGTTTACTGCATTTCCCTGATTTACTGTAGTCATAAAACTACCAATATATACACCAAATACTCATTTAGGCAGCTTAAAGGAAAAAGATACACAAAGATAAGTTTGTAATTTGAAATGCAAAATAATATTCTGAGCAGTTGTCTAGAAATCAAACCAAGATTTATAGTCCAAAAAGTTCTGGAGATTGGTTTTAGGGGAGGGGAAAGTGAGGAGATCAAATATGAGTGAGTGCTTGCCATTTGCAGTAAAAAGAAATACCAACTCTTCCTATGAAAAAAATTTATATAACCTTCAAGGTCCAAATATAAGGAGAAAGCTCAGCCACCCATTTGTTAATCTCTGCAGCTGGGATGAACATTTTCTTAAGGATGGAGAAGAGATTATACTCACTAATACGTGAGTCAGCAGTTTTACTGTCAGGTGGCTTTTTATCTGATGTTTATCTGATATGATTATAGTTGGGGGATGGAGAAATGCCATTTCTACCTGTGTATCAAACTAGAAACCTAAGCCCTTCCCTTCCAACAAAACACATAGAAATGCTGAATAAAATATAGAAAACATTCTTTGGCATAGCAGAACTTAGAAGAAAGTAAGCGGAAAACCTTATGGTCAAAAATGAGGGGAATGAAAAACCTGAACAGTAAATCTGTGAGCTGATGCCGCAGCTGTCCTGGAACAGTTTGCCAGTTTCATTAACCTATGGCTTTTAGCTTTGTCATCTTTATGGGGACTAAAGAACCCTGGGCTTGCAAGAGGCAGGCAGGCAGTGGGAGTTAAACGTACCTCCTTCCACCCCTGCCACAAAGGTAGACACATGGGAGACTTATAGGCTCACTGAAAAAGGCACCAATCAGATATTCTGCCCACTGCCTTGGCTTGGGGAATCTATCAGTGTGCTATGCTTCAGATGTAGACACCCGAAGGCCAGGAAATTTAAATAAAAGTGGTCTTGTGTCAGCAACAGCCCTGGGAATATGGCATAAACAGACACTCAAGGTTTCCACAGATAAAGGCTTGCTGAAAATAAGCTCACTTTTCAAAAAGACAAAATTGGATAAACAGCCTATTGAATATAAAACTCAACAGAAATAAACAGCAGGGACTTAATTTAATAGAACTATTAGAGTATCAAGTACAGACGTTTAAAATAATTTAAAAACATTAAAAAATGACATCAAGAAACAAAGATCTGAAAAATGATGCATACTTAGAAGTGAAAAACAATTTCTGAAAGAAGAAACCCAGTGGATAGGGTAAGAGAGATTATATACAGCTGACAAGAATTCATGAGCTAGAAGGAAATATATGAAGGTATCACAGGAAGATAATGTACGTGAACAGCACAGAAGGGTTTAAAAGATAAAGGGAATAGAATGAGAAGGATCACTATACACTTAAAAACACAGTAACTACACTAACTGTGTTCTCCATAACAACGTCATCACTTAGGAATACTGTCAGTGATCTTGCTAAGAAAAATCCAAATACGTTTTTTGTTTTTGAGACAGAGTTTCGCTCTTATCACCCAGGCTGGACTGCAATGGCGTGATCTTGGCTCACAGCAACCTCCACCTCCCAGGTTCAAGAGAGTCTCCTGCCTCAGACTCCTGAGTGGCTGGGATTACAGGCACCCAACACCACACCTGGCTAATTTTTGTATTTTTAGTAGAGATGGGGTTTCACCATGTTGACCAGGCTAGTCTGGAACTCCTGGTTGAAACTGGCATTTAAGCAGTATATTTGTTCTAATTCACACTAAAGGAAAAATCATCACTCTTGCTGCTTCCATTGTTTTCAGCTATTGCATTGTATAAGTCAGTGATTCTACTGAAAATGACACAAGTATGTATATGAGAAGAAGAAATAAACATTTAGCCTAGAAATGGAACATGAATAAGCATTATTTCTAAAGAGTAAGAGCAGAGATGTTTCTTAAGACCATCAAAACATTTTTGTGTGGTGACTAAATCAATTATTAAAACCAACATTCAAAAAAAAACCCCACAATAGTTCACTTAGTTAAATATTAATCCCTACTTAAAGTATGTTGGCAGGTTAAGAATAAAGACTAAACTATAATTTCTAAAGGCTGAATGCAAGGGTAATTCATATGCTAAAGATCACACCCAAGCTTTCCATCCTGGGAAAAGTCGGCTGAGATTTTTGGGGTCCATGGCCTGCTGTATGAGCAAATTCACTTGTCCACCAACACTGAGCACAGTGCCTTCTTCCACTCCTTTCAGTTTCTCTTGTAGTCTCATTAAGACACGTTCAGCCACTTTGTTGAAACTCTGGTCAATATCACTAATGATAAAAACACAAAGGTTTCAGTGACATGAACAGTTTAAAGAATTTGCGAATAAGAAAATCTGAACAAGTGACAAATTGTTCACCTGAGATTATAAGATACTGCTCACCTGAGATTTCGTTTGCATTCTTGATCATGTGCATTCAAAGTAGAGTGAAGCTCAGTTTCATCCTCTGGCCTCTGCTGTAAATACAAAGCTTTCAAAGGATTCATGGTCCAGTCAAAGAGTGGATCATACAGAAGGACCTAAACAGAGAGAACTTATGTATCAAAAGAACAATGTACCTTGTAATCTTGTACTTAGAAACAGGAGAACCAGGATCATACAAATAACAGAGGCCAGTCCTGTGGTAGTTGACAGGGGACGGGGGAGGAAGCTCTCCTAGCGTAATGCTCCAAGCTTCTAATTCCATCCTGAGTTCGTTCTTCCATGGTTAGGGGTGCCATCCCGTGACCCACGTTTCCCTACTGGATGAAACTAATCTACTAAAAGGAGATATGCATTAGTCACTGTCTTTCCTTCTCTCTCTCCTCTTAACCCGGGGTTAGGGTATTTGCTTTGTAGGGCCCAATTATCCTCAGCCAGCCTGTCTCAGGATATACATTGAGTTGTGGGAACTGGAGAGTATGAGCAGGCCTATTTGGACTTCACTCCTAAGCCATGTTCTCCAATAGTTTTATTAGTAATAAACCTGAAATTCTGATCCACCCCGTTACTATGGCTCTTTTTCTCTCAGTTCTAAATCTGGGTGGAGCAGAAAGGTATAATTTGTGGAAACCTCCTCAAAACCCAAGATTTCGTGCTCTGTTTGGAATCTGGAGATACATATTAGGTGTAGAATTAGGGTACCAAAACAACTGACATGGCTAGAGCAAGTGGCCTTAGGTCATAAATTTTAGACAGTGAGGTCATAAAGAATTTCTGATATTGGCAGTTCATAACAGCTAACTGCTCTGTTCTGTGTTTATAAACACAGAACTTAAAAAATTGGCTTTAGTCAGTGCATACAAGTCTTCATAATAAGTGGAGACAATACAGAGAATGATTCTATAGGGCATTCCAGTATTAATTACAAGGTTGGAACACTTTTTTGCTGCTATCTGTACACAGTTTCCCAATAAATCTGCAGGTTGGGACTATAAAATGCATTTAGCAGATTTAGTTTCAGGACATGTATTAGATCAGCAGAACCAAAATCTATTTATTAATGCTGTTTTGAGTGTCCTCCAGGACCATTAAAAACAGTGGAGAAACTGAGCTTGATTACATGTGGCTTGTTTGTAAGTTCAAGGGTTCCTGTGTGACTTCAAGTTGGGCACTGACATGGCTTTAGATTTCAGAGATCCAAACCAGTTTCACCCACAAAAGGGACACAGTAATATATTTTATTAATGAACTGATGAAAAGGAATGAACGCCTCTAGTCTAGACTAGATGGTTTTCTTGGGGTGAAGTAGAGGAAAAATCCAAATTACTTCAAAACCAAGGGCTTGTGTTAGGAATCATATTTGCAAATATAAGAATTAAGGAGGAACTGCAATAAGTAAAACAAACATGCTTCATCTTACAATCAAGACAGAAGTGACTGAAAACAGCAAAGGAATACAGACTGATTAGAGCTGGGTTTCTGAGTCTCAGTACTACCGCCATTTTGGATGGGATACTTCTTTGCTGTGGGAGCTAACCTGTGCATTCTGGGGTATTTAGCAGCATCCCTGGCCTCTACCCAGTAGGTGCCAATACTATCCTCATCTCCCATCCCCATCTGTGACAACCAAAAATGCCTCCAGACATTGCCAGCTGTCCTCTAGGGGACAAAATTGCTCTTGGCTAAACATCACTGAGCTAGAGGGAGAGAGATTTTTCCTTAGCAGAGCATATAGAATCTTAAGAGGACAGAATGGTCCATTAGGAAGAAAATGAAATCCTGAAGGCCAGGAGAGACAAATACACTGAGAGGAAACGGGAAATATACCCAGGTCAGAGTGCTCTGAAGGAGGGGTTTAGGAAGCGGGGAGATTAGGTCACAAATAGTGACTGTGGCTCAATGAAACCTAAGAGAAGAAAAGAAGTGAATCCAAGAGAGGAGAGAAACGATGTCCCCACACAATTGGGAAGCAGGATGCTACTGAGACATACCCTCCTAAAGCTGAAGGCAGAAAGTGGTCTTACTGTGGTAAGATCACTGGGAAAATTATTCTTGAAGATTGGGACAATCACACCAAATGATTTTGGGAAATTTGGACAGATTTATGGAGGGAAGATCAGGTAGATGAGTGTAAAATACACAAAGCATTGGAGGGTGTGTTTAGAGGTAAGAGTTATTATAGGTGGAGATGCAAATCATTTTTCAGACTCAAAATCCTCACTCAAAGGAAATCCAAAGTCCTTACAATGGTGTAGGATCTGCCCACTGTCACTTCTCTAACTTGATCTCCTACCACTCTAAAAAATGAAGTCCACAGGCAGTTTGGCATTAAACTAAAAAGATTTCTGAGGCCCTAAAAGAACTACCCTCTTCTGGTGAGTGTTAGGTAGGATACAACTACTGGAATACAACTCTTAAATCTACCTCAGCATAAAAATCCCTTCTGACTGAGAAGCCCATACACTCTTCACCTGCCATGTTTCCTTGGGGAGGCCACACTCCTGATTTCTTGTCTCACATACCCTTACCAGGTTGGTGAATGACTGGCACAGGTACTAACAGCATAGACACTAAAATCTGTGTGACTTCCGTTTTTCTGCCCTGGATCAAGACAAGGCAGTGATCCTGATTACATGTGTGTGCTCTGCAGGCCCAAACCCCTACTCAGGTGAGCTGTCCCAAGGTTAAGACCGCAGAGAAGCACTGAAGTAGCACCAGCAGTAAACTAGCTTGGCCCTCATTCCTAAGCTTGTTACTCCAGTAATGATGCTGACACTTTGATCTCCTTTTATCTGACTAATTAGTTCTGAACCTGGGCAGGGAAAAAGGAGATGTAAAGTATTGATTTGTCTTAAACCCTAATGGAAAGCATTCTGAAAATAGTAATACCATATGGAATATCTAAATGTCAAAGAGTTGATTTATGAATTGAAAACTAGAGACTACTTATAATGCTCTAAGTATTCCAAGAAACTGAAGGGGGCCGAAGGCATTTCTAAACCAGTTTTTGGATGTGTGAAACGCTAAGAGCGCAGTCTCCTTCCTGCTGCCCAGCTGCATTCCCCTATGTTAACATCAAGCAGTGCTCTTCAAATCAGTGACTTCCTGAAGAGATACACAGTCTATCTGGTAAAAAAAATCAGTCTTCCTTATAAAATACCTTACCTCTACAATGGTTAACAGAGTTTCCTTAGAGTTTCTCATCACTTCCATGGTTTTCTCACAGCACCTAGAGTCAAACACATTATAAATACGGATTTTGTTACACAGCAGTGTTTTCAAGATATCTTTATCTGTATACTCTCTTGTATAGTATGCTGAGCCTATAGTTGTTAATCTACAAATCTGTATCTCAAAATAGCATAATACTTGGCAGAGTGGGCTCTCAATAATATAAATATGTATCTGACTATTTCACAAGCTTGGCATTTACAGAAATAACACAACACTACTACGAAAGATTTCTTTCAGTCTTTGATTTTCTTTTCTTTTCTTTTCGCAATGAGGTCCTTCCACATTTCCCAGGCTGGTCTCAAACTCCTGGGGTCAAGCCCTCCTCCTGCCTCAGCCTGCCAGGCAGTTAGGATTACGGGCATGCACCACCATGCTCAGCTCTCAGTCTGATTATTGCGGCAGTTACTAGTTTACAGACTACAATCTGCCCCAATCCAAGCTGAGGACACAGACCTATGCTGGGAAAACGACAAGGAGCTGCAGAGCTTTTTTATAGCCCAGTTATACTAGAAGACAAGCTCCTCTAAATAGAAATGTAGTCTCTTCTACATCCGCAACAATGAGCATCCAATAGTAGTATCATTAAAGAGCCAGGACAGGTGTTAAAAGTAAAGGTAGGATGCTTCCAGAGGAGGTTGGAATAACCGTATGTATGTTACATGGGGTTAGGTCCCAGGTGGGTAGAAGGAAGGGGAACTATTATTGCTTTTACCCAGGGTCTTTTCCTTAGTATTGATAAAGCACTGGGATATGATTCTAGCATTAAATTCTATAATCTATGCAAATCTCTAACATACATATATATATATATGTGTATATATATATATACACATATATTTTTATATATATATATTTTTAAGAGACAGGGTCTCGCTATACTGCCTAGGCTGGACTCAAACTTCTGGGCTCAAACAATCCTTCCACCTCAGCCTCCTGAGTAGCTGGGATTACAGGTGCAAGGCACCATGCTGAGTCCATGTAATTCTGACATCAGAAATTATTTCCCTCCTTTACCTTATATCACTCACCTTCTGAAGACACCTTCAACACCAGTAATGCCCATGCCATCCACAATATCTCTGGTGAGTCTAAAAGGAACTGTCTCAGGAGTAGGAAGAATTTTGCCCTGTTCGAAAGCAACACCTAAAGTAAAAAATACAGTGAGGTTAGGAGGTTTGACAGCTAATTTACTTTTTTCCCATTAGAATGTGAACTTTAAAAAGGCAACAAAACATTTGTTACCTATATCCTGTGAATACTAGTAGACATAGTAGTTTGTTTCTGCTCTGGCTCCCTTCCTCATCTTCTTCACTGTCTACAAGTGCCACTTCAAATCCAAATAACATAACTACTTCTTGAGGTAACTAGAGAAATCTAGGTTAAAGGGTGATTTTTAAAAATGGAGTAACTACTGGTATAATTTTAAATGGAGGTGATACATTTATTTATATTTTTAAAAAATTAGGCTGGGCATGGTGGCTCACACCTGTAATCCCAACACCTTAGTAGGCTGAGGAGGCCTGCTCACCTGAGTCAGGAATTTGAGACCAGCCTGGCCAACATGGTGAAACCCTGTCTCTACTAAAAATACAAAAATTAGCTGGGCGTGGTGGCAGGTGCCTGTAATCCCAGCTACTCAAGAGGCTGAAACAGGAGAATCACTTGAACCTGGGAGGCAGAGGATATAGCGAGCTGAGATTGTGCCATTGCACTCCAGTCTGCGGCAATACGAGTGAAACTCCATCTCAAAAAAAAAAAATGTAATGAGACTTTAAATTATGAGATAATTATATGTTCACTTGCAGTTATAAGAAATCATACAGAAAAGATCATCCCGTCTGCCTTTTCCCCATTTCGCCCCAACTGTAATAGCCTAAAAAAGTATACTACTGACATCGATGCAGTCGAGATAGATCATATTCCTATCATAAGGGTCCTTCACGCTGCCCTTTACGGCCACACCTTCTTCCCTCCCACAGCCTATCACCCAGGCCCCTAACCTTCTGCTTTTCTAGCAACCACTAATCTGTTCTCCGTTTTTATAATTTTGTCATTTTAAATATGTTCTATAAATGGAAGTGGAATAATAATACAGTATGTAACCTTTTGGGAATAGTTTTTTACACTCAGCCTATTTCTCTGGAGATTCATCCACATTGTTATGTATATTAATAATTTTGTTTCTTTTGATTGCTGAGAAGTATTTCAGGGCATGGATGTAACACAGTTTGTTTAAGCATTTGCCCACTGAAGGACATCTGGATTTTTCCAGTTCGGTATTATGAATAAAGCTGCTATATACATTTGTAGTACATGGCCATTTTATAAGTAGATATTGTTAAGTTTTGAGAGTTCTTAAAGATTGTTCTTTTGGTATCAAGTCTAGATTAAACAGCATCTGTTTAGCCCTAGATGCTGAAGATTTCCTCTTAGTTTTCTTCCTCTGTTGCTCAGCTTGGGTAATTTCTACTGTTCTGTCTTCTGTTCACTGATCATTTCTTCTGTCTTCTCACTCTGCAGTTGCAATTTTGTATTTTATTTACTATATTTTTCTGTTCTAAAATTTCCATCTGGTTCTCCTTTATATCTATTTCTATATGAGACTATTTCCGTGCTGACACTGTATTTTCATTTGTTTCAAGCATGTTTGTGATTGCTCTTTCAAGTGTTACGATGGCTGCCTTAAAATCTTAGATAATTCCAGTATCATTGTCATCTCAGTGTTGGCACCTACAGGTGGTCGTTTTTCATTGAAGTTGAGATTTTCCTGGTTCCTGGTATGACTAATGATTTTCAACTGACACCTACACCTGGACTCAGGATCTTCCTTAAACTTCTGCTTTTGATGCCTTTGGGATTCACCACCTTGTTACTTCTAGGTAAGGGCCGAAGACTAGATTCTCCAGTGGCCTCCACTGACACTCGGTAGGGAAAGGGCTTGCTAGAGCTGAGCAAGGCTGAAAGTCCAGGTTCTCCAGATATGTGCAAGGGGTGAATCAGAAAAAAGCCTGGAAAATATAGACTAGCAGGTCATGGTATAAATGATACAGTGAGAAGGCATAACATAGGATTATTGGAGTCCCAGAAACAGGGAAGAACCTGGATAGACCCTATGATATTACTATGACTTATAGAATGTGATGAAGTGATACTGTGAAAGTTGCAGGCCTAGCCCTTGACTTCCACTTTCTTCTTCGAGCCCCAAGATGCTAAGTAGGTCCAGGATACTATTTTGGACAGAGAGGCCACATATGAGCGCTGAAACATCATACATGTAAGTGAAGAAGCCAACATGAACTCTGGCCCAGTTGAGTCTTAAGATAACTCCAGCCCCAGACACTAACTGCAACGGCCTGAGAGATCCTTAGTGAAAACTGCCCAACTTAGCCCAGTTAACAGACTCTGAGGGATAATAACAAATTGTGATTTTAAGCTACTAAATTTTGGGGTGGTTTGTTATGCAGCAGCAGATAACCAAACAGATATACATAGAATAGTATACAAATCACCCAAGTGTGTGACTCACTGAGACTTTTGCAAAGTGAACAAATCCATGTTAACAGAACTCTACCAGCCTTCCAGAGGCCCCCCCTTCAACCCCTCCTACCAGTCACTAACCACCTTTTCAAAGGGTCACCACTATCCTGATTTAGAACACTGTACATTAATTTGATCAGTTTTTGAATTTCATATATGGAATTATACATATGTAATCTTTTGTGTTGGAGTCTTTCACTTAGCATTATATTTGTGAGAGTCTTCCACACTGTGTGTTATTGTTCATTCAATCTTGTTATATCAAAGAGAATATAAATATACGACAATTTGTTCATCCATTCCGCCTATGATGGATATCTGGACTGTTTCCAGTTAGGGGATATTACAAATGGTGCTACTGTAAACATTTTTATACATAAGTATGCATTTCTGTTGGAGTGGAATTGATGTGTCCCAGGGTATACATAAAGTCAGCTTTAGTGGATAACGCCTAATAGTATTCCAAAGGGGTTATACCAATTTACCCTTCTGATTTATAGATGCTTTTAGCACGACCTGGACGGACACAGATTGGCATCCTCCTACCTCTGTTGTGCATCTTCCAAACCACTGCCCTTTCATTCTCATATAAAGTCTCACTCCTCTGTTGAGATGCCCACCTTCTGGCTCTAACAAATCCCGTCCATCTTCATGTTTACTATGTAAACCTGTAAGTTTTCTCTCACATTCACTGAATGTTAGCATGGACCTAGCTCACAATTTCCCCCTCTATCACAACTCTAGAAATCATTCTGGGGAAAACCATATAATATCCGTGACCATCTCTGTTCTAATGAAATTCAATTTCATTCTATCTTAACGAACCACTCATGGGTTGCACTCCAGAAATAAGTCTAAAACTGCACTTCTTAGACATTGTAAATTCTACATTCTAATCAAAACTTCTTCTTCTACCCCTTATTCTTACTAAACAGTTTTCAAAATTGACTGAGATTTCAGTTTATTAGCCTTCTTCCTTCCCTACTCAGCCCAGGGGTATAGGTAATAGGCTTGATAACTCTCATCAGTACTTCAAATCTCCTTGTCCCCTTGTCCCTCTGCCACATCTACCATTTTAAACCACAACTTAAACTCCAAGATGTTAAGGACTGCTGGAAAAAAATCATACAACACTATTGGCTCCGCTGCAAATTTAGGATTGTCACCTTAGGAAAGTGCCCCTTAAACTGCTTGGCATGTCTTATTTATTGATCCCTTTTTAGTTAGGTTTTAGTCTCATTTTCATGGTCAATTTTAGAATTTTACTATTTTTTAAGGCCAATTACCATCCCTCCAATTCTAAGCAAATGAGCATGCTTTCTGGTTCTCGGCGAAAACAGAATATATTAGCAAATATAAGTCCTTCATATTCCTCCCTCCAGCTTAAGGCTTTCCCACTGGCATCATTTTTCCTTCTCTCTCAGCAGAAAAGCTAACATGCCTCCAGTCTAAAGCCAGTGCTAATATACTCATGTGCGTTATGATTTCTCTTGCTATTTCAATTATCTTTTGTTTTTCTCCTGTATCTTCAATATCTAACATGTTCACACCTCTCCTATCTTAAAAAAGCAAGGACCAACTGTGTCTCTCATCCCTGCAGCAAATTACTCTGCCATCCTTTCCTTTCCTTCTAAACTTCTTGTAGGAAGATTCAACATTCTTAATTTACACATCCTTAACTTCCAGTCAGTCCTTGCCGTTTTACACTATGGCTTCCAGCATTCTATCCAAAGGGGTCTTCCAAGGCCTGTACGGTTGATTACTTGTTAAATTCAAAGGTCTCTTTTCAGCATTCATCCTTTCTGACCTTTCTGTATCAGATACTGGTAAGCACTACTTTCATAAAAGATTTTCCCCTCTTGCCTTCCAAGATCCTGACTTTCTAGTTTTCACGACTTGAGTACTTTTCAGTTTTTTTTTTTGACTCAGCCTTTGAAAGGCTCACTTTCCTTAGGATTTCATCTCTAGGTCTCTTTATCAAGGTTGATGTGTAACATCAGGACTTCCTCTAGCCCAGTGACTTCAACTGAAATGTATTTGCTAAAGATTCTGGATCTCCATCATTACATTCAAACTCCTTTCTCTTCTATATATTAAAGTGTCGATTCCACTTAGAAATCCCATTAATACTTCAAAATAATAAGCAAAACTAAATGCATCACTTTCTTATTATTTACAAAACTTGATATATTCCTTAGCTACAAGCTTCAGTTATCCTGGAGCCCCACTCCCCCACTATTCCAATATCTAATATCACTGGCACAGTTTACTACAAATATGTCCCTCAAATCCAATCTCCTGGTTTCTACAACTTTAGTACAAATCTTCATTTCTCATCTAAACTATTATAATATCCCTTAACGTGTCTTCCTGCTGCAATCCCACCCCCCAAAGTGCTCCTGAAATTATCTTTCTGAAAATAAAATATGCTGAAAATTAAAAAAAATAATAATATTTACTGCTTTGATATATGTATCTCTCTCTCTTATTGTAACATCTTGGTAGGCAAACAACATTCCATGATGACCAAATATTTATTAAAAAGAATAAAGATACACAGATTTTATTACTTACCTAAATCTATATGTACAAGTTCTGCTGACTGCTCATTTATTAAGATATTCTGTACATGTCTATCACCAAGTCCAAGTATGTAACCAACTAGAAGAAAAAGAATCTGAAATCACTGATTCCATTTCTTTCTAATATACAGCCATAATTTCAGCCAACACCACTGACTTGTTATAATCTCTAAGAAGTTTAGGATTTTTAGCCTGCTTAAATGATGTACATAACCAGCCATATTGAGTTTAAGTCAGATCTTACCAGCTATTTTAATGCATACTGCATTTTATATATCCTAGATGATTTGCTAAAACAATTTTCTCTTTACTAATAGGCACACATTTAAAAATATTAGTACTTAAAAATCATTGTGGCTAAAGTTGGGACCCATTATTTACCTGGGCCAAAGCAGTGTATTATATGTACTCAAATTTTTAGTGAACATACTTATGAGAAATTTATGGATAAATCCTTCATTCTTCAGTGAAACTTTCTTCTGCTTGATGAATTATATTTAACTCAAACTAATCATTAATTCATTTCATTTCACCAGGTATATATGCCCAGGAAAAAGTGCATTTCTGTATTTAAGACAGATGATGGCATGCAGTCATGGGAGAAGCCACAGAGCATGATAAAAAAAAAAAACACTGGGAAGGGAGTCCGAATGACTGAGTGTCTGGCTCTCCCTGTCGTTAACTAGGCCTACTTTCTTGTTTATAAACTAGTTGTATCAGATTAGTGATTCTCTAACTCTTTGAAAACATAGATGCCCTGCCTTCCTGGGGTATAGCACATAAGTAATGGAGGGAATGGTTTTTATTTAAAAAAAAAAATAGATTAATGATCTCTAATGTTTCCATTAGTTCTCATACTCTAGGATTTTGCTAACCATACTATTTAGCGATTCTAATTTCTTAGGGAAAAAAAGTCAAAATATATATTGTACACAAAATATTTAAATATATCTCATGATTTCTATTCTGAAAACAAACTTCTATTAAACAGTGTTAATCACTAGGTGATTACAGCATGGTATTTTAGAAGTTTTATGCAAAAGAACAAAAATAATTAAAGGAAATACGTTATCGCAGGTTTTATTATTTTCCAAAGAAAGTCTCAGAAAATAATATACTGAGGGGAGAGAAAATACGCCATATTCACTATAAAACAAAGCAGAAGAAAACCCTGTCTTTTTATTATTTATCGAAGTAGGAGAATTCTCTTCTGCATAAGCTATAAAAAGGTTTAAGATCAGGATGAGCAAGAAACATGATTTAATAATGAAGATGGTTTGGTTACCAACCACATCGTCACCGTCATCCCCCTGCCACTCAGAACGTGCAAAAATGCTGCAGCAAACAAAAACAAAAAAGTGAAACCACAAAGTGCTGAAGCTACAGTTTGTACAAGAAGGTTACCAATAGAAGAAGTGGCTACACTGCGCGTATAAGCCAGTCGCTTCTCAAACCAAATAGCTGGATCCAAGAATTTTTCCATGCAGAAATAACGGAAAACTGGTTGAAAATTTTGGCAAATATCCATGAAGATTTCATATTTCTCTTCAGAAGACATTTTTTGCACCTCCTTTAAACAGAGCATATATATATAATTTATTTTTCATTATTGTGTTCAATGAATTCAACTAATATCCCCATTTTTATTTAAAAAATATGACAGATACAGGGGCAAGAAAGATGAACAGATATATTACCCACAAGAAGCTAACAGTCTGAAAGGGGGAGCAATGAATTACAAGTGGTAATCCCTTTAGGATTTCGTATTAATCACTGGGGAAGGAAGCATACCCACAGTGACTGTTACTTGTTTTGATTACATTCTAATTTCAATAATCCTGTAATCTTAAGCAGAAGTAAACACAGAAATGACAAAGTAGTTCCAGATAACTTCAGGTGGCATCACAGCATTGGGCTGCAATAGGAAACAGGAAAAGAGAAAGAACAGAGGAATCCCTTATGGATGGCAGTTGATACGATTCAGATCTCTGTCTTCCAACATCTTGCTATAAAATACTATCATGAAGCAAAGCTTACCAACTTCAACTCCCTCCAATGATGATTTCTAAATCTGTGTCTATATTAAGCCCAAGTAGCTTTTTTGGGGGGCCGGGGGGAGAACAGAGTTTTGCTCTTGTTGCCCAGGCTGGAGAGCAATGGCGCCATCGCGGCTCACTGCAACCGCTGCCTCCTGGGTTCAAGCGATTCTTCTGCCTCAGCCTCCTGAGTAGCTTGGATTACAGGCATGTGCTACCACACCTGGCTAATTTTGTATTTTTAGTAGAGATGGGGTTTCTCCATGTTGGTTAGGCTGGTCTCGAACTCCCAACCTCAGGTGATCCGCCCACCTCAGCCTCCCAAAGTGCTGGGATTATAGGCATGACCCACCGTGCCTGACCTTAAGCCCGGGTATCTTTATTAAGCTCTAGCTTAATGTGCTTCTCTAGTTGCCCATTCAGCATCTCCACCTGAATCACTTCCAAATCCAAGTACTTCATCTCTGGCAAACTTTAGTCACCTCCTCTATTCTTCAGTTCAGTAAATAGCCTCACCATCTACCTAATTGCCCCAAGCAGAAAACTGGGAGGTACTGACTACTCCTTTTCCTCCCCCACACAAAAAAATTTTTTTTGAGATAGGGTCTCTCTGTCACCCAGGCTGGAGTGCAGGGGTGTGATCACAGCTCACTGCATCCTCAGCCCCTGGCTCAAGCAATCCTCCCGCCTCAGCCTCCTGAGTAGCTGAGATTACACACATACGCCACCATACCTGGCTGACTTTTTATTTTTTGTAGAGATGGAGTGTCATCCCACTGTGTTGCCCAGGCTGGTCTTAAACGCCTGGGCTCAAGGAATTCTCCCGCCTTGGTTTCCTTAATCCCTTAAGGGATTACAGGCATGAGCTTATTTTTAAACAGCAACCAAATCCTAAGAATTCTGCCTCCTTCATAGTTCTCACCTCTACCCACGATTCTCCCTTCCTACTGCTATTCGTGTCAGTTCAGACCATCTCATGCCTCCAGTTTGCATTCTCAAAAATAGAATCCTGTCAGAGATTCTTTCTAAATGCAAGTCTATTACTATCCTTAAGGCCTATATAGCATACAGTGCAAACGCCTTTGCACTTCATAAAGCAACCCCCCATCTTTGGACCAACAATTACTGCTCCAACTTCATCTATCTTTTCCTCCTCAAACACTAAGCCTATGCTGTCTTTGCCTGCTCATACCTCCTTTCCTTTGCATGTATGCTTCTTCTGCCTGGAAAAACAACTCATTTACAAAACCTGGCTCACACACCTTCTCCTCTGTGAAGCATTTCTTGGATCTACTTCTCTCCATTCTCCTCACCGCAAGTAGAACTAACCACTTCCTCCTCCATACCTACACTGTACCCTGTGTGCCCCGTACAAACAGCCATCACAACACCTAGCACATTTTAAAAAACATGTCACAGAAAGCACAATAAAATGAAAAGCAAATGGACTTTGGATTTAGACAAGGCTTAAATCCTTGCTCTGTTTATTAGCTCACTGGCCTTAGGCAGGTTAAGTTCTCTGAACTTCTCATTTTAAAATAGGGACAAGGATCATGATGATTAGTCATACTATTTGTGAAGTCTTAAGTCAGCACAGTACCTGGTAGATAGAAAGCATTCAGTAAATGTTGCCAGTTCAGTGAATGAATATCAGACTAGACAGCCAGTGTGACATGGTAAATGTCTTAGGTTTTCTCTATCAGTTTCATAAAAAATTTCATAATCTTGTTGTTGTTTTATGGTGTGTTTGTTTTTTAGAGATGGGGTTTTGCTCTGTTGTCTAGGCCAGCCTCAAAATCCTGGGCTCACATGATCTCCCAGGATCAGCCTCTCAAGTAGCTGGGATTACAGGTGCATGCCATCACACCTGGCATTTTAGTGTTTTGTTTGTTAAGAATTAGTTTATCCCAAATTGAAAACAAATCAGCACACACTGAATAACCTTTATATTTCTTATGTGACAACGGCTGACATATTATATAGCTTAAAATCCTTCTTTTTTCACTCACACACTTTCATTCTGTTGAGTTTACTTTCTTTTACTTAGTATCTTTGACAATTACCTGATGAAATTAAAAGGTTTTTGTATGCTATAATATCTGATAGCTGTCAGCTTTAATAAGCTATTGAATAATCTTGAAATAACCTTTAATTTTGGGTGTCACTCACCATCATTTTCTTCTGGCACTGTAAGGCACTGAAATCATTTGGCCTGTATCTTTTATGAGCACCATCTTCATTGTTAACAAGAAATTCACCAATAGGGACAGTTCCTGTGCACCACTCAAGAACACCACTTCGCTGAGAGAGGGGAACCACCTGAAGTTATAGATTAAATATCTTTTAATTTTAAAAGGCCATTAAAAAGCACTTGCTGATCATTCCACTATCAGAGTCAGTGCAAAGCATTTTTTCCAAGTTGTATTAGTAGTTCTCTGTCCTTGGAGGAAAGCATCCGGAAATAAGCTTAAGCTCAAAGAAAATAATTTTCTAGCCTACTGTTTAGATGTTTGAGAGCCTGCCCATTACTCAATCCCCCTGATTCTCTGAGAGGTCACTCCTGTTAATTATACTCACTGTCATCTGTCATTGATCCATACTTAGATTGTCCAATTAGGAGAGGAATTAACTCTGTTTTCCTTACAATTTTAATATCAATTAAATTTGGAGAACTTCACTTGAAAAATATTGCCCATGAATGTGGTTTGAATTTTAGTGTAACTTAATTAGTGAAATTACATGTACTCTTGCTTTCCAGTCTTACTATCTTCACAGAGAGAAA
This sequence comes from Leontopithecus rosalia, assembly GCA_028533165.1. Taxonomy (NCBI): domain Eukaryota; kingdom Metazoa; phylum Chordata; class Mammalia; order Primates; family Cebidae; genus Leontopithecus; species Leontopithecus rosalia. Next base: position 5,691,999 of record CM052657.1, on the reverse strand, counting down.
ATGTACTCCTAAATATAAGATGAGTAATTTTACTAGGAAAGCTTTTTGAAAATTATATTATAAACATACATGAAGTATAGAAAATACTATTAACAAATACCTTTTTATCCATTAAGCAGCTTTATCAAATCTGGGATTTTCTTACATTTGCTGGGGGAGAGATGAAGCTCCCCTGTGTGCTTCACTGACCCCATGTCCCTCCCCATCAAGATTACTGTTAACCAGTTTATCATGTTTATGTATTTTTTGGTATTTTTTTTATCTCAAAGCTATATGTCCCTAAATAGTTTTAAGTATTAAGAATTATTATACTATATGTATATTTCTGTAATTTGGCTTTTTATGCAATACTTTATTCAACAGTATTTTATCTTTACTATGTGAGCATATTTAACTCTACATCATTCATTTTAACAGCTATGTACTACATAAATACACCACAATTATCCAATCTGCATATTAACATTTCATTGTTTCCACATTTTCATGAAATACGGCTGCAATGAAATAGTCTACTGGTGAACATACTTCAGTTTCTCTAGGGCAGGAGTGTCCAATCTTTTGGCTTTCCTGGGCCACACTGAAAGAATTGTCTTGGGCCATACATAAAATACGCTAACAGTAATGACTGCTGATGAGCTAAAAATGAAAAAAAAAAAAACCTGGAAAATAAAAAAAATCTCAAAATGTTTTTAAAAAGTTTACAAGTTTGTGTTGGGCTGCACTCAAAGCCATCCTGTGGGCTGCATGTGGCTGGCCCATGGGCTGCGGGTTGGACAAAGTTTGCTCTAAGGTACATGCCCAGGGAACGGACCAGCTGAGCCAGAGATGTGTATCCTCAACTCGGTTAACCAGATATTGCCAAATAACTATTCAAAGTGACTGGACTGATTTACACGCCCACCAGCAGAGTTATACCATAACTTTTCCAATACTTATTTATTTATTTATTTATTTTGAGACGGAGTTTCGCTCTTGTTACCCAGGCTGGAGTGCAATGGCGCGATCTCGGCTCACCGGAACCTCCACCTCCTGGGTTCAGGCAATTCTCCTGCCTCAGCCTCCCGAGTAGCTGGGATTACAGGCAAGCGCCACCATGCCCAGCTAATTTTTTGTATTTTTAGTAGAGATGGGGTTTCACCATGTTGACCAGGATGGTCTCGATCTCTTGACCTTGTGATCCACCCACCTTGGCCTCCCAAAGTGCTGGGATTACAGGCTTGAGCCACCGCGCCCGGCCTCCAATACTTATTGTCAGACTTTTTGTATTTTGCCAATCTGAGGGTATGTAATACTATTTCACTGTGGTTTCAATTTGTATTTTTCAGATTACTAGAAAAGTTGAATAGCATTGTATTCTTTATATAAATCCCTTGTTCTTTATATTAAAACGATCTTTTTGTTGTTACTAACATTATTATATTTGTTTTCTAAGCTGGTCACTAGTCTTTATGGTGTTTTTAATTCTATACATTTTTAAATTTTAATGTTCTCACATACATTGAACTGTTTTATATCTTAAGGAGGCATTTAATTAATTTATTAACATATATTTTTTGGGAGTCTATTATGTGTTACACACAGGGCTAGCGCACTGAGAACAGAGTGGCAAAAAGGTAGATGAAGACTATGCCCTCATCAAGTTTCATTTTGGTGAGGGAACATGTATCTTAATAAACATTTCAGCTCGGCATGGTGGCTCACACCTGTAATTCCAGCACTTTGGGAGGTCAAGGCAGGTGGATCACAAGGTTAGGAGTTTGAGACCAGCCTGACCAACATGGTGAAACCCCGTCTCTACTAAAAATACAAAAGTTAGCCAGGCGTGGTGGCTTGTGCCTGTAATCCCAGCTACTCAGGAGTCTGAGGCAGGACTATCACTTGAACCTGGGAGGCAGAGGCTGCAGTGAGCCGAGATCATGCCACTGCCCTCCAGCCTGGGCAACACAGTGAGACTCCATCTCAAAATAAAATTAAAAACACTTCATGATGTCAGATTTTAAGTATAAGAGAGCAAAACAACTTAAGTTTAAGAAAGAGAGAAAGTGGGTAACGGCAACCCGGTCAGACGCCTTTCTGAGGGTGACACTGGAGCAGAAGCCTGAGTGAAGTAAGGCAGTGCCTGGTGTGAAGATATGAGGGAAAAGCATTCCAGGCAGAAGCAGAAAAGCCCTGAGCAGAAATAAACTGGTGTATCTAAGCGACTGCAAAAGACCAGGTGAGTCAAGTGGAGATGACTCATGCTATACAAGCAGAAAGTGAGAGAAGCCTGAGGAGAGTGGTAGGTAAGATGGGAGGGAGAACTGCAGAGGCAGATCACTTAGAAAGCTGTCATTCAGGGATAATGTGAACTCATCTGGGGTTCTGAACAGGGAAGTGGAATACAGTTGGCCCTCTGCATCCGCAGATTCAACCAACAAAAATATTCATCAAAAAAACTTCAATAAAACAATACAAGAAAAAACAAATTTTAAAAACAAATATAGTACAACTAATCACATAGCATTTATACTGCATAAGGAACCCAGAGATGATTTACAGTACACAGGATGAGGTGCATAGGTTATTGGCAAATGGTACATATACCATTTTATATAAGGGACTTGATTTTAGCATTTGCAGGGAGCTTTGGAAACAATCCCCCACGGATACTGAATGATAACAGTACTCTGTCTTGACACTTTTAAGAGGATCACTCTAACAGTTATGAATAAAACTAGATTTTGAAAACCAAGAGCAGAAGTAAACTGTTGGTTTGAACTCTGTTATCTACAGAGATGTGGCTGTAGAAGTAGGGTGGTAATAGCAGAGATGGTAAAAAGTGACCTGCCTGGAAGTAGACCAACAGGACTTGCTAATGGAATAGACGAGACTTAAGAGCAAAAGCAGAGTTTAAAATGACTCCCAATACTTGGTGACATTTAGGAATTTTTGCTAATTCTTTAGGAGTGATGGCAACATCATGATAATGCTTTTGTAAAACAGACATCATATAGGTCTGCAGACTGAAATATTTACAGATGACATGATATGACATCTTGCTTCAAAATAATATTGGAAGGAAGTTGGTGGAAGGAAAAATAGAACAAAATTGTCCATGAGTTGGTAACTGCTGAAGCTGGGCGATGGGTATAAGGGAGTTCATTATGTTATTGTGTCTTTTTGTATGTTTGAAATTTTCCATAATAATAATAAAAGTGAAAAGAAAAAGCCTCTAGGTTTCAGTCTGAGCAATCAAGTGTAGGTGTTGCCATCTCTAACAATACACTTTGCATTATAACTATGTTTGTTTATTTTCCCTATTAGAATATGAACACCTTAAGATCAGGGCAATGTTTTACTACTTCTATAGACCTAGCACTCAATAGAGTATCTAACCCAACACAGGCATGTACATTCACATTTATCGAACGAACAAATGAGTGATCTTACGGCCTTTCTGATTTCCCTTCCTGCCTAAGTATTCTACATGCCTCTTGCCCTGCTCTGTCTTTGACTTTGAGTTAGCTGTGACCCCTGATGCTTGTCACATTAACATTCTTGCAGTGTAGTGTACTCTGTCTGAAGTCTCTTTTACATTGATTACTCTCTATCAATATTTAGTTCTGGGGGAAGGAATCAAACGCTTATTTCCTGTTGAGAGATTGATATAGAAAGGAATGGGTTAGCTTTTTTCTACCTCAGCTTACAGTCTCAACTGATGTTGGTTGTTGCAGAAAGAATTTAAATTTCAAAAAGCAAATGACAGTGTTTTCTCTAGTACTAAAGATTCTCTGGAATACTTCAATCTGGGTATTTTGTGTGAATACCACAAAAAAGGACTGATGACTGTTTTCTCAGTTCTCTCAATGGACACAGCTGATATCATCCTAGACACACAGAAATGAAGTTAATTCATTATAGTCAGTGAATGCCTTAAGATACGGCTTCTCTCCCCAGATGGATGCTCTGAAATATGCATGACAAAGAATACAGATTATTTATTGGCTGGGCATGGTGGCTTGTGCCTGTAATCCCAGCACTTTGGGAGGCAGAGGCAGGCGGATCACGAGGCCAGGAGATGGAGACCATCCTGGCCAACATGGTGAACCCCATCTCTACTAAAAACACAAAAAAATTACCTGGGCGTGGTGGTGCACGCCTGTAGTCTCAGCTACTCGGGAGGCTGAGGCAGGAGAATTGCTTGAACCCAGGAGGCAGAGATTGCAGTGAGCCGAGATCGCCCCACTGCACTACAGCCTGGGCGACAGTGTGAGACTCCATCTCAAAAAAAAAAAAAATTATTTACTGGCACAAAGCAGGATGAACAGGTTAAGTGCAAAGCTTCTTTCAGCACTATAATATTATTAGAGACTTGCCTTTTAGAAAACAAGTCCTCTGACACCTAAGATTTTAGATTTGTTGTTCAGTATATTTTGTAACAACACATAGTTTTGGTGGAGAAAAATTGAGCCAGCCACCCTAATTCTGGTTAATGTTAAGGGCTATGTCTCAGTTACCAGCATATATAATAAGAACTGTCTTCATTTCCATCTGATTGTCTCTGACTAGAGTTATCTGGCATGCCTCAGTATACAAGTCTCTCCTTTTGATGTTGCACAATGAGACAATATTTGGATACCAAGATCTAGTGCCAGGTAGTCAATATATGCTCTTGTTGCCACAATGACCATAGAAGACCTGAACCTCAGGATTGGAAATGACTCCACAGATAACCAGGACTGGGTAGACTACTTCCCTATAGTCTAGGGAATCTTTTTTTTTTTCTCTTGAGACAGAGTTTTGCTCTTGTTACCCAGGCTGGAGTGCAATGGCGCTAACTCAGCTCACTGCCATCTCTACCTCCTGGGTTCAGGCAATTCTCCTGCCTCAGCCTCCTGAGTAGCTGGGATTACAGGCACGCGCCACCGTGCCCAGCTAATTTTTTGTATTTTTAGTAGAGGGGTTTCACCATGTTGACCAGGATGGTCTTGATCTCTTGACCTCGTGATCCGCCCGCCTCGGCCTCCCAAGTGCTGGGATTACAGGCGTGAGCCACCGCGCCCGGCCTGGGAATCTTAACTAAAGGCAAGAACAGCTAGTTTAACATAATGATGACACAACTTTCATATTCTTAGAGTAATCTCAAAATAACATAAGTGGTTTATTGTTGTAATTCTACGAAATACTCAAACCTAAACTGTTGTGTTTAGAAGTTATACTTTAATACTGAGGTGTGTAACATTAAATATTCAATTAATTATCTGGGTTACCCATTTTCTAGACATCATTTTTTTTAAAAAACAAGGTCTTGCTCTGTTGCCCAGACTGGACTGCAGTGGCATGACCACAGCTCATTGTGCAGTGTCAAGCTCATGATTTCAAGCAATTCTTCTGTTTTAGCTTCTTGAGTAGCTGGGACTATAGGCACATGCCTCCATGCCTGGCTAAATTTTTTATTTTTTGTACAGATGAGGTCTTGCTATATTGCCCAGGTTGGTTTCAAACTCTTGGCCTCAAGCAATCCGACTGCCTTGGCCTCTCAAAGTTCTGAGATTACAGGCGTGAGCCACTGCATCTGGCCTTTAGACATTTCTCTTTTTTTGAGACAAAGTCTCGCTCTGTGACCCAGGCTGAGTGTAGTGGCGTGATCTAGGCTCATTGCATCTTCCAGGTTCAAGTGATTCTCTCAACCTCAGTCTCCTAAGCAGCTGAGACTAGAGGCATGCGCACCACACCTGGCTAATTTTTTTTGTATTTTTAGTAGAGACAGGGTTTCACCATGTTGGCCAGGCTGGTCTTGAATTCCTGGCCTCAAGTGATCCACTCACCTCGGCCTCCCAAAGTACTGGGATTATAGCTTGGACCACCATGCCCACTAGAAATCTTAATGCAATAATTTATATGGAAAAATAATTTTGTGTGAAAACTAGCTGTTGAAAAAGCCGTAAGGTAGAGATCAAAGTTTAGTAAATTCTGCCTTCAAAATATTCTAGGTCAGGCATTCACTTTTTTGCGGTTTACTGAAATGAAATTTGGAGGTTCAATTGTGTATCTGCTTGGGAATCTTAGCTGCTTTCTGAGAGTATCAGGAGCGGCTCCTATAGCCCATATTTTTGTAACCCAATTCTTCAGTCACTATCTTTGCAATCTGAAAGTCTGGCATTTTGAGCATAACAATTTCCTTTCATTCACATTACAGAATATCTACTGTCTCAAAAGTTCTTACCTGTCAGATAGGAGATAGCTAATAGATCAACTTTGTTCTAAAATCAAGTCAGGTCAATAGATGTACAACTAGACTGGTGGGTCTCAAAGTGCAGTTCCTGGACCAGGGCAGCATCAGCACCATCCTGCTAGAAATGCACATTTACGGGTTCTACCCTAATCTTGCTGAATTAGAAATTCTAAGAATGGGGCTCAGCAATCTGTGTTTTAACAAAAAGTGACTCCAACAAAAAGTGATTACGATGTCTGCTAAAGCTTGAGTACCAATGATCTGTGCCCCTCTCCCAACAAATAAGTTTTACGTTTGTCTCTGAAAGCAGTTAAGAAGCTCAAAACCAAGTTCTGCTTTTTATTATAATAGCCTAGCTCAAGTGGAATTTTGGAGGGTATATCTAATTTATTCTTCTTCATTCCCCTATTTAGGGTTTTTACTTTAGCCATTATTTAAAAATAAAAAACATTCATAATGGAAAACTAGAAATGCATTTAAAAAAACAGGTGTCACCCATAATCCCTGTTATAACATTTATAGAAGGAGAAAATTTTAAATGAGATACAGGAATAAAATCAGAAAAGACCTATGGAAAAGGGCCTATGGAAAATAGGCCCTTCGAAATGAGGATTTATTGTTATTTCTAAACTGGTTAGATGAATAATTAAGATTCAGAGATGATCAGCTAATAGAATGTGACTGAGGAGAGTATCTTCTCAGGCAAATAGCTAGAGGAATTATAAGTGGGTACACCCCCAATGAGAGTAATCTGGCAATATCAACCAGATTACAGGTGCATATATCCTCTACCCAGCAATCCAACTTTTGGAAATCCATGCCACAGATCTGCCTGGACATGTATGAAATCCGTTATTCAGGTTACTCACTGTTCAAGGTTATTTACTACAATGCAGCATTGTTTTAGTAGCAAAAGACTAAAAACAACCCAAATGCCCATTAATAAGGACTTGTATAAAAAACTACATACATACACAAAATGCAGCTGTTAAAAAATGGTAGTTCTGTGACATAGTGTTGAATAGAAAAAAGGAAAAAATACTTCAGTTGACTATAAGAAACCTCTTACTATAATTAACTTTTTAAAAAGAAAATAAATCTTTACTATTTGGTCCTCCACAGAAAACATTTGTAGACTCCTGGTCCAAATAATGGCATATTTTTCTTCTTCTTCTTTCTTTTTTTTAAACAGGATATTGCTGTGTTGCCCAGGCTGGACTAGAGCTCACTGCAGAGTCTGAGCTCACTACAGCCTCAAAATCCTGGACTCAAGTGATCTTCCCACCTCCCAAGTCGCTAGGGGACTACAAGCACACACCATCATGCCTGGCTTTTTTTTTTTTTTAGTTTTTGTCAAGATGGGCTCTCACTATGTCACTGAGACTGGTCTCAAACTCCTGGCCTCAAGTGATCCTCCCACTTTGGCCTTCCCAAGCATTAGGAATATAGGCATGAGCCACTTCACCCAGCCAAAGGGCATCTTTTATATGGTCTTGGTGAAGTAACAGAAGTACAAGTAGTTACCTTATAAGTACAGATAGTTAATTTCCTCTTCCTAGTTTCCGTGTTTCTCTGCAGTAATGTATTGCACATCTGGAAGACCTGCTGCATGACAGCATCTTGTCTGAGATCATCACGGCCCTACAGAATAATTAAGCATGAATTAACGAGTACAGTTCATTTTATTATAAAAACACAGAGTCATCCGAGAATAGCAAAGAGTACTCAGAAACCAATCTGAGAATCTGTGTACCTTTTTTTTTTGACACAGAGTTTTGCTCTTTTTGCCCAGGCTGGATTGCAGTGGCATGATCTCGGCTCACCGCAACTTCTGCCTACTGGGTTCAAGCGATTGCCCTGCCTCAGCCTCCCAAGCAGCTGGGATTACAGGCACCCACCACCACGCCTGGCTAATTTTGTATTTTTAGTACAGACGAGGTTTCCCCATGTTGGTCAGGTTGGTCTCCAACACCCGACCTAAGGTGATCCACCCGCCTCAGCCTCCCAAATTGCTGGGATTACAGGCATGAGTCACTGCGCCTGGCCCTGTGCACCTCTTAACAGTCTCTCAAATAATTAAGGACCTACGCACATTCTTTCATTTAGAATAAGCCACAACGCTGAGTAGTCACACTGATTTAGAAAAAGAAGTTTCCCCTCACTACTTTTGTGGTTCTATTAACTGGAACTCCCCCATAGGAAGGCATACTGCAAACAGCTGAGCAAAGCAGCGCTGTGTCTTTCCACCACTCCCCAGAAGGATTCAGAGAGTTCACGAGGAAATGGTAAGGGAAGAATGCTCTCCCCTTCTGGTACATTAAACAGCACTTGGCACAGAACCAGACCCAGTATACTGATGCAAAGGACTAAACTTGTACTATTCCAAGAAATAAGAGACAGACACCAAAGTATTTTTTCACAAAAAGCAAGCTCACTGTTAACCCTATCATGTCTGTACAGGTTAATGGTATTCTTTTACTTGAACCAACCATACAATAATGATGGTCTTTCAGAGACACACAAAAAAAATGAAGAAAAACTTTCTGGTTCTAGAAAACAATGCATTTCTAGTCTACAAATTCTCCTCATTTGTAATTATTCAAAATAAAGACAAAAGCTGAAATAAAGCAGAAAGAAAATATCAACTAAAATTTTTCATCAATAAAACTCTAAGGGCTAAGCCAGAGAAGGGATGGCTCACCTTAACAAGCTGCCTCCTTTCCTTGCCATCGGAACCTATACAGTCTATTATTTTTGGTAAATTTACACCTCCTGCTAAGCGAAATTCTGCTCTAAATGACTGTACAGTCACCAGATTTCCATATTCTCCTGTGGGGTCCACCTAATAAAAGTATAAACACGACAATAGGTCAGATGCACTACTTGCACTTAAAGAAAAATCAAATGACAATGTGATGTTGGTTAAGAACTGGAACTATAACTTTACTACTTAATGAAAGATTCAGTAATATAAGTAAAGTCATCTGAGAAATAACTCCCCACAAAAACGTAATAAAGTGAAAACAGCAGGAGTTTTCTGGGTAATAACTGCTAAATCTGGCATTTTCAGGAAATATTCAGCTAAGTAACTTAGCTAATATAGCTAGCAAAATAGTAGTCAATCCACATGGTACAGCTACGTTTCAAATGAAGTAACCAGATACTAAGCACTAAACTGCAAAATGAAAAGAAAAACAATGTATTTAAGATTATCATTTTCCAAACTATAACCCTTATTATTACATATATCCCTGCCCACATGAAATTATTTCCATTATTTCTTGCATAGAACAGAGCTAAGAGTATCATGCATATAAAGTCAACTTAATATTATAGTAATACTGATATATCACAATAGGGAACTTCCTTGCCAAGTCAAAAATTAATCTTGGCATAAGCACATGGAAACTGTCCTTCTGTCCAACGAAGGTAACAGTCTATAGACCTTCATAAGGAAGATGTGAGGCGTAGAACTGAAGGCAGTGGAAGAGAAAGCAGGAGACGCTTTTGAGTATTTCACCACTTGGGCAAAGAAAATCTAATACTGAGAAACTATAGGTTGAAACATGTGAAATTTGCCAATATTTTAACCAATTCCGACCTACATAAAAATACTATTTCAAATGGTTTAATCTAATAAAAAAATTAGTTTAAAAAAATCAAGAGTTAATTGTAAATTACCTTAATTTCCATAGTAGGGACAACAACATGTTCTAAATTCTTAAGTTTAGTAATTGGCTGGTCTGCTGGAATGTTTATGCCTTCTGTATTTAAAAATGAAGAGATTTTAGTGACAAACTGAGGAACAGCATTGAAGGTCAAGCAGAACTAGCAGATGCTACTGGCCCCAACTTGTTGCTAATCTGTGGTTCAGGTTCTGACTGAGAAATGAAGACTGGGCTTTGGCCACTGTGGTAGCTCAGGGTCAAATCTCAACAGTGGTTAATGTAGCTTCAAGTAAATTTGCAGGTTACCTGACAGGGATAATTAGACCAGATTCCACCTGAGGAACCAGACTAGGCATCTTAAAATAATTCCATAGTAGTTTGTATAGTACACAGATAACATATTCCTGTCACATTACTATTAAATGCAACTAAAAGACATGTCAATATTTTTTGTTTGCTTAGAGAAATAATATGTAAAGTCTCATTCTTATTTTAAAGTACTAAGAATTTAAACATGAAGATATGATTCTGAATAGAAAAAAATACAATTATTAAAGTATGCGGAGATACTTGGAAGCAAATGCATACTTAGAAACTAGTCACAAAACCAAAGATTCCAGCAGCTTATAAGTATTTGAACTGACACAGCAAGAATAATAATTAAATAATGGCATTTTAGGACCTATGGAAGAAATGGTAATGCCTTTTCTTTTTTTTTTTTTTTGAGACAGAATGTGCAATGGCACGATCTTGGCTCACCGCAACCTCCGCCTCCTGGGTTCAAGCAATTCTCCTGCCTCAGCCTCCCGAGTAGCTGGGACTACAGGCGCACACCACCACGCCCAGCTAATTTTTGTATTTTTAGTAGAGATGGGGTTTCACTATGTTGACCAGGATGATCTCGATCTCTTGACCTCATGATCCACCCACCTCGGCCTCCCAAAGTGCTGGGATTACAGGCGTGAGCCACCGCGCCTGGCCAATGCCTTTTTATTTTTAAGTCCCAGGCCACAATAACCACATCATTTACAAAAACTTTTGACACTAGAAATGTTCAGTTATTCTGTTACTTCAATAGACTTGCCTCTATGCAATTCTCTGTAACAAGTTTGTGCACCAGAAGATTATCAGAAGAAATCAAATAATATACTGTAGTCACCTATTATCAGTTCTACCAAGAGATAATAAGTGAAAAAGTAACCGGGGAACGCTGAAGCTATCAGATAAAAATTAAGCTTTTGGATCACGTTTGTGATTTTACGCAGATTTACTGATTAGGCTCTATAGTTAATATATCTCTAGAGTAACAGCAAGAAAACAATGCTCTTTCTTTCAAACACATACTTCTCTGAGTCTTCCACTGAGTGGCATCTAAGTTTGCTAATCTAATATAAGCATCACAGAGTGCCTCAACACTTCTGATCATCTGAGGTCTCCTACTTCTGATAGTATGTATTATTCTGTTTGCAGCCTCTGTTCGATCCTATTAATAAAAAACACAGAGTGAGAAAAAGAGAAAAACAGAATTCATGCACAAATGTAGACAATGGAATGATTATAACTCCTCAGATACAAACAAAAGTCATGAATAAAATACATCAAAGGTATAATACTCTCGTTAACTCTAGTGCCTTTCAAAAATCTATTGTTTTCTTTTGCCAACTGCTTCGAGGAAAAAAATAGAATACTACTCGTATTTCCTATGCTTTGACAGATATTCCAATTTTAATTAATTAACTAATTAATTTGAGATGGAGTTTCCCTCTTGTTGCACAGCCTGGAGTGCAACCTCCGCCTCCCAAGTTCAAGCAATTCTCCTGCTTCAGCCTTCGGAGTAGCCTCAGCCACCACGCCTGGCTAATTTTTATATTTTTAGTAGAGACAGGGTTTCACCATATTAGTTGGCTGGGCTGGTCTCGAACTCCTGACCTCAAGTGATCCATTTGCCTCAGCCTTGAACCAATTTTAGATGGCATCATAATAACACAAGGTTTTAAAAAGAAATATTCTAGGAAAGTCTGAATATCACACTTCTAAAAAGTACGTATTTTTAATCCAAATACCTCATCAAGCTGAGAGCTTTGTTTAGGAGCATTTTTAGTTATTCTGTTTCTTCTTGCTACCTCTGGTTTAGTCAGAAATTCATCTTTACTTGCATTTGCTAAGGCCAGTATAATAAACAGAGTATGATGGGGGTGATCCATTGAAATTCTAGAGATTAGCTGTAAGAAAATCAAGAACTATTAGATTTGTGCAAATAAAAAACATACAATCCATATTTTTCATTTTGCTTAATGTTAAAATGTGTATTACTATCTAGATACTGCAGTGGGTAGAGTGTGTATGTCTGCATGTGTGAGAAAGAGGCAGAGGCCTACGGGCAATTAGAGAGAGAAATTGAGTAACGTATGTGATATGAGAAGAGATAGATACAATATAAAATTTTGTATTTCCATTTCTTAGAGAGAATGGTATATATACTTTATATAATACATGATAATATAGAAGAAAAATAATTATTGTGGTTTGATTTTCAGGTTTACTTACATTATTGAGGACTTCATGAAATCCTAGGCCTCCCATCATCTTGGTCCCCATTCTAGCAGCCAATTGGTACATAAGAGGCAAAAATTTATATGATGGAATCTTCATTCCATCTCTCTATCATTAAAAAAAACACAAGGTTAAGAAACAAGGTGTTTCAAATAGTCTCACATCTAAGCAAGTAAATTATTTTATGACAGTGCTTCTCTATTAGGACAAGCAAGTGGTTAACAAAACTTCACTAACTATTTTTTTCCTTCATTTCTTAGCTGATCTGGAGGTCTTTATAATGGGTACTCCAGATTAATGCAATGGTAAATCAAAATATTTGGTCCTAAATTAAACTGGATTCAGAACTGGGATACTTGGTACTGCTTATATTCCAGAAAATCTAAGGAAAACAGAGCTGATCTGAGTGTGACTGTGATCTTGATTCCTGAGACGTCAGTGTACAATAAAATGAAGTAACTTGATTTTGCCTGTAAGCCAAAAGTAATATATGGCATATACTACAGCAGAGATTGATTGTGTCTGTTATGAGTCTTACCATTCTTTTCCTGCAGGAGAAACATTTATCTCTAACCTTCAATCTAACAAGCAATGTATATCTTGTCAACCTAAATTTAAGATTAGATGTCATCAATATAATCTAAGATTTTCAAATAAAAACTTATGAAATACTGCTTTGTTGAATATTTTCTTAAAAGTGTATTTTCTCCACTTACAAAATTCATTGTAAAAATCCCAGATTTTTGCAGCAGGGGGAAAAACCTACCTGTGATCACATCATCGTTAATTGCTTTCTAAATCCTTCAATCTAATGCCCCATTCTAGGCACTCTCCTATAGTAACTGCAAAGACACAGGACCAAGCCATTTCTCTCATCTCCATACAAACTTGCATCATTTAGAGCTTATCAGCTTATATAATCTAATAATAATATAAAGGAACTTTTGTTGAAACAAGAACTTGCAAATAATCCTAAATATGGATCAAAGTTTAGAAAATGACAAAACACTACTCACGTAGAGCACTGGACCAGTGCAGGAATACAAAGAAAGAGGTTTACAAAATCTCTGACCTCAAGGGGCTTATGTCTAAGTTTTTCAAGCATAGGGTAGAATATTGGGCTGAATAACACTTGCCTTCATCATGCCACTGACTTCAGAAACTCCAGAATTTTCAAGCCAGAGGGAACAAAGTCGGAATACCCACGTATCATGTTCTTCTCCACTTAATAAGCAGTTGATGTAGTTTTCAACTGCTTTACATAAGAAGCGTTTACGATCCTCTTTCAGTGCACGCAGGGCACATTCATCCAGCTCCAGCTCTCGCTGAACCTTTACTGTGTATCTTGTATAGAATAATGAAGGTAAAACACAAAAGCCATAAGCTTTAACAGAACTACAAAATGACACACGATATACAATGTAAATGAAAAAAATTTGATTTTCATCCCAGGGAAAAAAGCAAACGTCCAAGAATTGTAAAGGGAATAAACCTACTTTTGTCTTTTTTTATTTTTTTTGAGCCAGAGTTTCGCTCTTGTCACCCAGGCTGGAGTGCAATGGCGCGATCTTGGCTCACCGCAACCTCCGCCTCCGGGGTTCAGGCAATTCTCCTACCTCAGCCTCCTGAGCAGCTGGGATTACAGGCACACACCACCATGCCCAGCTAGTTTTTTGTATTTTTAGTAGAGACGGGGTTTCACCATGCTGACCAGGATGGTCTCGATCTCTCGACCTCGTGATCCGCCCGCCTCGGCCTCCCAAAGTGCTGGGATTACAGGCGTGAGCCACCAAGCCCAGCCCTTTTGTCTTAATTGTGCAATTCACACCCCTTCCTAAGCATCCAAGGACAAGAGGGACTCTCCCCAAACTCTTTAGCTAACTTAAACCACTACTTACACTAAAATAAACAGATTCAGGGCAGGCTTAAATAAAGGGATTTAATTACATCAAAAATAGGTAACTTTTGTAATTACTTTCATTATCTATCTCCTTTTCCCATGATACCAATACACCAAAAAAGCAAACCAAAACAAAAAGCTCATATCTGTATTCTCCACAATTATTCATAAAAGAACATATGTCAATGTCTTATGGACTACTTTGTGATTAACCACATTAGGACCAAACCAGACGGCACGGTGGCTCACACCTGTACTGCCACCACTTGGAGAGGCCAGGGTGGGTACAGCACTTGAGCCCAGCAGTTTGAGACCAGACTGGGCAACATGGCAAAAACTCTTCTACAAAAAGTACAAAAATCAACCAGGCATAGTGGCACACACCGGTAGCCCCAGCTACTTGGGGGGCTGAGAGGGAGAATCATTTGAGCCCAGGGTGTTGAGGCTGCAGTGAGCCATGATCACAACAGTGTACTTCAGCCTGGGGGACAGAGGGAGACCTGGTCTCAAAAAAACAAAATAACAACAATGGCAAAAAACCCAAAAGATCAAGATAATCTATATGTAGTTAAGCTGACCTTTAGTGCTCAAAACTGTTTCAGATAAAAAGACAAGTCACTCTTTCTATGCAAACACATTCACTCAGTTAACTGGTGAACATCAAATCGGCACTTAGAGAAACCTAGTTACCTGTTTGTCTGAATTTTATGTTCCCTAAGGAGACCTACTTCCTCTTTGGCTCTTTTCAGGAGAGCTTGTTTGTTTTCAAATTCTGATGACTTCATGTAGTTTTCAATTCTTTGGTACTGAGTATCTGAAAACCGGGCTAATGAGAGAAATGCCTTCATCTTTCCATTTCTTAGCTCATCATTACTTTCTCCGTCATAATTTCCAGTAACTTCTACTGCCTTCAAGAAAACACAACCAATTTAAATTATATTTACAAATACTAAATACATCTAAAGAATCACTCAAACTATGGTAATACACTAAAGTTTAACTTATATACACGTAAAAGCTAAATTATATGAAATACTGCAAGCTTGTCCAACCTGTGGCATGTGGACCAGAATGGCTTTGAATACGGCCCAACACAAATTCGTAAATTTTCTTAAAACATTATGAGATTTCTTCTGTGATTTTTCTTAAAGCTCGTTAGCTATCATTAATATTAGTGTATTTTATGTGTGGCCCACAGTAATTCCTCTGCAGTGTGGCCCAGGGGAAGCCAAAAGATTGGAAACCCCTAAACTACAGTATTTTCCTGACTTTTCAAAACAACTTTGGGAGTACAGAAATAACCCAAATATCTAATACTTGTAAAGAACTTTGCAAAAACAAAGAGCTTTATAAAATATAAAGACAATCAGGTTGGGTGTGGTGGCTCATGCCTGTAATCCCAGCACTTTGGGAGGCCGAGGTAGGCAGATCACGTGAGGTCAGGAGTTCAGGAGCAGCCTGGCCAACATGGTGAAACCCCGTCTCTACTAAAAATACAAAAAATTAATCGGGCATGGTGGCGTGCTCCTGTAGTCCCAGCTACTTGGGAAGGTGTGGCAGGAGAATTGCCTGAACCTGCGAGGTGGAAGTTGAAATGAGTCAAGATAGTGCCATTGTACTCCAGTCTGGGCAGCACAGCGAGACTTCGTCTCAAAAAAAAAAAGATTAAAAAAAATAATGAAGACAATCATATAATGTTTTCATGTTACACTTATTTAGCGAGGTACCTTATTTCCAAAATTAGTTAATCAAAGGGATAAGAGGGAGAAACAGGAAAGTCAAAGGGGACTGGTATACTGAAGCCTTTACTTGTGGGTGGCTGATGAAGAGCAAGGGCTGTCTTGCCTATTCCTTAATCAGTTACGTTTGTAGATGAATACATGAAGAAATTATCAGAAACAACCTGCTGAAAGGGTAGCTGGTAGTGGAGATAGAAGGAGGAAGACATGCTATGTGTACTTGGGCTAACTTTCAAAATCTGCTGCTCCGTATGTAACATCGTTTCACTCCACCCTAGAAACTATACAGAGCCACAGCAGTAATAACATATAGAAAAATAAAACCATAATTTTATTTGCTTTTGAAATATATTTGATCTTGATGTAAAGATGAAGCATATTCATTCTAAATAACTATCTTAAGGGTTGCCCCAAAAATCTTACCTTTTCTAGATAGGTCTGCATGATGACCGCAGGATTTTCTAAGCAAGTTTCTGCTAACCAGTTGCCACAGACCCTCAGACATTCTGTGTATATAAGTTTTAGGTTGGGATTGTTCTGTAAAAGAAAGGCAAAATCTTAAAATATAATACATTATCATGACTATCCTCAACTGTCCTTCATGTAGGGGAAAAAGCAGGTTTAAAATGTTTTTCCTCAGTGGGTGGGGGAAAAAGTGTTTTCTCTGCTTTTGCCACACAGCTATTGTAATAATCCCATGTAGGAAATGATCGTCCTGTTTATCATCATTACTGCCATTATTGGAACAAGTCACATTTATTGAGTACTTATATATGGCAGACACTTTGTAAAGCTTTATATACATTAACTCATTGAATTCTCATAAGAATCCTATTAAATAAGTACTATTTCCCCAGTGCACAGATTAGAGAACTGAGGTACAAGGAAGTTGGGTAACTCCAGACAGCAGATACTTCAGGGCTGTTACACATATCATACTGGCATTCAGTGCTTTGGTATAATGATGATTTCTCTAATAACCGAAGATGCTTATAATGGGTGCCCAACATCAAAAAGGCTGGTTGCAGTGGCTCACGCCTGTAATCACGGCACTTTGGAAGGCCGAGGTGGGTGGATTGCCTGAGCTCAGGTGTTCGAGACCACTCTAGCCAACATGGTGAAACCCCCTCTCTACTAAAAATACAAAAAAATTAGCTGGCCTGGTGGCATGTACCTGCAATCCCAGCTACTTGGGAGGTTGAGGCAGGGGAACTGCTTGAACTAGGGAGGTGGAGGATGCAGTGAGCCGAGCTCACACCACTACACTCCAGCCTGGTCGACAGAGCAAGACTCCGTCTCAAAAAAAGAAAAGAGTAGGGTAAGATAATGTACGCTAAGCAGGTACAGGTCTATGGGACACCACTGTAGACAAACCTTGGGGCACAAATGCCTCCACCTTATCCAGTGTGTTTGCTGGGTTGACAGCTGAAGTAGCAACACGAGCTTGCAAAAACTAATAGGTAATGTTAGATCAAATACTAGATGTATATTTTAAAAGCATTTGGATTGACAACCTAATTGTCCCACCTTGCTTTTATCTTCTAATTTAGTTCTCTCATGTATTTCCTCTTCCCCTTTTTTACTCGCCATTTCAAATTTAGAGTAGCTATTTCACTCATGTCCACATACCTTTCTTGAATTCTATAGCAAGTTAAAGGCTTGATACTGGGTTATAGTAAATGAACCCACCACATGACGGACTGATTCCATTGTTATATATAGGAAAAAGCTTCTAAACTTCTTTAACAAATTAATTTTCAAAACCTGTTTTACAATATCTTGTTCATAAATTACTAATTTCAAGGCTCTAATAAAATTGTTATTAAAAATATTTTATAGCACATTTGTGTTTTTAAATAACAGTAAAACACTAATTCAGCCAACAACAAAAAAAACCTCTGTACAGCTGGCATCCAACTTCTTGATCATTTGCTTGAGAATACTCAGGGCAAGACTCTGCTCCTTTTTTGCCCAGAATACTTGTGCTTCTTCCAGCTGCCACTCAGAGACTCCACAGCTAACTGAATTATACTGTTTAATTTGAAATATTGCCCTTTCAGGGAGCTGAAATGAAAATGACATATGAGAATAAATACTTTCACTATTGCTTACTACCATTAATAATTATAATAATAAAAGTAGCAACTGCCATTCACTGAGGACTTAACTATTTGTCAGGGGCTATCTTAAGTACCTCTCTGTCTGCATGACATCTCCCCATGTCTATCCGTCTGTCTCTCTCTATATATGTATGGGTATCTGTGTGTATATACATACAGTATATAAAGTCACTGAATTGTTATCAATATAGTAAGTTAGGTATCTTCTCATTTTATAACCAGGAAATCGAGGATGAGAATAGATTAAGTACCTTTCTCAAGGCGTACAGTCAGATCTAATTTCAAAATGGGAACACTTGAACAACTGTTTTTACTATATATTAATAGGAATCTCTGTCTCTTAATGACATTTCTTTTTCACTCAGACTTTCTGTTTTTTAAATAATAAAGGGAAGGTCAAAAGGTGGGGTGACATAGTTTTAAAGTATATTTACCTGAGTGTTCTTGAAAGTTCTGGCCAGTATAGAGAGTTCTACAAGGTGTTTGGTGAGAATGTCCTTAAAACATTCTCTTTCTGAGTTCTCCATTTCCTTTTCCATCAGGATCTCCAAAATGACTGTGCGTAGAGCCATAATAGGCTCTTGAAAACTAAAATCAGTGTCCTTGAGAAGCTGGGAGTGTTTCCGCCACTTCATATATACTTCAGAGAGTTGTCTATGTGTGACTGATCTGAACGCCACATCAGAGTTCATGGAAGCAAGAGGGACAACAACAACAAAAGAAACTATGTAAGTTCTGAAACTTAAGACATAATATTAATAATACAAAGGAAGTTTTGTAGCGACAAGACTAAACTTGTAAATAATCCTAAATATGGATCAAAATGTAGAAAACGACAAAATGCTATGTGGTCAGAACTCTAAGAGGTTATTAAAAGAGATGCCACAGATGATAAACATTGACAAGTATTTTTTAATACTCTGACACTACAAAAAGCAGCCTTTCTAAATACCCTTCTGAAACAAGAACATGTTCATCAGACCGATCATAAAGAATGCCTGCATCTTTAGTCCTGTCTCAGTACTGCTTGTAGTAAATGAGGACATGTTAGCAAAGAAGTGAGAGCTCCCTGACTGGGGATGACTTGATGCATAATTACAGCTGTCAAAACAAAATCACAATCCAGTGAAGGAAAAGCTGGCATCTGACAAGGGTTTCATTTACCAACATTATTAAAGGAACAGAAAAGGCATACTGTGTAATTAATTTATACGGATAGTATGCTTTCCAGATAACTGAGCTGTGAAATACTACCCAATCCTTCAGGGCTATGATATTGAGAGAAACGAGAAAGACGGCACGGGAAGACTAAGATGACAAAGTGCTGACCAAGAAAGAAAGCTCTTCAGGTGCTTGACAGGGAAGGAAACATTAGCACAAATGCTAGGAACCAAAACCTCAATTCCTCCCTAAATGACCCAAGCGTAGTCCCAGAGTTTTGAGGAATTCCTTTACAATCAAACAAATTATTGAAGACCCCAAAGGACTTTCAATTGTTGGACCATATCTACTCATATTAGAGATTGATATCATATTAGAAAGTAGGAATGGAAAACATCTAAAATATATTCATTTATTCAAAAAATAATAAATCTATATAAACAGATAACATAACATTTATGTTATGTTATCCATAAATAACAATTTTCAGGAAAAATAACTATAGTAGTTTCCCTCCATCTGCAGAAAATTGGTTCCAAGACACCTTGGTAAGTCTGATGTTCAAAGTCCCTTATTTAAAATGACAGGGTACTTTCCTATAACGTGTAATCTCTAGATTAGGTATGATAGGAGAATGTGCATTGGTTATACACAAATCTCTAATTACATACAATACCTACTATAATGTAAATGCTATGTAAATAAGTGTTATACTGTATTCTTTAAATTAAAAAATATATATTTTGATCTGTAGTTGGTCAAATCCATGGATGGAAACCTACAGATAAAGAATTTCAACTGTATACCTCCCAAAGCAAAACAAAACTTAGTTTTGTTAGAATCTGTTAGAATTGCACTATTTTGTATTTTTGCAAATCTCTTTAATGTCTAGACTAACAGAACAAGTTGAATACTCATCTCTGCTTTTGCATTTAGTTTGTTATGATAGGATGTTTTGGTTGAAGTATATGAATGAAATCTACTCTGAGAGCATAAGCATTTGTTCACCAGTTTATCAAACTTTCCCTCTGCTTCTCTTCTTCCTATTTCTCTATCAAAGAAAGAGCCAGTATTATTTGTTAGGAGTTTCTTCTTTTTTAATTTTTATGGATACGTAATAGTTGTACAGATTTATGAGGTACATGTGATATTTTGATACAAGTATACAATGTGTTATGATCAAATTTGGGTAACTGGGATATCCGTGATCTCAAACGTTTATCATTTCTTTGTGTTGGGAACAGTCCAAATCTTCTTTGGTAAATTACTGTTAACTACAGTTGCCCTGTTGTGCTATCAAACAGTGGATCTTATTCCTCTACCTCACTATGTTTTTGTACTCATTAACCAGCCCCTCTTCATCCCCTCCTTCCCCAACACCCTTCCCTGCCTCTGGTAACTACCATTCTATTCACTGTTTCTTAAAGAATTCTATCCTGTTTTTCTGTTTTTAGCAGGAGAAGTCTTTTATTCAGAGGAAAACTTTCTTGATTTTTGGAAGAAAGAGCTGTCAATGTACTTATCAATGAAAGCAGAAAAGTTTTGTTCCTTTATTTTCTCCCTAAGAAAAGCCACATTAACATCTTTGTCTTCTGCTATGTAATTTTGAAAAAACTATTATTATTTTGTTCTGACTCTAAAATGTCCTTCTTTTTTCTAGTTCTAAAACATATTCCAAATTTTATTTTTGCATAAAGGTAGGGTGACCTTAGTTATTTATATCCTCTTTCTTCCCTCAATAATGGTGACTCAAAATGGCAGGACTAAAAGGGGCTTTAGAGACAATCAAATATCAATTCCTAACTTTAGAAATGAGCAAACTGAGGACCCAAAACGTATTTTACTTTGTCAAAATGACAAAGTTAGAATTTAGATCTAAAGCATCCTAAGTAACTATACTATTTCATCTTACAAAATCCCTGGATCATTTCCCTCTCACCATTATAGGAAGCAATTCCCTCTGAACACCTTTTACAGATTAACTGACATTCACTATCCACTGATATTTACTAAATATAGTATCAGTCACCAGAAAAGAAAACACTGGGGGCCAGGCATGGTGGCTCACACCTGCAATCCCAGCACCTTGGGAGGCTGAGGCAGGTGGATCACCTGAGGTCAGGAGTTCGAGGCCAGCCTGACCAACATGGTTAAACCCCATCTCTATTAAAGGTACAAAAATGGCCGGGCGTGGTGGCTCATGCCTGTAATCCCAGAACTTTGGGAGGCCGAAGTGGGCAGATCACGAGGTGAGGAGATTGAGACCATCCTGGCCAACATGGTGAAACCCCGTCTCTACTAGAAAATACAAAAATTAGCTGGTGTGGTGGTGCATGCCTGTAGTCCCAACTACTGGGAAGGCTGAGGCGGAAGAATCACTTCAACCAGAGGCGGGGGTTGCAGTGAGCCAAGATCGTGCCACTCCACTCCAGCCTGGTGTCAGAGCCAGACTCCGATTCAAAAAATTTTTTAAAAAGTACAAAGATTAGCCAGGCATTGCGGCAGGAACCTATAATCCCAGCTACTCTGGAGGCTGAGGGAGGAGAATCGCTTAAATTTGGGAGGTGGAGGTTGCAGTGAGCTGAGATTACACCACAACACTCCCACCTTGGCAAAAGAGTGAGACTCCATCTCAAAAAACATTAAAAAAAAAACAAACAAACAAAACAAAACAAAAAAACTGGGGATCCAACAATAAACAAGAGAATGGTTTCTACTTTTAAGGGAGCTTCTAGTTTAGCAAGGCAGAGATAAAATGACAGCAAGGCAGAAATAAAATGCCAGTAAGGCAATGTAGTGCTAAAGCCAAATGGAGTTTAACATGCTGTGCAAAAACACGGGGAAGCAATTTTATCTGCGTAGACCAGGGAAAAAGTTATAAAGAGAAAAGCACATTTAAGGTAAATTTGTAAAACTTAAATTTTTACAATGACTATTTTGGAAAATATTTAGTAAAAGCACAATTCACTAGGGCTAATTAACTTGTATCTTGATAAAAGGAAAGAAACACATCTGGTCTCAAAATAGTTTGTTTTTTTTTTTGAGACAGTCTTACTCTGTCGCCCAGGCTGGAGTGCATGGCATGTTCTCAGCTCACTGCAACCTCCACTTGCTGGGTTCAAGAAATTCTCCTGCCTTAGCCTCCCAAGTAGCTGAGATTACTGGCGCCCACCACCATGTCCGGCTGATTTTCCTATTTTTAGCTGAGATACAGTTTCACCATATTGGCCAGGCTGGTCTTGAACTCCTGACTGCAAGTGATCCACCCACCTTCAGCCTCCCAAAGTGCTAGGATTATAGTAGGCATGAGCCACCGTGCCCGGTATTTACTTTTTAGAGTCACTCTTTGTAACAGAAAAGCTGCACTTAAGGATAAAAAGGTCATAGGAATTACATACCTTGAGAAAAGGTCCCCAATGCTCTCCAGCTCTCCAATGGCCTGCAACCTGCTAAGTGTGGGGTAGAGCGAATACACAGACTCAAGGCTGCCCTTACACAACTCTTCCACTTCTTTGACTCTAGTAGCAAAAAAGAAAAGATACTCTAAAAACAAAGAAAAGGTGTTTAGGGAAATAAAAGTTCAAATTTGTGGTTAAAGCGTTCCCATTAGAGGCTTTGCTATTGAGCTAATACTAACACAAGCAACAGTGAATATGAAATAGCAGTGGAAACAAAATACAACTGACCACTGAACCTGAATTCAACTGCATGGTCCACTTAGACTCAGAGTTTCTTCCATCTTTGCTACCCGAGATGGTAAGACCAACCCTTCTTCCTTATCCTACTCAACATGAAGATGGCAAGGAGGAGGACCTTTATGATGACTCACTTCCACTTAATCAACGGTAAACATATGTTCTCTTCCTTGTAATTTTCGCAGTAACATCTTCTTTTCTCTAGCTTACTTTATTATAATATGGTATTATAATATTTACACAAAATATGTGTTAATTTACTGCTTCTGTTAGTGGTAAGGCTTCTGGTTAACAGTAAGCTATTAGTAGTTGAGCTTTTGAGAAGTCAAAGTAATGCTCACATTTTCAAATACTCAGCACTCCTAACCTCCAGGTGGTTCAAGGATCAACTGTACACCTTGGAAGCACACAGGCCTGATCTAAATTACAGTTCTGTCACTGATAGCTGTGTCACTTTAGGCATGTTACTGGACATCCATAGTTACTGTCATGATTAGAGAATACATATGAAGAGTCTAACAGTGGCTAGCATATAATAGGCACTTCAACAGTAGTAAATTTTATTTCTGTGATAAACACAGGATTTATTTAAGTCACTGTTTTAAAAATGGTATATTTGTTTAGCCCATTATAATTATTTCCTCATGCCTCATCTCATTTGTGCCTCAAAACAAGCTTGCAAGTATTAACCGTTAGTTACAATTTTATAAATTAGAACACTAAATGCCACGTAATTACTAAAGGAGACAAGATACAATTCTCAGGATACTTGTACAGGAAGAGAACAAAGAAGTGAGAATCACCAAAACTTTCTTGAAGACTCAGGGTAAGGAATGGATCTGGAATCCCAAAAACAGTTTGTCTTGAGGAGGGTAGAGAATTACAAGGAAACATCTGGCTCAGCCACCAAGTCTTTATCCCTTCAGGAATGCAAATCCTTACATTAAAATCATTTCTCATGTTTTCAGAAAAGAAGCCATGACATGAAATATTAAAATACAATAACTCTGTCTTTTTATAATACCTGGCATGTTTGAGACTTTCATAAAATGTAGAGAATTCTTTGTCTCTTAGAGATTGCAGAGCACTGTACAATGATTCATGGTAACTGGTTCCTTCTGTTTCTTTGCTGTGAGATAATAAATCAGAGAAAAAATATATTTAAAAACAGAACCCTAAAATATACGTGTATAAATAACTTCACCAAAGGACAACAGTTTTAAATTAAAATTAAAATTTCTCCATTCTAAAAAATGCATTTCTAGAATCCTTGGTAAGAAATACAAATTTTTAGATCTGCAGAGTAGCCTTAAAAAAAAAATACAAATTTCATGAGTCATTTGAATTCTGTAAGCAGAAAAAAAGGAAATTGCTCAGATACTTTGCCTGGCTGTAAATACGGTCTACTTTCATTTATTTATTCAATAAATACCTATTATGTGCCAGGCACTAGGCACAAGACGTCAGACCACGTCTCTACTCTCCTGGAATTTATGTGCTGCTCTGGAGGAATAGACAGTAAATAAACAGCGGAAAGTAACCAGGGCCACGCAGAAGATTAAAGAAGGGTGACAAAACAAAATGGCGAGGTGGCCATTACAGAATAGCTAGTCAAGAAAGGCATCTCTGAAGACATAATACTATTTAACTAGGGTCTGAAGAAAAAGAACCCACCCACATAGTAACTGGGGAAAAGAAGATACATCTAAGGCCCTTGGATAGAAACACCTTGGCCTAGTAAGAGAACACAGAGAGGCCTGCGTGGCTGAAACACAGTAGGCAAGAGGAAGAAAAGTATACACTGATTTACAGAGGCAAGCAAGAATCAGCTCACACAGGAAAAAGTTTTCAAAATATGAGCGTATATCTCTCACTTTATAGCAGTCTTACAGTTTGAAATATTTGAAAAGCGCTCCAATAAGAATAATTATTATTATTTTTTGAGACAGCGTCTCACTCAGTTGCCCAGGCTGGAGTGCAGTGGCATAATTTCGACTCAATGCAACCTTCGCCTCCTTGGCTCAAGAGATCCCCTCACCTCAGCCCCCCACCTCAGTCTCTCCAGCAGCTGGGACTACAGATGCATGCCACTGTGCCCAGCTAACTTTTGTATTTTTTTGTAGAGACAGGGTTTCACCATGTTTCCCAGGCTAGTCTTGAATTCCTGACCTCAAGCTATCCACCCTCCTCGGGCTCCCAAAGTGCTCGGTTTACAGGCATGAGCCGCCACGCCTGGCCAATTTTTTTTTTCTACAAAGGTACCAACACATAGTTAAACATAATTTATTTTTTAGTGTTTATATTATAAAAAGACTTTTCATAAATATGAAATCCCTTCTTAGATTAGGTACTTGGCTTTTCACTCAGAAAACCTGGTGACCATATATACAGATTATAAATGTTATCTTCCTGGGTAACTAAGTGGTTTTTTTTTGAGAGAGAGAGTCTCACTCTGGCCCACACTGGAGTGCAGTGGCGTGATCTTGGCCCATTGCCACCTCGCCCTCCCAAGTTCAAGCATTCTCCTACCTCAGCCTCCCGGGCAGATTGTACTACAAGTGTGTACCACCACACCTGGCTACTTTTTGCATTTTTAGTAGAGATGGGGTTTCACCATGTTGGCCAGGCTGGTCTCAAACTCCTGATCTCAAGTGATCCATCTGCCTCAGCCTCCCAAAGTACTGGGATTACAGTGAGCCACCGCACCATGTGCCCAGCCCTAAGTAGGTATAATTTTTTTTAAGAGATAGAGTTGCTCTGTCATCCAGGCTGGAGTGCGGTGGTGTGATCTCAGCTCACTGCAACCTCTGCCTCCCAGATTCTAGCAGTTCTCCTGCCTCAACCTCTTGAATAGCTGGGGCTACAGGTACGCACCGCCATGCCCGGCTAATTTTTTGTATTTTAGTAGAGATGAGGTTTCACCACGTTGCCTATGCTGGTCTCGAGCTCCTGAGCTCAGGCAGTCCACCCGCCTCGGCCTCCAAAAGTGCTAGGATTACAGGCGTGAGCCACCATGCCCGGACGTTATTATTTTTTAATAAAATAAAATATTTCATAAATAAAGATAAGCAGTCCTTTGTGGATCCTCCAGCCAATATAAGTGCTATCTTACTGACTGAAAATGTTTGTAGCAGGGAGTAGAAAGAAGAATGCCTGTACATTTCTTGGCACACCTCAGTCCTACAAACAGTATGTGAAATGCTTCTCATAAGAAAACTCTTCATTTTTCTGTTTTTGGAAATATTTAGGGGTTGGGTGAAGTTGTCCTAACAGAAGAAAAAAGTAAAACTCAAGCCTAGGTGCATTAACTGCTTATTGCTATCTTACTGAAGGATTTAGGGCTATTTATGGCTTGCAACATCTACAAAATACCCACAGCCACTATAATACTGAATGGGCAAAATCTGGAAGCATTCCCTTTGAAATCTGGCACTAGACAGGGATGCCCTCTTTCAGCAATCATATTCAATATAGTATTGGAAGTTCTAGCCAGAGCAATTAGGCAAGAAAAAGAAATAAAGGGTATTCAACTAGGAAAGGAGGAAGTCAAATTGTCTCTATTTGCAGACAACATGATTGTGTATTTAGAAGACACTATACTCTCAGCCCCAAATCTCTTCAAACTGATAAGCAACTTCAGCAAAGTCTCAGGATACAAAATCAATGTGAAAAAATCACAAGCATTCCTATACACCAATAAGACTTAAAGAAAGCCACATCAAGAATGAACTGCCATTCACAATTGCTGCAAAGAGAATAAAATACCTAGGAATACAACTAACAAGGAACGTAAAGGACCTCTTCAAGGAGAACTGCAAACCACTGCTCAAGGAAACAAGAGAGAACACAAAAAGATGGAGAAACATTCCATGTTCATGGTTACGAAGAATCAATATCGTGAAAATGGACACACTGCCCAAAGTAATTTATAGATTCAACACTATCCCCATCAAGCTACCAATGACCTTCCCACAGAACTGGAAAAAACCACCTTAAACTTCATATGGAGAGCATCCATAGCCAACTCAATTTTCAGCAAAAAGAACAAAGCTGGAGGCATCATGCTACCTGACTTCAAACTATACTACAAGTCTACAGTAATCAAAACAGCATGGTACTGGTACCAAAACAGAGATATAGACCAATGGAACAGAACAGAGGCCTCAGAAGCAACGCCACACATCTACAACCATCTGATCTTTGACAAACCTGAAAAAAACAAGCAATGGGGAAAGGATTCCCTGTTTAATAAATGGTGTTGGGAAAACTGGCTAGCCATGTGCATAAAGTACAAACTGGACCCGTTCCTGACACCTTACACTAAAATTAACTCCAGATGGATTAAAGACTTAAACATAGGACCTAAAAAAACCATAAAACCCCTAGAAGAAAACCTAGTCAAAACCATTCAGGACATAGGCATGGGGAAGGACTTCATGACTAAAACACCAAAAGCATTGGCAACAAAAGCCAAAATAGACAAATGGGACCTAATTAAACTCCAGAGCTTCTGCACGGCAAAAGAAACAATCATTAGAGTGAACCACCAACCAACAGAATGGGAAAAAATTGTAATCCTCCCATCTGACAAAGGGCTAATATCCAGAATCTACAAAGAACTAAAACAGATTTGCAAGAAAAAAAAAAACATTCAAAAGTGGGCAAAAGATATGAACAGACACTTTTCAAAAGAAGACATATATGAGGCAAACAAACATATGAAAAAATGCTCATCATCACTGGTCATGAGAGAAATGCAAATCAAAACTACATTGAGATACCATGTCATGCCAGTTAGAATAGTGATCATTAAAAAATCTGGAGACAACAGATGCTGGAGAGGATTCGGAGAAATAGGAATGCTTTTACACTGTTGGTGGGAGTGTGAATTAGTTCAACCATTGTGGAAGACAGTGTGGCGATTCCTCAAGGACTTAGAAATAGAAATTCCATTTGACCCAGCAATCCCATTACTGGGCATATATCCAAAGGATTATAATTGATCTATTATAAGGACACATGCACATGAATGTTCACTGCAGCACTGTTTACAATTGCAAAGACCTGGAACCAACCCAAATGCCCATCGATGATAGACTGGACAGGGAAAATGTAGCACATATATACCATATAGCCATATATATGGCTGCATGGAATACTATGCAGCCATAAAAAATGATGAGTTCGTGTCCTTTGTAGGGTCATGGATGAACCTGGAAATCATCATTCTTAGCAAACTGACACAAGAACAGAAAATCAAACACCACATGTTCTTACTCAAAGGTGGGTGTTGAACAATGAGAACACATGGATACAGGTAGGGGAGTATCACACACTGATGTCTGTGGCAGGGGGAACTAGGGGAGAGTCAGGGGGATGGGGAGTTGGGGAGGGATAACATGGGGAGAAATGCCAGATATAGGTGATGGAGAGGAAGGCAGCAAACCACATTGCCATGTATGTACCTATGCAACAATCCTGCATGTTCTTCACATGTACCCCAAAACCTAAAATGCAATAAAATAAAAAATAAAAAAACCCCACACAATTCCTGTTATATTCACAGAAAAAGAGGAAAACAGTTATTGTTTAGAACTAAAAGAGGGGGAAAACATCAAGTCAGATTTTTTCTTACTTGGCAGAACTGCAGTGGTCCCACTGCATATTCCTCCATGCTGCTTGGTAATGAAGTTCCTCTAATTCAGGACACCAATCTTTATTTTCATAATCTAATCCTTTTAAATAGACGGAAAGAATATGGCAGAGTCCCAAATTCTGCAAGGCCTGCGCAGGAGTTATATTTTTTAAGTAATCACAATATCAACAGAAACCAGAGAAAAAACAGCAAATGTAAAAATTAACTTACACAAATTTTAATTCACAGTATCACTTAAAATCCCAAAATATCAGCTGGGTGTGGTGGCTCATGCCTGTAATCTTAGCACTTTGGGAGGCTGAGGCTGGAGGATCACCTGAGCCCAGGAGTTTGAGACCAGCCTGGGCAGCAAAGCAAGACCCTGTCTCTACAAATTTTTTTTAATTACCTGGGTATGATGGTGTGTACCTGTAGCCCCACCTACTTAGGTAGCTGCAAGTGAGAGGTGCCCTCGAGCCTGGGAGGTCGGGCTGCAGTGAGCTACGATCACGCTAACACACTCCAGCCTCAATAACAGGGTGACACCTTATCTCTAAAAAAAATTTTTTTAATCCCCAAATATTGTTTAATGTTTCCAAAAAAACACAAAAACAGAGCTCAAAGGGCTCTAATATTCCATAGAAGAATGGCTAAGGAGTACTACTAGCCAGTAATAGAAATAATAGGTGCTGGGATGAACTCTATTACAAACTATGAGAAATAGTTTACATGAGATTTCCATGTGAAGCAGTAAGTACACTCCCTGACGTATTGTATATGCTCAAGAAACGTCTTCTGTTGTTATCCAACAACACTGTGACCAAGAAAGCTACACCACCTTCTGGGTCAATGACCTGTCCAACTTTCCTGTGTATCTCGGGATTTTGTTTTCTCTCTCTATTTTTTTTTTTGCATCCCTCTGCTTCAGGAATATCCCTGAACGTTTAGCCTAATCCTCTGAAAAACAGATCTTATCTCCAGAGTTTATCTGGCTATGTAAATATCCACCAACATACTGAAATAACCTCAGCACTACACTAACGATGGCTTTACCAAATCTGGAAAAAAAAAATGTACCTGAATGATTCCTGCCTGGCGGGTTGATGAGGAGATTGCTGTTTCGAGGTCATATGTTACTAGGGCTTTGCCCCACATTGCTTCATGTTCATATGTTCGTAGTCTACAAGAAAGGATTGTAAAAATACCGTTGGGTTTTACACACATGTAACTCCTGCATAAACAGAAGTACTATACAACTGTTTAGAAAATACAATTTACTGGCTGGGTGTGGTGGCTCACACCTGTAATCTCAGCAATTTGGGAGGCTGAGGCAGGCAGATCACCTGAGGTCGGGAGTTCAAGACCAGCCTGACCAACACGGAGAAACCCCATCTTTACTAAAAAAAAAAATACAGGGGCTGGGCGCGGTGGCTCAAGCCTGTAATCCCAGCACTTTGGGAGGCCAAGGCGGGTGGATCACGAGGTCAACAGATCGAGACCATCCTGGTCAACATAGTGAAACCCCATCTCTACTAAAAAATTACAAAAAATGGCTGGGCACAGTGGCGCGTGCCTGTAGTCCCAGCTACTCGGGAGGCTGAGGCAGGAGAATTGCCTGAACCCAGGGGGCGGAGATTGCAGTGAGCCGAGATCGCGCCATTGCACTCTAGCCTGGGTAACAAGAGCGAAACTCCGTCTCTTAAAAAAAAAAAAATACAGAATTAGCCGGGCATGGTGGCACATGCCTGTAATCCCAGCTACTCAGGAGGCTGAGGCAGGAGAATCGCTTGAACCCGGGAGGCAGAGGCCGGAGTGAGCCAAGATCGCTCCAG
>CM052657.1:5633933-5661379 GCA_028533165.1 Leontopithecus rosalia | reverse complement strand
ATTTAGCAAATTTTAAATTATAACTTTATCAATACGTGACTCCTAACTGTAAATGTTATGTTACAGAAATAAAATGTAATGATTCTGAAATACAGTTGACTCTTAAACAACACGAGTTTGAACTGTGCAGGACAACTTATATGTGGATTTCTTTCAATAAATATACTGAAAACTTTTTTGGAGATCTGAAACAATTTGAAAAAACGCACAAACCACATGTTCAGAAATAACAAAACATTTTTTAAAAGTTAATGAATATATAAAATGAATATAATGAACGCATAAAATAAATGTATATACTAGTCTGTACATTCTACTATTTGTATACATTTGATATAATACATTTTGTCATTTACTAGCATAAAATAAACACAAATCTATTACAAAGAGTTAAAATTTATCAAACTTACATACGCTGTACAAAGCATTATTTGCGATTAAGACATATAAACAATGTAAAGATGCAATATTAAATCGTAACTGCGTAAGATTAACTGTAGTACATATTGTACTACTGTAATAATTTTGGAGTTACCTCCTGTTGCTATTGTGGTGAGCATTATTGTGTTGTATGTGCTTAAATACCATGTGACACAAATCATTTCCGCACGAGCAGTTTCTCTCTCTAGTAAACGGTATATAACAGTAAAAAGTAATCTCTCCAGCTTCTCATGTATTTTTTCACTGTGTTTACTGCAATACTATAAGCCTTGATTATTACCATGGGTGGCTGGAGGTGCTTCCAAGAAGCAGACAAAAGTCATGTCATTACAAGAAAATGGTGAATTGCTGGATTATGTACTATAGATTAAGGCCTAAAGTACATATCAAGCAGCAGTGGTTGCCTGCAATTCATTATGATGACAGATGACTTGTTGTAAAAAGATGATGTAAAGTTATGGTATTGATAAATACAGTACAGCGCTGTAAATGTATTTTCTCTTCCTAATGATTTTCTCAGTAACATTCTTTTCTCTAGCTACTTTATTGTAAACATACAGTACATAATACATATACAAAATACGTGTTGTTTGTATCATTGGTAAGGCTTCTGGTCAACAGTAGTCGATTAGCAGTTAACTTCTGACTACTAATTTAGTTATACCTGGACTTTCAATAGCACAGGGGTTAGCGTTTATAACCCACACATTGTTCAAGGGTCAACTGTATGTACTAATGATTTGGATCAGCCACACAGCAGACTGGTCCTAGACAACAGGAGGACTGTAGTCTACTTGAGAAGAATTGCCTACAATTTCATGAATTAGATAAGAAATAAGTACCAATCTACCAGGCTATTAACACATGCAAAAATAATCACACAAACAAAACCAAACACTATTGTCAACACGTTAAAACTGTACATGGGCTGGGTGCAGTGGCTCACGTCTTTAATCCCAGAACTTTGAACAGCCATGGCAGGCAGAATGCTTGAGCTCAGGAGTTCAAGATCAGCCTGGGCAACATGGCTAAACTCCCATCTCTACAAAAGTTAGCTGGGCATGATGAGGCATGCCTGTAGTCCCAGCTACTGGTGAGGCTGAGGTGGGAGGATGGCCTGAGCCTGGGAGGCAGAGGTTGCAGTGCGCTATGACTGCACCACTGCACTCCAGCATGGGCAACAGAGCCAGACCGTGTCTGAAAACAAAACAAAACAAAAAAACAAAAACTGTAACTGGGAAAATACAGTCCTGCAAAGTATGACTCTTAAAAACTGAATTTGGTAAGAATAAAGGTCATGGATTTTTCTTTAAAAGATAGCACAAAACTGTACTGGAATTGGTAAAATTTGCTATGAATAAAGTAATTTGGTTACTCAAATCTTTGTTGCAAAATTTACAAAGAAAAGCCAGATTATGTTTAAATGAATCTCATTTAAATAAAAATGAAAACATTAAAAATCATAAAATAGAAAAAAATTAGGAACCATATTGCATAGAAAATTGATCAAGCAATTGAACTGCCTTCATGGTGCTTACTCTGTGAAATATTTTCTACATACAAATTTGTTTATATTGGCATAGTTCTATAGTTCCAATTCAAATGTTTCTATTCATAATGAGAAAGCAAGTCCTCAGAGTAGAAAAAAAGTTCACGACCCATGCTTATTACAGTGCTTAGTACATACACAATATTCCAAAAACGAAGTAGAGGAGGAGGAGACTATGAAGAAGGCAAAAGTGAAAGGAGAAAAATCAGGAGGGTGGATCAAAAGGGTAAATAGTTCAAGCAAGGCATGGTTGATGATGTGAAGTAGTAATAAAACATTAAGGAAAAAGAGGAAGGAAAGGTGACCACCAGACTTAGCAACGTGAAGTTTATGAGAAGCATTAGCAGGTGCTGTTTTACTGGAATGAATGGAAGGAAGGGAAATGGAGACAGCAAAGACAGACAACTCTTCCACAAAGTCTGTCTGTGAGAGGAAGGAAGAGAGAGGGTGATACCTAAAAGAGAACATAGGGAAGAGGGAAATTTTTTTGTGTTTTGAAGAAAGGGAATTTATTAAACAGTAGAGGTTTAAAAATGTTCAGAACATAGTTCAAAGGAAAAATAGTATATTAAAAAATAAAGTGCCTGAGAAAGAGCAGATAAAAAAACAAAGCACAGGCAGAATTAGTCTCAACTAGAAGGAGAAACTGCTTCTATAACAAAAGGGAAGGTTATGACAGGAGGAGATGCCAGGAGATCTCAACGTTTGAGAGTGGCATGTGGTGAGATTTCCTAACTATGCCTTCTATTTTCTCCAAGGAGGAGGCAGGCTGATAGCAACGGTGTTGAAGAGAACATGAGAGGTTTAAACAGAATGGAGAAGTTGAAATTGTCATTGTGATGGAATTAATTGACCAAAGAAATCCAGTAAGCATACCGGACAGTAACATGAGCCAATTTGAGAATGGATATCAAGAAACTTATAGAAGAAGCAATCTGCTTCTTCTGTGACATACAATAAGCAAGCAAACAAATAAATATATAGTTTTATACCCTAAGTGCTATAGAGGAAATGAATAGGGTGTTATGGCAGAAAATGCACGGTATAAACTCTGAGACAGGTAGTTTTACTTTCGTCTTTCAGCTAAGGGAGCTCAACCAGTGGCAGAGTCAGTATTAGAATTCAAGTCAGTCTACTCCAAGGCTTAAGCTTCAGACCATAAATTTATATATATATATATATATATATATATATATATATATATATATATACATATGATGCTTAGTCCAACAAGTAAATTCAGTTTAAAAATCAAATGGCATCCATACAGTATCTATAACAAAATAATCCAAAGGATGAGATAAATACTTTCATAAATAATAGAGCCTCTAATATTTACCTGTAAACTTATTCCAGTTTCTTCTTTACTTTTTTCACTCAAGCTAGAAATAGTTGTACATTGGCTTCCTTCTTCAAATGCAAGATTTCTGTTTGTCACAAAAACACCGCTTTTAATGAGAACATACTATTTGGAAGCTCCTGGATACATACACTATAGACTGTGACAGAAAAAAACTAATGCAGGTTGCAAACAAAACAGAATAACTCTATTTTTTTTTTTTGAGACGGAGTTTCGCTCTTGTTACCCAGGCTGGAGTGCAATGGCGTGATCTCGGCTCACTGCAACCTCCGCCTCTGGGTTCAGGCAATTCTCCTGCCTCAGCCTCCCAAGTAGCTGGGATTACAGGCACGCGCCACCATGCCCAGCTAATTTTTTTTTTTTTTTTTAGTAGAGACGGGGTTTCACCATGTTGACCAGGATGGTCCTGATCTCTTGATCTCGTGATCCACCCGCCTCGGCCTCCCAAAGTGCTGGGATTACAGGCTTGAGCCACCACGCCCGGCCCCAGAATAACTCTTATACTTTAAAACATAATACCGTTTAGACCTAGGATGGAAAAGAAATTTGTGAATGAAAATTACATTTTAAGAATAACCTTCTTCCTGGTCAACATGGTGAAACCCCGTCTCTACTAAAAATACAAAAAATTAGCTGGGCATGGTGGCGTGTGCCTGTAATCCCAGCTACTCAGGGGGCTGAGGCAGGAGAATTGCCTGAACCCAGGAGGCGGAGGTTGTGGTGAGCCAAGATCACACCATTGCACTCCAGCCTGGGTAACAAGAGCGAAACTCCGTCTCAAAAAGAAAAAGAATAACCTTCTATATAGGGGAAGGCTATATGCAAAAATATTATTATTTATAAAGAGACACACTTGTTTAAAAATAGAGCAGATGCCCTCCAATTCAGGTACTATATACTCTGTCAATGGTTTCACTCGAAATTCAACCCAATCAATAATTACAGACACACAAATAAAGACCACAATGAGACAGAATTCAATACCTAATAAATTGACAGAAATTAAGAAATATGCTATTAACTGTTGAAAAGGAAGTAGATTAGTAGGATCCACCTAAACTAAGATTATAAAATTAGAGAGTGACAGTCAGGATTAGAACTCAGATTTGCATTTTACACATGTGACTTTCAGTTCTGTAAGTATATTCAATTCTAAAACCATGATAGCTATGGTGTCTGTAACAGTAATAATCTAATACATCAAATAAATACTATCATAAGTGATAGTACCTCTAATATTTACCTATAGACTTATTCCAGTTTCTTTTTTTTTTTTTTTTTTTGAGATAAGGTCTCAGTCTGTCACCCAGGCTAGAGTGCAGTGGCACAATCATGGCTCACTGCAGCCTCTCTCTGCCTCCTGAGTTGCTGGAACTACATATGTGAGCCACCATGCCCGGCTAATTTATTTTTATTTTTAGTAGAGATGAGGTCTCACTATATTGCCCAGGCTGGTCTCAATCTCCTGGCCTCAAGCGGTCCTCTCACGATGGCCTCCCAAAGTGCTGGGATTACATGCGTGAGCCACTGTGCCTAGTCTTCTTTATATTTTTTTAACTCACACTAGAAATAGTTATACTTTGGCTCCCTTCTTCAAATGTGAGGCTTCCTACTGATCACGTCCTTACCAACTGCATTTCTGATGAAGTACACAAATTGGTATAACCACTTCAAAAAACAATTTGGGACAAGGTGCAGTGGCTCACGCTTGTAATCCCAGTACTTTGAAAGGCTGAGGTAGGAGGACTGCTTGACCTCAGGAGCTCAAGACCAGCCTGAGCAACACAGCAAGATCTTGTCTCTACTAAAATTTTTTTAAGTTAGATGAATCAGTGGTGTGTGCCAACAGTCCCAGCTACTTGGGAGGCTGAGACAAGAGGGTCATTTGAGGCTGGCAGATTAAGACTCCAGTGAGCTATGATTACACCCCTGCACTCCAGCCTCGACCAAAGAATGAGACCTGGCCCATTTCAAATGAACAAAGATTTGAAGAGGGCAGTGGGGATAATAACCTTTTACTTTATTTCTCATTCTTTTACTTTCTTATTTTTTGTTTTTCATCATGATCTAGGAGTATATTTATTAGATTCTTATCACAGTTCTCAGTCAGAGGAAAGTGAATTAAATTCACTAGAAATACAGGTGGATGAAGAAATGAAACAGTTATGGAAAGAAATCAGTTCCTTTACTTCATAGCCATTTTGGATTATAATTTTGGATATTTTATATCCAAAATGAATCCTGAATAGTTTAGAAATTAGTGGCAAATGTAATCTAATTAAACTTAGGAAATCATTTAATCATCTGAAAAACATTTATTCACCCTTAAATTAAGTTCTCAATGCTAGAGCTGTTACAGTGAATATACGGAAAATCAAGTATGGACTCTGTGCTAGAGGAATCTGCTTTCTGTACAATTTTTATAATACCTAAGTAATAAACATTCCTATTATTTAAGAGTACGAATTACATATTCCTTTAAAAAATTTTATTATAATTTCACTTGAAAACAAATTTTCTACCTAAGATGTCTTTTAAATGGGGAACTGGGGGCCAACTAAATCTTTACTATATACCCTTATTGAGACAATGTCAATATTTATTTTACAAACCAAAAATTCTAAATTCCATTACCTTTTCTCTTGATCATCCATGCTTTTCTTGTCTGCATAGATTTCTGCATAGAGTAAAGCTGTAAAGTGAGCAGCACAAGACTGAGCTACCTTGGCAACTTCTAGATAATTTAAATCCAGCCAGAAAGCATCATCAAAAATTGTTCTTGAAGAAGGTCTAAAGAAAAATAAGGTATGTCATTCACTTTTTTAAAGTTCAATATCAAAAGAAAAGCATGTTGATTTAAAATACAATGGTAGTAAATGCTTAACAGAAAATTACAAATTCCCAAAAACCACATTTCCCCAAAATATGCCTATAAACATTATAAAACAATATGGCTGAAGAGTCCTATTTAATAATCTTTTTGGTTTTTCCTTTTTCCCTCAAACTCATCAGAAAATCTGATGAAACGTATAGGCTATCACCTGATACAAAATTGGGGTTCGTATCTGCTCTCCACTAAGAAATCCATGTACCACAGGCTAAGAATAGGACACACAGAATAATTAATACAAATGCACACAAGCACCACCCCAATACACACTTTAAAATAGTCAATTTAATAAAAATATTGTTTCATCTAAAACACAAATACATGTCTTTCCTAATGTGACTTATTTTCTCCTTAATGTATTGCCTAGATTCAGCTACTTAATACAAAATTTCCAGTCTGTTAATAGGTAGGTCGAGAATGAAAAGGACCATAGAAATTATCTTTTTTTTTTTTGAGATGGAATCTTGCTCTGTCGCCGGGCTGAAGTGCAGTGGCAAAATCTCAGCTCACTGCAATCTCCGCCTCCTGGGTTCAAGAAATTCCCCCTGCTTCAGCTTCCCGAGTAGTTGGGACTACAGGTGTGCACCAACATGCCCAACTAATTTTTTGTATTTTAGTAGAGACGGGGTTTCACCAGGTTAGCCAGGATGGTCTCGATCTCCTGACCTTGTGATCCGCCCACCTCAGCCTCCCAAAGTGCTCATAGGCATGAGCCACCACGTCCAGCCAGATAGTATCTTTGTCAAAACTAGCATTATAGAGATGGGACATGGTATTGGTTAAGAGCACTGGTGTTGAAGTTCAATAGAGGCAGGTTCAAATCTAGTTATATTACCTACTACCAGCTGTGTGATCATCAGCAACTTAACTTCTTAAACCTCAGTTTCCTTACTTGTAAATGCTAGAACAACACAGACCTTGGAGAATGGGTGCAACCATTAAATAATGCCTGCAAAGTTGATGAATAAGGCACACCTACTAATTTTCTGAGGAACTTGAAGTTCAGAGAAGTGAAATAATTTGCCATGGAAAGGAAGACATTGCCAACATTATTCTGATTTTGAAAGATGCTAAGACTGAGGTTCAAATAATTTTTTGTTGTTGTTCTATTGTTGTTCTTTGTTTGTGCCGAACATACTGTACAGGATAACAAGTAATTTTTGCACAGCACAAGCTTGGACTTGAATTCATGTCTTTACCCCTTTTTCTATATCCCATTCATATTTTCTCAAGGAGTCTTCTTCATGATCTTATTCAGAATTAAAATGGAATATGAAGAATTTTTTCTTCTTCAAATTCTGCCAGTGTCAACACCATTCTCCTCCAAAGGTAAGTCTGAAATGAATGGTAAAACTGCCTCCCAGCACCAAGAAAACAAATGCTCTCAGCTACATTTAAAGCTCCTGATAGCTAGAAGACATTTATGCAGCCAACAAACATATGAAAACACTGGTCATTAGGGAAATGCAAATCAAAACCACATTGAGATACCATCTCACACCAGTTAGAATGGTGATCATTAAAAAATCAGGAGATGGGCCAGGCGCAGTGGCTTACACCTGTAATCCCAGCACTTTGGGAGGCCGACGTGGTTGGATCATGAAGTCAAGAGATCGAGACCATCCTGGTCAACATGGTGAAACCCCGTCTCTACTAAAAATACAAAAAATTAGCTGGTGCAGGCCTGTAATCCCAGCTACTCAGGAGGCTGAGGTAGGAGAACTGCCTGAACCCAGGAGGCGAAGGTTGTGGTGAGCCGAGATCGCGCCATTGCACTCCAGCCTGGGCAACAAGAGCGAAACTCTGTCTCAAAAAAAAAAAAAAAAATCAGGAGATAACAGATGCTGGAGAAGATGTGGAGAAATAGGAATACTTTTATACTGTTGTTGGGAGTGCAAATTAGTTTAACAATTGTGGAAGACAAGTGTGGTCATTCCTCAAGGATCTAGAACTAGAAATACCATTTGACCCAGCAATCCCATTACTGGGCATATACCCAAAGGATTCTAAATCATTTATAAAAACACAAGCACATGTGTGTTTATTACAGCACTGTTCACAGTAGCAAAGATTTGGAACCAACCCAAATGCCCATCAATCATAGACTGGATAAAAAAATGTGGCACATACACACCATGGAATACTATGCAGCCATAAAAAAGGATGAGTTCATGTTCTTTGCAGGGACATGGATAAAGTTGGAAACCATCATTCTCAGCCAAATGACACAAGAACAGAAAATGAAACACTGCGTGTTCTCACTCATAAGTGGGTACTGAACAATGAGAAGACATGGACACAGGGAGGGGAACATCACACTCCAAGGGCCTGCAAGGGGGTGGGGGGCTAGGGGAGGGATAGCAGTGGGTGGGTGGGTAGGGGAGGGATAACATTAGGAAAAATACCTAATGTAGATGACAGGGTGATGGATGCAGCAAACCACCACAGCGTGTATATAACTATGTAACAAACCTGCAAGTTCTGCACATGTACCCCAGAACTTATTTTTTTTTAAAAAAAAAAAGCTTCTGATAGACCTTCTCAGAAGAAAATCTGGTATAAAACTATAACGTAAATCAGTAACTTTCTAACCAGAATAAAGACACTGAAAGGCATAAAACTTCTTTTTCTACTAGAGGAGAGGAATGGTGTAAGAATATATAGAAATTAATTTTTTAAGATGTTAATGCATTTAGGCTTTAAAAAAATTCCATTTTTCACTCACCTCCCCCTTGCATTCTTTACCAAACACTGCCCCACCGCCATACACACTCATGAGACATCGATTTCTACCTTTTTAAATGATAGGCCTACTACACCATTTCTTTAGAGTTCTGGTCAACTCTCGAGCAGTACTGATCAGTTAGACTACGCATGGTTAAAAATCGCACGACTAGTAACAGAAACAAAGATACTATACCATAAAACAATTTACCAGAATGAAGAAATAAACACTGTCACAGCACAGTACTGCCGCAGATTCTGAGACCACCGAACACAGTAAAGAAACTCACATCTTAAAATAAAGATATATAAAGAAGATATTTACACAACTCTGTTTGCTTCTTAAAACTAAAGCAAAGACAAAAGTAAAAAGAAAGGAAATGTAACTTGAAAGAATACTGCTCCTATCCCATCACTAATATAGATGAAATAAATTGAGGCCAAGAAGGCTGCACAGTTTAACAAAGGTAGCACTCTTACTGGTATGGCTTGTATTAGAATTGAGAGTTCTTGACACTGATTTAACCGAAGTGCTATCCTGAATATGGATTACGCAAGGAAATGTAAATATCACACAAATGAAATATGGCATTTTACAGCAGCTTTACCTAAAATAATTGTGTTGAATTTCAGCCAGTAGTTAACAAGTTACGGGCTAACGTGAGAAGCACACTCATTGCATTACCTCTTTTGTCTTCGCATGTAGTCCACAACAGCAAGCATTGTTCTTTGTGACTTTTTATCCAAACAGCATCGGAAAACGTGCTCTGGCTCTGACAAACAAAAACATCTCTCAGTCCCAGGTGGGCCTGCTTACACACCTTCCTTGTGTGTGCGTCTGTCTCCCACTGTGCTACAAGGTTCTGGAGGGCAGTACCTAACACAAAATTGGTTCTGAAGGAATTTAATGGCATTTCTGTTGCTTTTAAAATAAACTATTCTCTTATAATCAAAGTGAGAGCTTACATTGTAATTTATATTTTATTTTTGAGGAGGACTAATTCATTGATTCAATAAGATCTTTTATGTGCTAAGTCCTTAGTATATAACCATGAACAAGACAGACCATGTCAGATCACACAGAACTCATGGACTAGCCCGGGAGATTGCAACAAAGTATAAGTGTCATAATAGGAAAGTTTAAAATGCTACAGAAGCTGAGTGGAGGGAACCTCAACTAGACAAGAAAAGTTGCATAGAGAAAGTGATACTGGCCAAGTGCAATGGCTTACACCTGTAATCCCAACACTTTGGGAGGCTGAGGCAGGCAGTTCCCTTGAGGCCAGGAGTTTGAGACCAGCGTGGCCAACATGGTGAAATCCCATCTCTATTACAAATACAAAAAAATAGCAGGGCTTGCTGGCACACATCTGTAATCCCAGCTACTCAGGAGGCTGAGGCATGAGAATCGCTTGAACCTGAGAGGCAGAGGTTGCAGTGAGCTGAGATCACACCACTGCACTCCAGCTTGGGTGACATAACGAGTGTCTGTCTTGAGAAGAAAAAAGAAAAAGTGATACCTGAAAGAAGAGTAATGGTTAGTCATGAGGGCAGGAAAGGACAGTGCTACAGGTAATGACATCTGAGATGGCTGGAAGCAAGACATAACTTGGACAATTTAATGAAAGAATTTCAACTGTGCTAAGTCATAAAGCTAGAAAGCAGTAAGGATGCTAAGGGCAGAGAGAAACAAATGGACTGAGTGGTTCATAACAGAATTGGCAAGATTTGGCAATCCCATGAGATACGTGAGAAGGGTTTCCAGAGTAAGCAACTGAGTGCTGTTTCTACAGTAAGCAACTGAGTGCTGTTTGTCAAAGAGGCACATACACATAAGAAGTAGGCCAGGGGGAAGAGATGAAGAAAATGATGTGTTTGCTTTTCGACAGTTGAGCCTGAGATGCACATGGGACGTTTAGTGAAGGCAGTGAGACTTACAGCCATCAGAAAAGATATACCATTTAAATTTTACAAAAATATGCGTTTACTTTCCTTTTCAATTATAGAATTTTATATGTAAGTTTAAATTTTCACATAAGGTAATAAAAATATTGGCATTGTACACAGAGTGGCTGCAGCATAAATATGTATACGTAAGTGATAAACATGAAAAACAGTCTTGGCTATGTTCATAACAAATTACCAGGTTATCATCAACAACGATGACCTTAAACTATGTGATAAAAGTTGTTTGTAACAGTAGTACAAATTATATAATACTTAAATCGTTTATACCTGTATTTTCCCAGTTAAACATGAGAGATACATTTTAGGTAGTTTACAAAGCCTCTATGAGAATTTTTATTTCAGGATTTTCATTTCAGTGGCCTAAAGAAATTTCATATAAGCACATTCTGAATCATTTAGAAAACCAGCTTACCATCTAGTAGGACCACAATAGGCATCCATGTCTATGTTTATAATTTATAATGTACTTTTCCAGATAGTAGATTTGTCATTGCTGTTACCCAATAGAAAAGCAAATAAATAAAACATAAAGCACAGCAAACTGAAGTCTAAATGACATTAAAGCCATGTCAAATGAAGGTTGTAGCAGGAAAAGCAGAAGAAACAATTGTAAGAGATGAGTAATTACAACCTTTGCTTAAGTGACTGAAAGGACTTGGAGGAGCAAATTAGTTGTGGCAAAGCATCACATTAAATCAACATTTATATATTAGAATTGATTGGTCTTGAAATACAAGTGAACTCCTGCCCTCAGGTGATCTGCCATCTCTGCCTCCCAAAGTGCTGAGATTACAGGCATGAGCCACCGCACCCGGCCAAAGGTTGCTTTTTAAATAGAGTTGGCCAGAGCTCTGAAAATATGAAAATTTTATAGCTGCACCACAGTACCTAAAATACTGTGTTTGTTTTTTCCATTGCCAGAATGTTGGGTGTTTCTTTTTCACATTCATATTGCCTGTGCAAGCACAGTGCCTGACACATATCAAAAGCTCTATTAGTTGTTCCATTATCAATACCCAAAATATACTGAAAGAATACTATACATCAAGTATTATCCTGGGCACTTTACACATATTATTTCATTGAAAACTTGTTGCAACTTTTATCTCCATTCCACAGATAAAGGAACAAATCTAGAAGTAACAGATTTAGCCTGTAAAGTGCCTTTAGTGGGATTCAACCTTAAATCGAGCTTTCTCTAGAACTGAGGAGTTAACAGTATTAATGTTAAAAATTTAATAAGAGTACCTGAATCCAAGTTTGCAGGGGTTGTGGATCGGCTTGTTTGTGAGAAGTGTCTAAGACAGCTTGTGAAAAATCCCTGAACATGTGTAGAAAGCAGATTTCTCCATGATTCATTTGTATCTTGGAGTAAAATATCATGAATCAAGTATGGAAGTACAGTCTGACAAAAGTCAGTTTTCACCTAGAATATACAAACAAATCCACCCAACAGTTTCCTAAGTAAAATGAATAGTTTACTTAAAATTTTCATGCCCTGTTTGACATATTAAATTTCTAAAAGAGTATAGATTAATCTGGCATAAACTCAACATACTGCTAAAAAACAAACAAAAAACACGTTATCAGGTGGTATTTAAAACAAAAGCACGCTAGGCTAGTATATCAATATCAAATATATATGTCAGTGACACTGTAACTGTTCGTTCCCAGTCTAGGCCATTAGCATAACGAACTAGGATACTGCGTACAAATGAAATCGTATCACCACTCTAAATACAGTTTCAGAGTTGAAAAGTGGTAGAGAAGTTTAATGATTTGATAGAAGAGGGGAAAAGGTAACAGATGTTTAAGAGAAAATTGAAAAATCTGATTTTTATGCATTTTCTTTCCTCAGTGAAGAAGTACAACAGTCATGTTAACAATGTTTATTTTTTAATAAGCCCCAATTTCTGGGTATCAAATTTGGGTAACTATTTGGGTATATTCCAAAGAGCAGAAAAGCGCTCTGTATATCTGGCACATCAAAACAGGACTCAACTTTATTTTTGCTGTTCACCGCACTCCATATTTAACGTATGAATGAATCATTACACTCCATATCCATCATATTCATCATTTCCTAATGACATTTCCTAATGACACCCAAGACAGCTTATAGATTACTAACTGCACTCTTTCTTTTTCAAACTAAAGTCAAGGCAAAAAGCCAGTTTAGTGCTAGATAATTTAAACT
Source organism: Leontopithecus rosalia (assembly GCA_028533165.1). Lineage (NCBI taxonomy): Eukaryota > Metazoa > Chordata > Mammalia > Primates > Cebidae > Leontopithecus > Leontopithecus rosalia. The sequence continues at coordinate 5,648,250 of CM052657.1, read as the reverse complement.
ACCAGAAATAGGGTGAGTCCATATGTATATTTGGAACATTTTATTTTCCGGCTCAAAATTAAAACCTCATAACAATCTTAGCTTTGTTCACTAATGAGAAATAAATGTGTGTGTTCAGGGTCCCCCTCTGCTGAAATGGCGTGAGTGTGGTGGAGTATTAGAGAAAGGTGATGTTTTATTCACTGTTACTACTTTTTCTTTAGAGAATAAGAACTGCATTTTACATTGCTTTCAATGTGGGTACTTCACGAAAATACTTCCCTATCAGTTACCTGTAATGGGCAGACATCTGACCTAGTCAGATGCTGTGTTTTCATATTTCTGTTGAATCAGGTTTCACAGTGCTATAAATTAATTCTGTAAATCTTAGCTCATTAGAGTGAGTTGTTTGGGATTACACATTGGATGGAAGAGTATAAACTTTGTTTCATTTCGTATACGCCTTTACTCTTTATTGAAATAAATTGTACCTATGTTGATTGCTGCCCCACTCCTTTTTCTTTTTTTCTTTTTTTTTTTTTTTTTGAGACGGAGTTTCGCTCATTACCCAGGCTGGAGTGCAATGGCGCAATCTTGGCTCACCGCAACCTCCGCCTCCTGGGTTCAGGCAATTCTCCTGCCTCAGCCTCCCGAGTAGCTGGGATTACAGGTACGCGCCACCGTGCCCAGCTAATTTTTTGTATCTTTAGTAGAGACGGGGTTTCACCATGTTGACCAGGATGGTCTCGATCTCTTGACCTCGTGATCCACCCGCCTCGGCCTCCCAAAGTGCTGGGATTACAGGCTTGAGCCACCGCGCCTGGCCCCACTCCTTTTTCTTATTCAAGAAAGAAGTATCAAGGAAAATAAATGTGCTCTTATCAGAAGAAGTTAACAAAGTTAGAACAGGCTTTTGGTTAATGTAAATAATTTATCATCAAAGTATTTTAACAATCATTAGTAACAAATTATTCAAGGCACCCTTAGAACTCCTCTAGTCTGTTGCTATCCCAAAGCTAAAACCTAGTGCGTAAAGTTATGGCTGAATACGGATGCTCACTTTAATAAATCTACAACAGTTTGAGTGGGGGTAAAGATTTGCAGTATCACAGCACTCTTTAAATAAACATGTCATAAATGAGGAATTAAATCAGACTAATCTTCTTACTTCACACATTGGCTTTAATAATTGAAGAATTTCACTTTTTGTGCCTCCACTGTCCAAAAAAGCACAAGTCAGTGTCTTTATCCAAATGTTGTGATTTTCACATAGAGGAATCCACAGATTTATATCATCCAGGCCTTCAAAAGGGTTTTCTTTGTCAAATCTGGGTACTTCTAAAAACTAGAAAGAAGGGGATTAGAAAATGCAAATAAAGGAACTGGAAATCATTGTACTTTTCCTATACAAAATGAGTATAACAAATCTGTTTATGAATAAAGCTAAATACAGTTAAAACTAAATCTGGAGGCAATGTTTACCTTTTAAAATGAAAACATTTATGCTTATACAAGAGGCAGCATGGTATGTAAACACTGCTGGTTTAGGCAGCAGGAAAATTGGGTTCTACTCTCAGCTGTCACTCATTAGTAGTGTATCACACAAATCACAAACTTTGCCTCATCTGTCTCACATACAAAACCAGTCCACATCTACCACAGAGACTTGATTTCAAAATGAAATGAGATTTTTAAATGTTAAAATTATAGTGCTTTCAAGGTTTTATCTACATCACACATTAACTTCATTAATGGTTTATATTACTAGTAATGTTACTAAGACCAGAATTGCATTTATGATCCATTGAAAGTACTGCTTCAATGCTGGGCTTCTGCCATGAAATTAAATTGGTGAAAACTAAACTGAGTATTTCTCAGTCACTCTGTGAAAAGAAAATATTAAAGAGGAATGCTTAGACTAAGGAAGGAACAAGTGTTTTTAAACGCGCTTCACAGAGTACTTACAGTGGAACCTTATGATGATACCAGCATGGAAAAGGGAGAAACCTACGGGATCATCCTATATTTCACCAGGGGATTGTGATATGTTAACTTGCCATGGATCACAATACCTATAAACCACACTCAAAACTTTTAACTTTCATGGGAGCAAAGTAAGGTTTTCTATTTCTAAAACAAAGGTCTATATTTAAGGATTTCCCCTCCCCCAAAATCAACTACTATTTCCTCAGGTTACCTGTCTCAGCTTTTCTACACTGCCATAATAAATTAAAAAATAACCAATTCCCTAGATTTATGAAGTATGGTTTAAATGACTTATAGAAAAGGTTGTTAGTACAATACCATTTCAAGCAATTTAACTGTCACGACGCACAGCAAACAGAACTATTTTACTAGATATGGTGGGTATTCAATAAACATTTATTACTTAAGAGACCTTTTTTCTCGATGTTCTAAAAGGCTGTAGATAGGCCAGCATTGGATCGGTTGTCATCTTATAAATCTCCCAGAAACTATGTCCAGTCTTTGTGGCTAAAATGTTTTTCAAACACGTAACAGCTGCTGATCGAACTTTGACACTGAAAAAACAAATAATTCCAATGCCTATAAAGTATACCTGTTATTAATCTTGATGAATGTTAACCTCCACCACAAAAATTTCAAGACTAAAATTTTTAATTTATATTAAGAAACTTTACATCTATAAACTTCTCCAGTATGAAACAAAATTATCAAAGGACTTTCACTATTCATTCAGTAAACTTGAATACTAATTACTGCAACAGCAACAGCACTTCCCTTCATTTAATACTATAAAGTTTAATTGTGACTACTGTAAATGAAAAGGACTCACAAAAAGAAATACTTGAAAATAACATGGCCTAATACATATAAGTCATGAAGATTCTGGGAATCCTTTGGTCCATGTCTTCATATGCTAAAGTCAAAGTACAAAAACCTTGTACCTGCTTCCTAGTATTCTTAAGTCTCACTAATATTTCTGTGCATCTGTTTGAGAAAAACCAATTTCAAATTACTATGAAACAAATGAAACATTTAATGCTTGCCAGTTTTCTGTGGTACTCTCTTCAAAAACTGTGCTTGATATACCTTGAAATACTTTTTAAAAATGAGATGAACTGGCTGGATGTGGTGTGACTTATGCATATAAACCTAGCACATTAGGAGGCTGAAGCAGAAGGACGGCATGAGCCTAGGAATTCAAGGTTACAGTGAGCTATGATCTATGATGTATGATCATGCCATTGTACTCCAGCCTAAGTGATAGGGCAAGACCTTGTCTCAGAAAAAAAAAAGAGAAAGATGAATTAATACATCTTAATACAAGGAGAGATGAATGGCTAGAAGTGATAAAGCAAGGACAGCAGTAAAATGGAGAAACTATATGATGTGTATGGGTGTTTACTATAAAATTATTTCAATTTAGCTGTATGTTTAAAACTTTTTTTTTGAGACAGAGTCCCACAGTGTCACCCAGGCTGCAGTGTAGTGGCGCAATCTTGGCTCACTGCAATCTCCGCCTCCTGGCTTCAAGCAATTCTCCTGCCTCAGCCTCCCAAGTAGCTGGGACTACAGGCATGCATCACCATGCCCAGCTAATTGTTTTCTATTTTTAGTAGAGATGGGGTTTCACCATGTTGGCCAGGATGGTCTTGCTCTCCTGACCTCGTGATCCACCCGCCTCGGCCTCCCAAAGTGCTGGGATTACAGGCGTGAGCTACCCCACCCGGCCCAAACTTTTTATAATAAAACATCGGGGGCCGGGCGCGGTGGCTCAAGCCTGTAATCCCAGCACTTTGGGAGGCTGAGGCGGGTGGATCACAAGGTCAAGAGATCGAGACTATCCTGGTCAACATGGTGAAACCCCGTCTCTACTAAAAATACAAAAAATTAGCTGGGCATGGTGGCACGTGCCTGTAATCCCAGCTACTCAGCAGGCTGAGGCAGGAGAATTGCCTGAACCCAGGAGGCAGAGGTTGCAGTGAGCCGAGATCGCGCCATTGCACTCCAGCCTGGGTAACAAGAGCGAAACTCCGTCTCAAAAAAAAAAAAGAACAAAGTTTTAGTTACTGAGAGGATCAATTTGTGTGAGGTATTATTCTCCATGAATGTCCTATTAAGTAAGTGAGATCAGTCATAAGGCATCGATAAATACTCACCAATCTTCTACCAGTGTGTTATTCAGGTAGGTCAGCATTATGAAGGTCCACTGAAGTTCTTTATCCTCAAATAACTCAAGGGCCTTGGTATAAGATGCATCTTTACTATGTTGTATAGCTATGGTAGAGAAATCTATAGGACCCACTTCTCCCAAGCAGCTTCCAACAGCCTCTACATACAGAAATTCTATTTCAGTAGAGTCACAGGTAAGAGATCATACATAAAACTGAAATTTTCTAATTTCAAAACTATAATGCTGTTTTGCTGTACTTCAACAATCAACTTTAAGGCCAAGCACAGTGACTCACACCTGTAATCCCAGAACTTTGGGAGCCAGAAGTAGGCGGATCACCTGGGGTTAGGAGTTCGGGACCAGCCTGACAAACATGGTCAAGTCCCGTTTTTACTAAAAATACAAAATTAGCCAGGCATGGTGGTGTACATCTGTAATCTCAGCTACTTAGGAAGCTGAGGCAGGAGAACTGCTTGAACCCAGAAGGCAGAGGTTGCAGTGAGCCAAGAACATACCACTGCACTCCAGCCTGGGCGACAAAAGGAAAAAAAAAATCAACCTTAAAACCGTTAAAACATTTTGTTGAGATATCACACACATAAATTCCATAACCTTAACACACAGGTCAGTGAAAATTTATGCATACGAACATACATTTTTTCTGTGTTCTCCCTAACCAGATGAAGACGGACATTTTCAGCATCCCAGAGGGCTCTTCGTGCTCTTTCCATCATGATAATATTTACTAAAATATGTCACAAATTCTTTGAGAGCCCTTCTCTCAAAGGGTAGAGCCTAACTTCCCTCTTGCTGAGCGTGGGCTGTACTTAGTGACTCACTTCTAACAACAGAATTTATATAAGTCTTTCACCTCTTTGATTAAATTTATTCCTGGGTATTTATTTCTTTTAGAAGCTATTGCAAATAGAATTGCTTTTCTAATTCTTTTTGGGCTGTACACTGCAAGTATATACAAACACAACTAATTGTGTATTGATCTTGCACCCTGCAACTTTGCTGAATTCATTTATTAGCTCTACAGCAGATTTCCTGTGGATTCTCTGGGATTTTCTATACATAAGATCATGCCATCTGTAAATACACATAGTTTCACTTCCTTTCTAATTGGCATGCTTTTAATTTCTTTTTCTTGTGTAATTGCTCTGGCTAGAACTTCCAGTACAATGTTGAACAGCAGTAGTGAAAGTGGACAACCTTGTCTCATTCCTGATCTTAAGGAGAAAGCTTTCAGTCTCACCATTGAACATGATGTTAGCTGTGAGTAAAACCACATTAATTTTATGCTACACAGGAAAGCCACTTAGGGCTTCTGTTGCAAATCGGATCTGTTCCTAAAAGCAGTGCCACTACAGACAAGGAGGTAAATTTTCTGGTTAAAGAAAACTTCTAGGGTTCTGGTAAGATTCCGTTTCTTAGACTGTACTTAAAAGTATACAGACCGGTGGCTCAAGCCTGTAATCCCAGCACTTTGGGAGGCCGAGGCGGGTGGATCACGAGGTCGGGAGATAGAGACCATTCTGGTCAACATGGTGAAACCTCGTCTCTACTAAAAATACAAAAAAATTAGTTGGGCATGGTGGCGCGTGCCTATAATCCCAGCTACTCAGGAAGCTGAGGCAGGAGAATTGCCTGAACCCAGGAGGCGGAGGTTGCGGTGAGCCGAGATCGCGCCATTGCACTCCAGCCTGGGTAACAAGAGTAAAACTCCGTCTCAAAAAAAAAAAAAAGTATACAGACGAAAAATACCTGACATTCTTCAAGTTAGGTATTTTTTTATCTGTATACTTTTCTATACGTAGGATATATTTTAATTTTTAAAAGTCTACAAAAAAGGAAGTACTGCAGATACTAGGTTCCTACTGAAAAGTTAAGGAAGACTGCTGAAGAAGATAGCAGAATCTGTGAAACACTACTTATTCCTCCTGTTTTTCTCATTTGAAGCAAAACCATCACGAGGGCTTCAAGCTGACTTCAATCAGGTGATTTAGAGGCAATTATAACAACAGTATTTGTTTATCTAAACAGAAAACATACAGTAAAAATACAGTATTATAATCTGTTGTATATGTGGTCCACGGTTGACTGAAATGTTGTCATGCAGTGCATGACTCTGGTTTACCTAGAACTTCTTTTTCACCAGTGTGGTTTATTGCCATCTTGGATAACTGCAACAAATTGACAACTAGCTTCACCATAATCCCATCCTGTGGATGATCTAGAAATAATTTTTAATAATTAGTTTAAACTAGCATGAAGACAACACTTTTGTTTATAATTACATATATATTAAATTATCTGACGAGAAAACTTTCATAAAGTTTAAAAAAGGTTTTAAGTCGGCTGGCATGGTGGCTCATGCCTGTAATCCTAGCACTTTGGGAGGCCGAGGCAGGCAGATCACAAGGTCAGGAGATTGAGACCAGCCTGGCCAATATGGTGGAACGCTATCTCTACTGAAATTACAAAAATTAGCTGGGTGTGGTGGTTCATGCCTGTAGTCCCAGCTACTCAGGAGGCGGAGGCAGGAGAATTGCTTGAACCCAGGAGGTGGAGGTTGCAGTGAGCCGAGATTGTGCCACTGCCCTCCAGCCTGGGCAACAAAGCAAGACTCCGTCTCAAAAAAAAAAAAGTTTAAGTCCTGAGTAGCTCAAAAAATACACAGGGAATGAATATGAACATCTTTATACAACAAATTAGTTTGAAAGTAATTAGCAATATTTGACAACAGAGAAAATAAAATGTTTCGAATAAATTGTGCAGATTAAGTCAATACTTTAGCAAAATCACAAACAGAAGCACAAGAATCATTAAACACTAAAGCTAAACAGGACTTGGGAGCCTGCTTGGCGTTTTAACATTTAACATTTAGAGTTAAGACCAGCACTGTCTCACAGAACTTTCTGCAATGATGGAAATGTCGTTAATTTAAACAGTCCAATGACCACCACTGACCAAATGTACCACTGACAACTTGATATCTGTTCAGTACAATGAAAAAAACTGAACTTCATTAATTTTAAAATTATATTTCATTTAATTTTACTTCATTTAAGTGGCCAAATGGCTAATGGCTATAATGCAGAAGGCAGATCTAGCCCATAAAACACTCAAGAACACAAGAACAAGAAATAGTTGTGTTTCTACTTACATATATTTTATATATCTCAAATGTACTAGAAACTCTGTGCTCAGATAGTCAAAACTAAAATTCATCTTAAAAAGTACTACTGAGGGTAAAAACAACATAATAGAAATATGAAATTGTTACAGGAAAATGAAAATCAAAACTTGAAAGTTTCCCAAATACTATAATAATGTACACATTTCAAATAAAATTAACATAAACATAGATGTTTTCATAAGTAAAATGCCAGCTTGAAAAATTTGCAAATATATCTGTATGTATACACACACACAACACACATGACTAAAGTATTAAAATCATACATATTTCTTTCAGGTAAAATGGACTGGAAGGCAAAGAAGTCTAACTTACATGCCTGGCTCTAAGAAATTAAAATGTTCCTTTACATAGTTGGAAGATGTTAAAAACGTTTAAGCATGACTAGATGCAGTGCTTATGCCTCTAATCCCAATGCTTTGTGAAGCCAAGGCAGGACTGCTTAAAGCCAGTAATTTGAGACCAACCTGGGCAACACAATGGGACCCCTGTTCCTACCAAAAATAAATAAATAAATAAAGTAGCTAGGTGTGGTGGCTTGTGCCTATAGTCACTGCTATTCAGGAGGCTGAGACAGGATTCCTTGAACTCAGGAATTCAAGGATCCAGTGAGTTACAATGGTGCACCCCGGGAGAAGGGCCACTGCACTCTAGCCTGGGTGACACAGTGAGACTCTGTCTCTTAAAAAAAACCCAAAAAATTTAGGCAGTAGAAAAACAGGCTCATATTTGGGTTTAGAGACATTGTTCTGGCAGAGGATGAATAAAATAGGAAGAGTTCAGGGTGAGACCAGTTAGAACCAGTTTTACAGTTAGATGAGAAATGAGGGTCTGAACTAAATGATGACAGTCTCAACTAAGTCTGTGATAATGAAAGCAAGAGCAAGAATTTACAAAACATTCTTTCAAAAACAAACAGCCAGAAATAACCCATCTCATTAAAAGTAGTACCCTGAGATGCTCTCATAATGTCCATCATCTGATCTTTATGTAGTTCCAGTTGTCTTCGAAGATCCTTCAGTCCTTCAAGCCTTGTCAACGGAAGTGCATCATAAACACTTACTGAGAGAAAATGGTTAATTTCCTAAAAGAGAAAAACCATTACAATGTAACTTGCTTTTAACATGTATTGGTTAAGCTTGTGAAATAAAACTTAATAAAAGAAAAAAATTATTAAGTGCCTTTTATAGACACTGACTCATGTCACTGTTACTACCAAACAAGAAATCAATAAATTACTTCCTCCACTGCAAACCCTAAAATGTTTCAATTCTTTTTTTTAGACAGTCGCGGTCTGTCACTGAGGCTGGAGTGCAGGGGCGCTATCGCAGCTCACTGTCACCTCTGCCTCCCGGGTTCAAGTGATTCTTGTGTCTTAGCCTCCCAAGTAGCTGGGATTTACAGGCATGTGCCACCATGTCCAGCTAATTTTGTATTTTTACTGAGACGGGGTTTTGCCATATTGGCCAGGCTAGTCTCGAACTCCTGACCTCAGGTGATCCGCCCGACTCAGCCTTCCAAAGTGCTGGGATGACAGGCATGAGCCACTGCACCTGGCCTAATCCTTTAAATTCTAATCGATTCTCTCATGGTAACACAGATTTCAAGATTGCTATAGCATACTCAACTGGAGGGAAATGCTTAAGCTTCTCTTAAGTAGTATAACTCTATATCTTAACATATGTAAATATGTTTTCATATTTATATAGAGTCAGATCCAGATTATCATTTAAAAATTATAATTAAGATTTGTAGGGAAGAATATACCTACACATAAATTTGAGGTTTATAAAGATTAAAGCTTGAAATATGCTTTCAAAAGTTAAACATCATTTCTAACACAAACATCAAACTGCCATTGAAAAGATCTAATGATAGTTTTCAGCTATCAGTGGATCTTAGGATCGTATGTGTTAAAATCAAAACTGGTTTATGTCACATTCCTTGAAAACTTAAATTTGGATCTTTACCAGGAAGTTTTGACATTTATACTTTGATTTCAATGCAAAGAGATACATTAAGATTCATTTTTTAAAAATGTGTTAAGCAGGTAGATCTCATGTTACACACACACACTGTGTGACAGGTGTGTATACATACACATACACACACACACACATTTTTTCAAGACAGGGTCTCACTCGTCACCCAGGCTGGAGTGCAGTGCTGCAATCTCAGCTTATTGCAGCCTTGACCTCCAGGGCTCAGGAGATCCTTCCACATCAGTTACCTGAGCAGCTGGTTCTACAAGCACGTATTACCAAGCCTGGCTAATTTTTTGTAGAGACAGGGTTTCATCATGTTGCCCAGGGTGGGTCTTGAACTCCTGGGCTCAAGCAATCCTCCTGCCTCAGCGTCCCAAAGTACAGGTTTTATAGGCATGAGCCACCATGCCTGGCCTACATATATATTTTTAATCACACTCCATTTTTTACTGCTAAAGCATTACAGATTTTTTAAAAGTACTACTGTCTATGTTCTCTAATACAAAATAGTAGATAATAAGATATTTATTACCTCCAAGAGTGAAAAGGGTCCTCTACTGTATTTGATTTTTTGCTGAGTATTACGCAAATCCTTAAAAACAACATGGTCAGGAAAAGGATCTAAAAGCTTAATCGTGAGGTAGAGGTTTTCATTATCCTTGTTATCTATCACTAAGTATTTCAACAGGTCCAATACCTAAATATAATTTAAAAAGAAAAAATTATAAGGAGAGAAATACTAATTTTAAAGAAAGCCAAAAAACTTACTCTAATAAATGATAAAAACTACTAACCTAGATCAGATTAAATGCTCTAATTATGTCTAAGATATCCAGCTTTTAGTTTCTGTGTTTTCAAATAATTCAATAACTATGTAAGGCACTACTAACTACAAGGTGGGTACTGAGGTTTAAAAAATGCCAATATTAATCAAACAGTTTATATAAGTAGTAACTCACACACGACCATAATGTTGTGAACTGCTATACGTAGTTTTGACGACCTCTATACTTTAGCATAATAGATAAAACTATCAGGTTATTTACTAGATCAAAAGTACCAAGTGCTCTGTAATTTATTACAAAGGTTAATTCATTAAGAACATTTTTCCAATCATTTCACAAAAATATTCTCACTAAAATCACCAATTATACAAGTAAACATAAAACACTCAAATCCTTCTAACAATACGTTATAAATATATTTTGAATACCATTTTGCAGATGATTCTGAAAATTACCTGTTTCTGAATCTCCACCTGCTCATCCACAAGGGGTATAAGTGTACCAACAACAACATGAAGATGGTTTTCTAGAGCATCCTTACAGTAAGTCACTGCTGTCTGGCAAACCTGACTTAATAAGTCACAACAAAGGGAGAAGCTACGTAATGACACATCCATGATACGAGAAGGCCTAATACAGGATAAAAAAAGTAACAACCAGTAAGTTCTGGAAAATTACTCTGAAATAAATTCATGCAGAATTAACTTTTATTCAGCATCTCTAATTCTTATATGCCTTGACATAAATATTTTAATGGCTTATTAGTCAAAAACAGAAGTGACATCAGAAAAATGCAGAATAGGCAGCTCTAGGCTCCTACTCTTTAACAGAAACATTGAAAAACAGGCAAAATTGTCAGAACTAATTTTGTTAGAATTCTGTAAAAAAGTCAAAATGTTTACAGTAATCAGGAAAAATGCAACTGAAAAACAGTAGGAAAGCTTCATGGTGACTTGACTTGTCTTGGTCCACCCCACCCCAATTGACAGTCACAAAAGCAGCAGACTCTATCCTTGCTGCGAGACACTGGCTCACGGTGGTTCACGGAGCTAAGTAGATTATTTGCAAACTATTGGGTATGTCATTCTAACCTGTCTGGAGCCAAGGACTGATATAAAGTTTGTGGCTCTGTTTTGTTTAACCTCATACAAGCTGGAAATGACATGGGTGTTGCTTGAAGCTTTGTAAAGCTGAACCACAACCTGGAGGTGCACAGGGCAAAAGATTATTGTTGAGACATAGAAGAGGCTGCCTAAAGCCTAGGAGGAAAAGCTGGGGAGAGTGTTTCTTTGGGAAATTAGAATATTCAAAAGCACCCACAAGTTAGGGGAAATTTAGAAAGCCACACACATGCTCAAGGTAAGACTCTTGTTTGGAAAAGACCAGAGAAGATCTTAAGCTTGTATATGGGGCTGATCCCAAGCAATGCAAGCATGGCTAAGTGCTGACGAAGAATCATAGCACAAAGCTAATCTGCAAACACTAGGACAAGTTTTCTCCTCTATTTCATGCTTCCTCATCCCAACACTCTTGGCCTCCAAGGAAATCTCTATCAAACACTATCTAAACACAAGCTAAGGTACAAAGTTTTCAGTAACCATACAAGGCAAGAAATACATACTGAAAAAATAGCTGGTTAAAATTTATTAAACAAATGGACTACTATAGCCTTCAACAATCTTAAAAAAAAAAGTCAAACCCTAGGGAAGGAGAAAAACTGATTTCCACAGTTAACCACATTACAATACTGAAATGGCTGGTTTCCAACAAAAACATTTCACAAGGCATAAAAAGAAATAGAAAAGTATGGTCCACTCAAAAGAACAAAATATAATGACAGAAATAGTTTCTGAGACAGCTGGCTGTGGTGGCTCACACCTGTAATCCCAGTTCTTTGGGAGGCCGAGGCAGGTGGATCAGGAGTTTGAGACCAGCCTGGTCAATATGGTGAAACCCTGTCTCTACTAAAAGTACAAAAATTAGCTGTGTGTGGTGGCGGGCATCTGTACTCCCAGCTACTCGGCAGGCTGAGGCAGGAGAATCACTTGAACCCAGGAGGCAGATGTTGCGGTGAGCCGAGATTGCACCACTACCTCATGCCTGCGAGACAGAGGGAGACTCCATCTGAAAAAATTTCTGAGACATTAAAATTATGAGATAAATATTCCAAAACAACTATCTCTTAAATATGATTTTTAAAAAGCTTAGAGATGAATAAAAATTAAAACACAACATACAGCAAAGAGTGCTGAGATGCAGCTGAGAGTGCTGACAGAAATCTGTAGCAATAAACACCTACACTGAAAAAGGATCTCAGTTCAGTAACTTAATTTTACATTTTAAGGAGCTAGAAAAAAGTAAACTAATCTCAAAGGTAGAAGGAGTAGAGATAAAATAGAATAGAAAAATATTAGAAAGAATCAACAAAACCAAAAGTTAGTTATTTGAAAAGATAACACTGACAAACCTCTGAAGCCAGACTTAACAAAGAAAAAAGACGGAAATAAAAACAATGACAGGAGAATACCATGAACAATTATATCTAACAAATCAGATAACCTAGATAAAATAGACAAATTCCTAGGAACATAAAATATACAAAAACAGACTCGAGATGAACAGATCTGTAACAAGCAAGGATATTAAATCAGTAATGAAGAACATGCCAGAAAATCCAGGACCAGAAGGCTTCACTAGTGAACTCCTCCAAACGTTTAAAGAAGAATTAGTACTAATCCTTCCTGAACTCTTCAAAAAATTACAATAAAAGGGAACACTTCTTAATTCATTCTATAAGGCCAGGATTTCTGATATCAACGTGAGATAAAGACACCACAAAAAAGGACAGTACCAAAATCCGTTTATGAAAAAGATGCAAAACTTCTCAAGAAAATACTAACAAACCGAATCCAATACTGTATTAAAAGGATTCTACACCATAACCAAGTGGGATTTATTCTAGGAATCCAGGAGTGGTTCAATATAAGAAAACCAATTTATGTAATACACCACATTAATAGAGTAAGGAAAAAACTGTATCATCTCAGTAGACACAGAAAAAGACATCTGACAAAACCCCAACACCTTTTCAAGACTAAAAAAACCACTCAGTAAAATAGAAAGTACCTTCCTCAACAAAATTAAGGGAATTTATGAAAAACCTACAGCAAGCATCATACTCAATGGTAAAAAATGGAAAGCTTTCCTCTAAGATTGAGAACAAGACAAGGGATGCCCACTTTCACCACTGCTATTCAATACTATACTGGAGTTCTAGCCAAAGCAATTACATAAGAAAAAGAAATGAAAAGCATCCAAATTGAAAAGAAAGAACAATGACCTTTATTCACTTATGACCTGATCCTATACACACAGAAACTATCAAAGAATTAACAACAAAGCTACTAGAAATTTTAAAAAACAAATTCAACAAAGTTGCAGGACACAGGATCAATACACAAAAATCAATTGTTTCTATGCAACAGAAATGAAAATCCAAAGAAAAAAAATTAAGAAGCCAATTCTAGTTACAACAGCATCTAAAAGAACTAAATACCTAGGAATAAATTTAATCTATGATGTAAAAGATTTGTAAACTGAAAACTATAAAGCACTGGTGAAAGAAATTAAAGAAGTTCAAATAAATGGACAGATATCCCACGTTCATGGATTGGAAGACAGTATTGTGATGATGTCAACACTTCCCAAGTAATCTGCAGGTTCAACATAATTACAATCAAGATTCCAAAAGACTTTTTTGCAGAAACACAAAAGTAGATCCTCAAATTCATATGGAACTGCAGAGGTTCCCAAATAGTCAAAGCAATCTTTAAAAAGAACAAAGTTAGAAGCTTCACACTTCCTGATTTCAAAATTTACTATAAAGCTACAATAAAAACAGTGTGGTACTGGCAGAGGACAGACATAAAGACCAATAGAACAGAATTGAGAGTGCAAAAAAAACCCCATTACCACAGTGAACTGATTTTTGACAAGGATATCAAGTCATTTAATGTGGAAAGAGTAGTCTCTTCAAGAAATGATGCTGAGACAACTAGATTTCCACATGCAAAAGTGAAGAGTTGAACTCCTACACCTTATACCATATATAAAAATTAACTAAAAATAGATTATCTAAATATAAGAACCAAAACCTGAAAACAAAACATAGGGGTAATTCTTATGACCTTAGATTTGACAGTGGATTCTT
>CM052657.1:5577006-5633433 GCA_028533165.1 Leontopithecus rosalia | reverse complement strand
TTGACAGTGGATTCTTAATATGACACTACAAAAATGGGCAACAATTCTCCTGCCTCAGCATCCTAAGTAGCTGGGACCACAGGCACAACCACACCCGGCTAATTTTTTGTACTCTCCAGCCTGGTGATAGAGCAAGACTCTCTCTCCAAAAAAAAAAAGGGGGGCGGGGGAAGGCAACAAAAGAAAAGAAACAGATAAATTGAACTAATCAAAATTTTAAAGTTGGGCATCAAAAGACATTATTGAGGCCAGGCATGGTCACTTACCCCTACAATCCTAGCACTCGGGGAGGCCAAGGCAAGTGGATCACTTGAGTTCAGGAGTTCAAGACCAGCCTGGCCAATATGGTGAAACTCCATCTCTACTAAAAATACAAGAATTAGCTAGGCATGGTGGTGTTCACCTGTAATACCAGCTACTTGGGGGCGCTGAAGCAAGAGAACTGCTTTAAACCAGGAGACAGAGGTTGCACTGAGTCGAGAATGTGCCACTGCACTCTAACCTGGGCAACAGAGCGAGACTATGTCTTAAAAAAAAGACGTTACTGAGAAAGTGAAAAACAATTTTACAGAAAAGGAGAAAAATATTTGCAAATCATTTATGTGATGATAGTCACAGGTATTTAATTATGATGATAGTCACAGTCATAATTATCAGAGATATACCTGATAATTACATATCTGATATCTGAATATCTAACGAACTCCGGGAGCTCAACAACAAAAACCAACCAAATTAAAAGAACATGCCAGGCAATGTGGCTCATGCCTGTAATCCCAGTGTGTTGAGACGCCGAGACAGAAGAATCACTTGAGGCCAGCAGTTTGAGACCAGCCTGGCCAACATAATAAGACCTCATCTCTACACATTTTTTTTTCAATCATCCGAGCTTAGTGGCACATGCTTGCAGTCCTAGCTGCTAGGAAAGCTGATGCAGATGGACTGCTTGAGCAGAGGAGTTTGAAGGCTGCAGTGAGGTTTGATGATGCACTGCATTCCAGTCTGGGCAACAGAGCAAAACCATGTCTCTAAAAAAAAGTTTCTTCAATTAAAGTGTTTAAAATGGAGCAAAGAACCGGAATAGATATGTCTACAATGAAGATAGACAAATGGTCAATCAGCACCCAAAAAGATGTTCTGTAACAAACATCATCAGTCATTAGAGAAATACAAAATCAAAATTATAATAAGATACCACTTCACATTTACTAGAATGGAGATAAGAAAATATACAGGCCAGGCATGGTGGCTCATGCCTGTAATCCCAGCATTTTGGGAGGTTGAGGCAGGAAGACTAAGGCCAGCTGGACAACATGGCAAAATCCCATCTTTAAAAAATAATAATAATAAAATAAAATAATTAGAAAATAACAAATATAGCTAAGAATGTGATGAAGTCGGAACCCTTGTGCATTGTAGACAGAATGTAAAGTGATGCCATTGCTGTGGAAAACAGCTGGATAGTTTCTCAAGAAGTTAAATATAAAATTACCATATGACCCCACCAATGCCACTCCTAGGTATACTCAAAAGTATTGAAAACAGGGACTCAAGCAGACACTTGTATGCCAATGGACATCACAGCATTATTCATAATCAACACAACAACCCAAGTTCATCAACAGATGATAGTTAAGCACATCTAAAAGAATATTTAACCATAAAAAGAAATGAAGTTCTGACATATGCTACAACACAGATGAATCTGAGACACTGTGCTAAGTGAAATAAGCTAAACACACAAGGACATAGATTGTAACTCTAGATTAAAATATCTACAATAGGTTGGGTGTAGTGGCCTATAATCCCAGCACTTTGGGAGGCCAAGGCAGCTGGATCACAAGGTTAGGAGTTCAAGACCAGCCTGGCCAACATGGTGAAATCCCATCTCTACTAAAAATACAAAAATTAGCTCAGTGTGGTGCTAGGCGCCTGTAATCCCAGATACTCGGGAGGTTGAGGAAGGAAAACTGTTTGAACCCGGGAGGCAGAGGTTGCAGTGAGCTGATAAAATATCTACAACAGGCAAATTTGTTGATACAGAAAATAGAGTTTCTCAACAGCCAGTTGGAAGGGGAAATGTGGAGTTATTGTGTAATGAGTGGTTTGGTTTGAGATTATGGTAAGTTTTGGACACAGATAGTGGTGATGGTTGCACAACTATGGAAATGCAACTGATGCCACTGAACTGGCCATTTAATGGTGAAAATAAAAAATTTCATGTTACCGATTTTAACACAATAAAAAAGAATAGAAATCTCATTAAAATCAATGGAAAAGACTAGAGATGCTAAATTGAACATACAACCCCAATTCCACAGTAACGTTTATTTAAGGACATCAATAGCTAGAACATTAGTACCAAAATGTCGAAAATCCTTCTTAAGATTTCTAGAATTGGAGAAGTCGTGCTTTTTTTTTTTTTTAGTGAAAGTCTCATTCTGTTGCCCAGGCAGGAATGTAGTCATGCAATCAAGGCTCACTGGCAGCCTCAAATTCATGAGCTCAAGCCATCCTCCTACCTCAGCCTCCAAAGTAGCTAGAACTACAGGCATGTGTCATCATACCTGGATAATTTTCTTTTACTTTTTTTTTTGAGACAAGAGTCTCGCTCTGACTGCCAGGTGGAATGTAATGGCACAATCTTGGCTCACTGCAACCCGCAACCTTTGCCTCCCAAGCTCAAGAGATCCACCCACCTCAGCCTCCAGAGTAGCTGAGACTACAGGTGCATGCCACAATCCCTGGCTAATTTTTAAAAAACTTTTGTAGAGATGGGATTTCACATCACGTTGCCCAGGTTGTTCTCTAACTCCTGGGCTCAAGCAATCCACCTACCTCACCCTCCCAAAGTGATGGGATTATAGGCATGAACCACCACACCTGGCCCTAATTTTCAATTTTCAGTAGAAACGAGGTCTGCTATGTTTCCCAGGCCAAGTAGTGCAATTTTTCAAAACTAATAGGTAAATATAATAGACTTTTTTAAAAAGCAAAATTCATCCGGCCAACATGGTGAAACACCATTTCTATTAAAAAATACAAAAATTAGCTGGGCATGGTGGCACATGCCTGTAGTCCCAGCTACTTGGGAGGCTGAGGCAGGAGAATAGCTTAAACCTGGGAGGGGGAGATTGCAGTGAGCCAGGAAGGCACCACTGCACTCCAGCCTGGTGCCTCACAACAGAGCAAGACTGTCTCAAAAAAAAAAAAAAAAAATCAAAATTCAGAAAGCAGCACTCTGGCATCTACCTCTTTCTCAGAAGCATATAAACTTTCAATTAAAAGAACAGGATAAGTTGGGCATGGTAGCTCACATCTGTAATTCCAGCATATTGGGAGGCTGAGGCTGACAGTTCACTTGAGCCCAGGAGTTCAAGACCACCCTGGACAATATGGTGAAACCCTATCTCTACAAAAAATACACAAAATTAGTCAGGCATGGTGGTATGCTCCTGCTGGGAGGCTGAGGAGGAAGGATCATCTGAACCCAGGAGGCTGAGGCTGCAGTGAGCCGTGATAGCACCAGTACAGCCAGGCGACAGAGTGAGACCTTGTCTCCCAAAAGAAAGAACAGGATAGAAAGATTGCTTCTATATTGGTCCAATTGTATTAGTTACCTTTGGTTGATATAGTGAATCAGTGTATAAATAACATCTCGAAGAACAAAGGCCCAAGCTCCTCCTAAGCCACTTTTTATCTCTTTCAGTAATAAACTAACAAACAGGTGGTATATTTTAAGAATTCTGTGCTTCTTATAAACATTATTTGTCTCAGCTGCTTGCTCACATATGGCAAGAAGTATTTTCTGATAGGAATCCTAGAAAATAAACAGATTTAGTAAAAACTTGTTTAATTACATATACTCAACAACAATAAATACATTTTATATTTTTTCTTCAAATATTTGAATACCTACGCATTTTATAGAATTTAGATTTGGGTTTGATATCAAGTGCAAAATGTTACAATAAGAAAATTACTATCTTAAACTATTGCCAATTTATTTAATTTTCAGAAAGTAAACTATAATTAAATGGTATATTCCTATGAAAAAGTAAATATATTCCCTGAGCTAACATATGACCAATGTGTCACAAGATTCTGGCCTCATATGTAACATATTTCAATTAATGCTGACAAGTAAAATACCAAGATTTAAACTTGTAAATTAATGTTTTTCTTTTTAAATTATTATATAAATTTTTCATTTGTTTACTTTGCCTCTTTAAGATATACTTACACAGATTTTTTAAGGTAAAAAAGAAGGAATGCTCTATTATTATGCTCATCATGCATACTTACAGGGCTTTTGGAAAGTATTTCCAAAATGCTTTTCAACTTGGTTTTATGACAATTGCTGATATAGGCAAATGTTGCTTTAATCACGTGCGATGGAAAATGAGGTGGATTAGGAGCAGGATCCAAATCCCTAATAGAGTTATGGGAAAAAAATGCAGTCATCATCTTCAAATGTTTTGTGGATAGACCAGTTAACTTCCAAAATGAAAATTTAGATTATAATAACCCCCAAATTTAAAAACTACTTGTCCACGAAAAAAACTATAGTTTTAATAAAATCACAAATGACATATCACAGTACAGATACATAAATTAGATTATCTAAATACCTTTCACCCTCAATAACTTAAAAAATCTTAAAGGATCTTAACATTATTTTCTTTAAAAAATCTTATAAAGTTAAAAGGCAGTTCAACAAATGAGCCTCAGCATTACTTCAGATCAGAATCAAAGCTCTATGCCAGTACTGTAAAAGCAATATTTTAAGACATGGCAATCAACACTTATTTAGATAGCGTGAAAGTACTTTCTCAGATATTATTACTATTTTACTATTTTATACACCCAGCACAGTAAGGCACAATAGTAGCTTACAATCAAGCTGGGAAAATAAATCTAATGTTCATATACAACCCAGAGACATTCACATCCAAATTAAATTGTACAGACAATAAAGTACAATAAAGAAAAGGTGAGGCCGGGCATGGTGGGTCACACCTGTAATGCCAGGACTTTAGGAGGCCAACACAGACGGATCACTTGAGGCCAGGAGTTCAAGACCGGCCTGGGCAACATGGTGAAACTCCTCTCTACCAAAAGTATAAAAATTTAGACAAGCGTAATGGTGCACATTTGTCATCCCAGCTATTTGAATGGCTGAGGTAGAAGGAAAGATCGCTCGAGCCTGTGAGGGGCAGGCCGCAGTGAGCCGAGATCATGCCACTCCACTCCAGCCTGGGGAACAGAGTGAGACTCAAAAAAAAAAGGAAAAGGTGATCTAGAAAGGCAAGTTATAGATAAAGAGAAGATAACGAGGAATAATGTGCATGAAGAAAAAAGTTTCAAGGGACAGCAGATGGCACAATGTTCAAATACAGAAAGACAAAGAAAAGGTTATTGGGTTTGCCAACAAAGTGGTCAACTTAGAGTAGTTACTGTGAGGCGACGATAGCAAAAGAGGACAGCTAATTACTCCAATTCAAAGGTGGCTGTTTTTAAAGAAACAAGCTTTTAAAAATGATGTCTATAAATTGAAATAGACATTGAAGGTGACAACCAATTAACTTCTTTTAAGAACTTGTGAAGCTGCAGCTAGTTCTCTAAGTTTAAAATGTGCATACCCTGAAAAGTCACAGAGGTCAGTGCTCTGACTGGCACTGGAATCTGCTGGCTCATGTAATGTCATCAATAACTCCACCACAATTTCTGGTAAATTACTGATGAATAAATGATCAATCTGCAAGGGCACAAAATTAAAATAAATTTAATATTTTATATCTGTGAACTTCAAGGCAGCTCAAAAGGCATATGCTTTTACCTTATTTCCAAAATTATTCAGTGACTGTAAAAGAAAATAGATGACCCAAAGTCCAAGATCTATGAGATTATAACTAACTCTACCTTTTTCTTCTATGCAGCCAACCTGTAGACTAAGAGGGAAAAGTAAGAAAATCTAGCCAAACAAGGCCCCCTTAATCCAACTCTTTAATTTTAAAGAATCATTTTAAGTAAGACTTCAGGTCTATCATTAAGTTTTGTGACTTGGTAATTTTTCTGCCAACCAAATTTCCCACTGATCTCTAACTAGTCCTCTAACTGCATTTTACTCTTGACTTTATTTGGGAATTTTTGTCTCACTTACAGAACTTTACTGTTAAGAATTCCCAGTGACTGGCAATAATCTCATCTTTGTTCCCTCATAACTTCTTCCCAGTCTTCTATTTGAGTGCCATCTCAAATTCTAAGGCTAGCTGCTCTCCACATCCCCTTTCATCAACAGTAGAATAAAACCCTCCTCAACAGATTTGGACTTTTCATGAATCTACTTCCCACTACAGGCAGGTAGCTTCACAAAAGACATAAATTCTCTAAATATGAAGAATAAGTCTGTTATGTTACACGTAAGTCAAATGAATGCGAATCGTGAAGTATTCAGGGTAAATTTAATAACTTTCCAAATAAGGAATTAAGAGTGATCTAAAGCAAATGGCAAATTTACTTAATGCATAGGAAGTTCAAAAATATACTTCATAATAACAAAAAATATTTTAGAAGGTGACAAGAAAGAAACTAATGTAAATGAGGCAGAGCAATAAGATCTGGAGGCAGGGAACCTAAGGACATCCATGCTGACTTCCTAGAACGAAATCAAAAGGAAAACCCCAACTTTCCATGCTCAGGTAACAAAAGGAGCAGAGGCTACTCCCTTTGCAACCCCCTCCCTTTTACGCTGCAGATGAGAAACTGAAAGTACCTCTGATTGGTCCCCTCCCACAACCAATCAGACTGATCATGGGCCACTGCTTCATTCACACAGGGTGTACATCAAGTAACCAATGGGAAACCTCTAAAGGGTATTTAAACACCAGAAAATTCTGTAACCAGGCTCTTGAACCACTTGCTCAGGGCCCACTCCCAGCCCGTGGAGTGTAATTTCATTTTCAAGAAATCTCTGCTTTTGTTGCTTCATTCTTTCCTTGCTTTGCTTGTGTGTTTTATACAATTTCTTTCTTTTTGAGACAAAGTCTCACTCTGTCCCCCAGGCCGGAATGCAGTGTCATGATATTGGCTCACTGCAACCTCTGCCTCCCAGGTTCAAGCAATTCTCCTGCCTCAGCTTCCCAGATAGCTGGGATTACAGGCATGTGCCATCATGCCCAGTAGAGATGGGGTTTCACCATGTTGGCCAGGCTGGTCTCCAACTCCTGACCTCAGGTGATCCATTCACCTTGGCCTCCCAAAGTGCTGGGATTACAGGTGTGAGCCACCACACCCGGCCAAGAATTTAACTTGTATCTTTAACCAAAAAGCTAAAAAAATATTATTTAATTTTGGTCACTCTTCATTCCTGAGGCTAGTGTTTCAGTCAAGGTCTAATGTAATTACTTTTCCCTCCGAAACCTATTCAGGTTCTAAAAATTGCTCTTTTGGTTTGAATACATTAATAAAAGAATAGTAAGATTAAGGATGATCAGAAGACTAAGCTGGGAGATGGAACAGGGTGGCTAGAGGCTGAGTGTCTCTCAAATTCCATAACCTCTGGAGTGCCTGTATTCTGTTCAAGCTGCCTTTGGGAAAGCAGTCCTCTGCTCACCATTTCCCTACAGACTGCAGACTTACAAGCAGCTCTGAGTGGGTTCACCTAAGCCACCGAGGAACTTGCTGTTCCATTTCTTAGTTCAATATAGATAACCAGGAAACTAAAAACAAAACAAAACAAAAAAAAAGAAGAAAAAAAAAACAGAAAAGAAAAACAAAAAAAAAACCCTCTCTTGAAGTTTATCTAATATTGAACAAGTTTGGTTAGTTATCCCTTACAAGTATCCAAAATAAATAAGTACATGAATAAATTCAGAGTGACCACAGCTTTTCTAGCTTAAAAACATATTTACATGTATGTTTTACTATAAGTTGCTTCAAAAAATTTTGCAATGTGTATAAATTATTATAAAACAAATGAAGCTTGTTAAATCCTTCCTTACTCAACTCCTTTTGACAGAGATTTAATGAATTCCCAAAATACATTATGTGGTTGAGATACATTAGCCAAAAAAAAAAGAGAACTTATGGTAGAGAAGACTGATAAATAATTAACATAATTCAAAAGAATATTGTGGTTGGGCATGGTGGCTCATGCCTGTAATCGCAGCACTTTGGGAGGCTGAGGTAGGAAGATCACCTGAGGTCAGGAGTTCAAGACCATCTTGGCCAACATGGCAAAACCCCATCTCTACTAAAAACACAGAAATTAGCTGGGTGTGATGGCTGCACTTGTAGTCCCAGCTACTTGGGTAGCTAAGGCAAGAGAATCGCTCGAACGTGGGAGGCAGAGGCTTCAGTGAGCTGAGATTGTACCACTGCACGCCAGTCTGGGCAACAGAGTGAGACTCTGTCTCAAAAACAAAACAAAGTAAATTGTATCATATGTTAGGAGGTAACAGGTGCCATAAAAAAACAAAGAGCAGGATATGAGAACTATAGGAATAAGGGATGCTTCTTTTTCTTGAAAAGTGGAAAGCTTGGTGAGAATGAAGAGGAAGTGAAGATTTTCTAAACACTGTTTAGTATTCCTTGACTTTAACAACCAGCTTGCATTTGTGTATTACTGCAGTTAAAATAATTTTTAAATGGCGGAAGAAAATTATTCAAATTATTTTTTGGGTTATTTCCAATTTAATACATTTATACTTATTTAAAAGGCAATCAGAGGGAGAGAAGACGACATAACCAAAAAAATTCATGGGTTGGCTATGCTAGATAATGATTACAACAAGCTAAGTTTCAATATACAAAAAGAATGAATAGACTTAAAATTTAAAGCTTATATCTCAGATCATTCAGGGAATAAAAAGTAGATAAAAATTGAAGCCGTACCTGTTTTCCCAGTAAGTTTTCACTTTTAAGCATATCATAGACCTTGGTAGCAGTCTCTCTTTGCTGTGCCATGCCACTGTCTCCTGTACCCTCATAGGCAAAATAAGGAAGAATATTGACAAGAATCTTCGGAAAGCAGTCTGTTAGAAGACTTTTCCAGTCCTCTTGAATCTGATTAGCAATGCACTTCACCTCATCAAAACGGCTTCTAATCACCAGATGTGGAATCAAAATCTTATAACAAGATCTGAAAATATAAAAATTTAAAATATAGGTTATAGATAACTTTTCCAAGTAAAATTTTAAAAAATAGTTATCAAAATAATAAACTTTTAATACCATCAGCATTAAAGTATCACACTTTATCTAGATTATTAAACATTCTTTAATTTTATAAATGAAAAAATTAAGTAAATTCTAAATAGTCACGTTAAAAAAATGAGAAAGTTTAGAATATACCATCATCATAATTATGTGATTTAAAAATGGAGACTGTCCAGTAGCACCCTTAGCAAAAAGTAAAAAGAAAACAAAAAATAAGTAAATAAAAATGGAGATTTGAATTTATATTTATTTATTCTGTATAATCAATTTATACATAAATAATTTATGGACAATTATTGTAAAAGAAAATATAGAAGCAATTATAAATTCAAACTAATGTAAATGCAGTTGGCCCTTGAAAAACATGGGTTTGAACTTATACTTGCATATTTTTCAACCAAATGCAGATAGAAAAACAGTATGCACGGGATATGAAAGTCTGTATATACAGAGGACTGACTTTTCACATGGGTTCTGCCGGGACAACTTGGGGACGTGAGTATGCACAGATTTAAGCATACATGGGGGATCCTGGAACCAACCCCTCACATATACAAAGAAATGACTATATTGCTCTTGCCAAAATGAATGAACTATAAGGACCACTAAATTTACTTTTGTAGGACCATCCTTCTTAAAGGAGACTATCGACATACAACTCATAATCTACTAGAAAGCTCTATTAGGACGAGCCTGAAACTCATCTGAGATATACTACATGTAAAATGCATAGCAAAGTCCACAGCACAGAGCATGCTCAACAAGTATGAGACAACTTCCCATCATCCTGATACCTAAATATTACTTTTTAGTTGTTTTAAATCTTTCCATTTTCAAATTTTTCTTCTACAGAGTTAAAGACAGCAAAATAAAGTTTTACATTAAGTTTCTAAATCTAATAGAAGTAATGATTAAATAGCCTATAGTCAAGCAACAGAAAAGAAAATCCAGGCAGAAATAACCAGGTACTAGTAATTTATCTTCAATTTTTTCAAAGGAAAGATGATCAAATATTAAAGCTGAAAGGGTCCTGAAAAATCTCCTTGTGTAACTCCTTTACTTTACAGATTAAAAAACCAAAGCATAGAGGGTCTTTATGTGGCTTGACCAAAGTCACATAGCTGGTTGTTGGCACAGCCAGGACCAGATCTGAAGTCCAGTGACTCCCTTCATACATTCTTTTTTTTTTTTTTTTGAGACAGAGTCTTGCTTTGTCACCAGGCTGGAGTGCAGTGGCACAATCTTGGCTCACTGTAACTTCTACCTTCTGGGTTTAAGCGATTGTCATGTCTCAGCCTCCCGAGTAGCATGGATTACAGGCACGCATTACCATACCCAACCAATTTTTGTATTTTTGTAGTAGAGATGGGGTTTCACCATGTTGGCCAACATGGCCTCAATCTCCTGACCTTGTGATCTGCCCCCCTGGGCCTCCCAAAGTGCTGGGATTACAGACGTGAGTCACCAAATACATTCTTATTAAAACAAGCTGTCCTGCTACTCGTACCGTGTGGCCTTCACACACACATGTGTATGGGTATGGTTTATGTGGTGCTGGTGATGGGGACTTGCTAAACATTGTTAACTAATTTTAAATCACGCAAATCTCACATGTTATATGCACACTTACCTATAGAAATCCTCAATATTTGTGTAGTTTAATAAGATAAAAGGAAAAGAAGATAAGCTGTATTCAGTATCTTGAAGATTTAGCCATTCCAAAACCAGATAATCTAAATGAGAAGCCATAAAGTCTTCTAAACACCTATATCCAAATGTTTCAGAAACTTTCTCTAAAACCTGCACAAACCAAAAAGTCAATTTGTTAAAAAAAATGAAAAAAATCAATCATTTAAATGCTTGTTAATATTATTTAGAGTAAGACCTAGAAACAACATTCTTTTAACTTTTCTTGACCTCCTCATCTCTGAGATGGGGATGATAAGGAAGAAAATGTACTCCACTGGCACAGCATCGGACACACAGCAAGCCCTTAATAAATGTTAGGTAAATAAAAACAAAAATATGCTGAGAGTTTCCAACATTTGGTTACATTTAAAGGAAGATTTAAAGTAAAATTATTGGCCAGGCATGGTGTCCACACCTGTAATCCTAATGCTTTGGGAGACCGAGGAGGGAGGGTTGCTTAAGCCCAAGAGTTCAAGACCACCTTGGGCAACACAGCGAGAACCCATTTGTATAACAAATTAGCCAGGCATGGTGGCACATGTCTGTAGTCCCAGCTACTCAGGTGGCTTGGGAGGACTGCTTGAGCCCAGGAGGTCAAGACTGCAGTGAGCCATGATTGAATCACTGCACTCTAGCCTGGGTGAGAGTGAGACCCTGTCTTTCAAAATAAATAAATAATTTAAAATAAAGCAAAATCATTCCTCTCAGGCTTAAATCCAAATTAAAAAATCCACAGAATACATACCACTTACAACTATTAGGTAATGTATTTGTATACTTTTAAGAAACAGCAAACAAATTTCATACTGAGAGATAAAAGGTTAATTAATTACAGGTTGGCTTACTATAGAGCCCCACGGAAACTATGCTGGTAGAATGTTAACTGAAGTATCAGTTCACTGACCTACCATTGACTTATCACATGAAAATCTGCAATGGAAAGGCCTGGAACTTCCTAAACCATAAATGCTGAGGTGATGCAAAAGAGAAGGGGCCAACATTCTATAATACTGTGCTGATGTAATAATTACGAGGCGGGTCCCTAGTCCTTCTCCCCTAATAACTGAAATTAAAAGCCTGATAGCTGTAAAATTTGACTTCTGGCCCTGCTACACCCCAATGTGCTGCCCGAGAATCTACCGGGCAAAACACCTATATTGCTCTTGGGTCCATATGTTTCCCTCAAAAAATACTGTTTCCAAAAGCCTGGTCTGTCTGGTGAACAAGTCATTCACCCTTGTTAGTTCAATGAAAGCCTTGTGAAATGCTCTTAAACTGAATGTAAGAAACAACAATGCATATACATAAATACATCATTTGAATAGTTTTTATGAAAGAAAAAAATTAAAAATTAAAAAATAAATAAACAAGAAAAATAAATAAAAAGAAAAAAAACATACGAATAGTTTTTATATAACTGCTTTCCAATATTCCCAACCTAAAAAATAAAATTGTTTCCTAGTCTTAAATAAGCGCCACTTAGAAAATCTAGCTTTAACTTTTTAAATTATTTCACGGTGACCCAAGGAAGCTTATAATAAAATATTCATCCACATATACCTTTTTCACAAGGTGAGGTTCTAATCCATTTTCTTTCACAGATTTACATAGAGCAAACAAAGCCTGTTTTTCACAGATAGGGCTACAGGATAAAACCACAGCTATCAACATCAGTAAAACAGATTTTCTATTATAAATTTCATCCAAAGGTTCAGGATTCTCAGCGCTATGGGACTTAAAAAGAAATAAAAAAAAATAACATAAGGTAAAATGTAAATGTTTAACAATCAATTATAAAATCCCAACTGAACTCCACATTTTTGACTAGCTATTCCACATTTAGAGAACCTCTTATTCACTAATCATAGTTCTCTTGGTACAAGAAAAAGTAAGGACCTAATACCTTTACTAAATCACAAGCATTGACACGTTTAAAAACAATTATGACCTTTCCACTAAGTCAATTCCTTCATCCATTTTTTTATAAGACACAGATCTCTAACATTCTGGCTATACAGAAACATTTAATAACTAAAACAGTGTAATTGGATTGCTTGTAACACAAAGGATAACTGCTTGAGGAGATGGATATCCCATTCTCTATGATGTGATTATTTCATCACATTGAAATAATCACACTGTATACCTGTATCAAAACATCTCATGTACCTCACAAATACACACACACACACACACACACACACACACACACACACCCCTACTATGTATCCATAACAATTAAAAATCTAAAAATAAATAAAGTAAAAATTACAGAAGATCCAAGTTCTTGTATCAACTTTGTTCATGACAATATGTTTCTATTAATGCAGTATAAGATAGAGTTGGCCTTTTTTGATACCTGTAATACAATGCTGATTTATACTATAATCTCAAGACGTAAAACTTCTTAGGTCTTTTTCTAAAGGAACTGCTGTCAGATCAGTATTTTCCCTTTTTGCAGATAACAGGCTGATTTAAAATGTGTAATATACATTATCTCTATTAGATTTATGTTATTTACACTTATCTTTCTAATCTATTGAAATTCTTTTCTAAATTCACATTCCTTCAACTGTCTTTTTCAATTTCCTGCTATCACAGATTTGACAGTCATTTAACTATCTTAAATACTCACAAGAAACAAATCAGGGCATAAATATATGAAAAAATTTGAATCCTAAGACAATTATTACCATATTATTCTACAGCAATGTGAAATATCACAAGTTTCACTGGAAACACCATAATTTGATCTTTTTCTCAATCCATTTCTTCCAATTGTCACCTGTTCCCTTAATTAATTTTTAATCAGATCACACATGAAAGGATTTTTAAAATAAGGAAGCCATTTATACTCCCATAAAAACTCAATTAAATTTTGGGTTTCTCCATAAAAATGCTACAAATTAAGTTAAACCAAAAGAACTTACTATGATTTGACCCACTGTAACCTAGAGATAATGGAGTTTCATTGAATTCATAGCTGTTTTAGAGCAGTTTTATATAGTAACTACTGAATTATAAACTCTGTTATCCCAAACTTGGTCATTTATGGAGTATTCATAGCAAGCGTATGATAACAGCAAATACATGTTACTTAAAATTACCATTTCTCTCATTCCTTCCTGAGCTTTCAAGTATGCATTTTGAAAAGCTGTTTGCTGAAGCTTCAAAGGAAGTGCTTTGGAAGAATCTTGTTTTGTGTCCTGGAATAATCTTAAAACAAGCAAACAAACAAACAAAAAGTGAAATAATTGTTTAATCCAAAGCATATTCCAAAACAAAAATAAATCACTCTGTGAGACATAACATACTAGCTCTTCTTTAAAGACTAACAAAACCTGAGTTTATTTAAAGAGGTTCAGACCAGCAGCTTAGTATTAAGGTCTTTAATACAAAATCTGTTTTCTCCGAGAATTGAAGAGGGTCTTAAAATCTCTTTTAACTACTGCCCAAATCTGAACAGCACTGAACTCAAACTAGCCAGAAAAGATCAACTGTTCTCTGGCCAAACACCAATTAGCTGAGTCCAGAGATACCAATGTCAACCTGCTCTAATATTTAATCACTCTCAAAGTGGGTAGGTTAATGTTTTAATGTACCATTTAAATTTTGTTTTATGTGATGGTAAAAGGTTCATCAGTGTGCCTTTTGCATAGTAGCCACATATTTAAGGATAACTCAACTCTTTAATCAACTTCGTCCGTTATCTTTTTTTAGTAATCAAAGTTTTTATAATTACGTTCCTCTGATTCTTCTAGTCTCTCTAACTGCTTTTAAAATAGCTAAACATCAGATATCTGCTATCGTCTGAATGTTTAACCCTCCAAATGTCATGCTGAAATCTGATCCCCATTAGATTATGCCTAATGGGAGGTGTCTGAGTCATGGGAGCTGATCCCTTATGAAAAAAGGCCTAAGCATAGTGAATAAGTGAGTTCTCACTATTAAGTTCCCACAAAAGCTGATTATTAAAAAAATAAAAAAGAGCCTGGCACTGTCTTCCCCACACTCCTTTGCCTCCTCTCTCACCATGTGATCTCTGCACACACTGAATCCTCTTTGCCTTCTGCCATGAGTCTGAGGACCTTACCAGATGTAGATGCCATATGCCAAATAAACCTCTTTTCTTTTTAAATACTCAGCCTCAGGTATTCCTTTATAGCAACACAAATGAACTAAGAAAAAATCTAACAAGTGTAAAATTGAAAAAAAAAAGGAATGCTATTTGTCATTCTTGAATTTATACTTTGTGAATCTTCAATGCCACCACTATACTGCTGCTTTATTACATTCAACTCAGTCTTATATAACCTCAGACCTTAAAGTTCAGCATATATTTGCTATCTTTTATCTGTGATATTTAGAAAGAACTTGAACTTCTAAACATATTCATTAGAAATCCTTACAATGGAAACTCTTACTGCTAAGAGTTCCAAACCTAAGGAGTTAGACACAAAATCTAGTTTATGAAAACATTACTGTCAGCACATTCAACTACTGAAACAGTTTTAATACTTTGTTTGGCTGCTGGAACAATATAGTGATCTTTTATTATTGGTCACTTACATTTGAACAGTAAAGTTACTCAAATGATTTTCAGCTTTGATATTTTTATAGGATCATGTCATTTTTTTTCAAGTACATTATTTTATAAAGTTATTGAATACCTATCACATGCCAAATATTGTTTTAGGAACTAAAAATACAGCAATGAACAGAACAGACAAAAACCAGTGCCTTTTAGGAATTTATATACAAATGGAATAGGGAGAAGTAAATATATTAAACTAGAATGTTTCAAGTTATCAGAAATGCTAAAGAAAAATAAAACAAGGGAACAGCAAAATGGCTGAATAGGAACAGCTCCAGTCTGCAGCTCCCAGCGAGATCAATGCAGAAGCTGGGTGATTTCTGCATTTCCAACTGAGGTACCCAGCTCATCTCGTTGGGACTGGTTAGGCAGTGGGTGCAGCCCACAGAGGGTGAGGTGAAGCAGGGTGGGGTATCACCTCACCTGGGAAGTGCCAGGGGTTGGGGAACGCCCTCCCCTAGCCAATGGAAGCCATTAGGGACTGTGCCCTGAGGACAGTGAATTCCAGCCCAGAAACTACGGTTTTCCGTGGTCTTCGCAACCACAGACCCAGAGATTCCATTGGGTGCCTCCACTACCAGGGCCCTGGTGGCACACACCAAGCTAGCTGCAAGAACTTTCTTTCCATAGAAAAAGACCCGTAAGAAACTCACTGAAAACTGCACAACTACAGGGAAACTGAAAAACCTGCCCCTGAATAACTACTGGGTAAATAATGAAATTAAGGTTTTGAAACCAGTGAGAACAAAGACATAACATATCAGAATCTCTGGGATGAAAAAGCAGTGTTTAGAGGAAAATTTATAGCAGTAAATGCCCACAGAAGAAAGCAGGAAAGATCTAAAATCAACACCCTAACATCACAATTAAAAGACCTAGAGAAGCAAGAGCAAATAAATTTAAAAGCTAGCAGAAGCCAAGAAATAACTAAGATCAGAGCAGAACTGAAGGAGACAGAGACATGAAAAACCCTTCAAAAATGTCTATCAATCCAGGAGCTGGTATTTTGAAAAGATTAACAAAATAGACAAGACTGCTAGCCAGACTAATAAGAAAAGAGAAGAATCAAATAGACACAATAAAAAACGATAAAGGGGATATCATCACTGATCCCTCAGAAATACAAACTATCATCAGATAATACTATACACACCTCTATGCAAATAAACTAGAAAATCTAGAAGAAATGGATGAATTCCTGGACACATACACTTTCCCAAGACAAAACCAGGAAGAAGTCAAATCCCTGAACAGACCAATCAAGTTCTGAAATGAAGGCAGTAATAGCCTACCAACCAAAAAAAGCCCAGGACCAGATAGATTCACAGCTAAATTCTACCAGAGATACAAACAGGAGCTGGTACTGTTCCTTCTGAAACTATTCCAAACAACAGAAAAAGAGGGAATCCTCCCTAACCCATTTTATGAGGCCAGCATCATCCTGACACCAAAATCTGGCTGGGACACAACAAAAAAAGAAAATTCCAGGCTAATATCCCTGATGAATATCGATGTGAAAATCCTCAATAAAACACTGGCAATCTGAATCCAGCAGCAGATCAAAAAGCTTATCCACCATGATCAAGTCGGCTTCATCCCTGGGATACAAGGCTGGTACAATGTACACAAATCAGTAAATGTAATCAACCATATAAACAGAACCAATGACAAAAACCACATGACTGCAGGTTCATGCCTGTAATCCCAGCACTTTGGGAGGCTGAGGCAGGTGGATCACCTGAGGTCAAGAGTTTGAGACCAGTCTGGCCTACATGGTGAA
Source organism: Leontopithecus rosalia (assembly GCA_028533165.1). NCBI lineage: Eukaryota > Metazoa > Chordata > Mammalia > Primates > Cebidae > Leontopithecus > Leontopithecus rosalia. The sequence continues at coordinate 5,616,151 of CM052657.1, read as the reverse complement.
ACTCCGCCTCTACTAAAAATACAAAAATTAGACAGGCGTGGTGGCAGGCGCCTGTAATCCCAGCTACTCAGGATGATGGGGCAGAATTGCTTGAACCCAGGAGGCAGAGGCTACAGTGAGCCAAGATCATGCCATTGCATTCCATCCAGCCTGGGTAACAAGCGTGACACTCCATCTCAAACAAAACAAAACAAAACAAAACAAAACAAAAACAAAAACAAAAACAAATTAATATATGTGTATTCCAGTACTCAAACATAAAAGATCCTCATGATAGAATGAATCATCCCAGGGCTATACTGGATGTTCACTCAAGTAAATATAATTGTGTAATTAGCACAATGTAAAATGTGCTAATTATCATTTCATAAACTCACATAAAAATCACAGTAATTTTCAAACAGTCCATATCTCCTGTGTTAATAGACACACTTAACTCAAGCCAACCACTTATTAGCTCTGTGGCATAAGGAAGTTACTTTACCTCACTAAGTCACAGTTTCATTTATAAATTGAAGGAAATAATAGAATCTAAATGATAGAAGTGTAAGAATTAAGAAAAAACATAAATGCCAGGCAGATTGTATATACTCAGTAAGTGTTAGTTATTTTTAATATTGCAACTGTGAGCTGTTAGTGTGTGAGACACTCTACTGCTGCCTGCAGCATTCCAAATACTTCATGAATACTTGACGTATTACCTATTGATTGACTGGGCAGCCAACATGCGAACTTGGTGATGCTTATCAGCAAGAAATTGTGTAAATACTTCATTTACAGGAAAGTCTTCTCCCACTACATGAAGAATAGCCCACTTTGAATAAGGATCAGCCTATGGGAAAAGAACTGAGGTTGAATATGAAATAGATAAAATTAACTCATTAACAAAAACTGCTTTAAAATTTTCAATGGAGATCTTACTAATAAAATGCAAAAACTCACCTCAAGCAAACATTTAAGGCATTCTACTAGGGCCATTCTTACAGAGAATGTATATTTCTTCTCCTTTGTTAGATGCCTGAAATCAAGTGAAGTTTTTTGGAGTCAAATAATCATTCCAGTAAAAGCACTCAGAAAACTCACTGAATATCAAGGTTATTATAAGTTGCTTCCAATATGTCTTTCTGTGCTAAACTTATTTGTCATGATATGGAATATGCCAACATACTCACCTTCCCAAAAATTCAAGCTAAAAGAAATCGGTTTGAAAGAATTCATTTTAGCACAAATGATTTGTTTTATACCATCATGTCTCTTTTTTGGGGGGCTACCATAGAATGGCTAACCACATTCAGTCAACTTACTTTAGAAAGAAATTTCTTTGCTAAAGTTTTGTTTGTTACATCGAAGATTTCAACACCACATTCAGGCAGGGTGCACTGGCTCAGGCCTGTAATCCCAATACTTTGGGAGGCTGAGGTGGACAGATCACTTGAGGTCAGGAGTTTGAGACCAGCCTGGCCAAAATGGTGAAACCGCATCTCTACTAAAAATGCAAAAAAATTAGCCAGCCATGGTGGCAGTAATCATAGCTACTCAAGAGTCTGAGGCAGGAGAATTGCTTGAACCCGGCAGGCGGAGATTGCAGTGAGCCCATATCGCACCATTGCACTCCAGCCTGGGTGATGGAGTAAGACTCCATCCCAAAAAAAACAAAAAACATTCTATTGATTTAGAATTACTCATCAATCAAATAGTACAAGGGTTCTAAATTATATGTGTGTTCCTCTGTAAGTATCATGGTGTTATCTCGGAATGTGACAATACAGATAAAATAACCAGATAGTGACAAGGCCAATTTGTTCGCTTCGGGAACATGAACAATTCAACTGATTTTGGCTTGTTATCCTTCCTTTATTCACTATATATGTCAAACTATTAAATGACTCAAAATTTGCAGGGAGGTGAGTTAACCAGTTTAGAAAGCCAAGCCTTAAAAAGAGCAGTGTAGTTCTTCAAGCAACTGAGGGAAACACAAATTATATTCTGCTATTCTTAAAAGATATATTAGCTATGTAGGAAGATAAGAAGAAATCACTGATGTAGACACAAAATTTGCATTTGTATCCACAGACAGCAAAAGAAAATAAGACCACAAAATAAGCTGTACCTACCAAAATGCTCCAATTACTGTAAGAAACTGTCCTTGAGCATCCCTTGTGTTCTCAGCGTCCATACTGCTTTGACCTAGGTTTCTCACTATATGAAGGACATGGTTTAAAATCGTTTTACAAACATCTTGGTCACGACGATACAAAGAACACACATTGCTGTGGTGAAGAAAGTTTAACTTCATAAGCTTAACAGAACACATCAGTTATTTTATAAATTTAAAGTGAACATAAGGTTTTAATTTCTTACGATAGTGGTTTCAGAAGTTCAATAACATCTTCCATTGGCAAAGGATATTCTTTTCCAGGAAGCTCCTTTAAAAGCATTAGATACTAAGATGGTAGGAGAGAAAAAAGTCAGGTTTATTCACAAATCATTTACGTTAAGAAGTATATAAACATAGGCAGGCTCATGCCTGTAATCCCAGCATGTTGGGAGGCTGAGGAGGGTGGATCACAAGGTCAGGAGTTCTAGACCAACCTGGCCAATATGGTGAAACCCTGTCTCTACTAAAAATATAAAAATTAGCCAGGCATGGTGGCGGGGGTCTGTAGTCCCAGCTACTCAGGATGCTGAGGCAGGAGAACCATTTGAACTCAGGAGATAGAGGTTGCAGTGAGCCAAGATCGCACCACTGCACTCCAACCTGGATAACAGAGCGAGTCTCCATCTCAAAAAAAAAAAGTATATAAACATAAATTCATACATGCACGCACATACAGCTGTAAATTTTTAAGAGGGGTATAGTAAAAACAAAAGGCTTTGAAGTCAAACAGCAGAATTCAAGTCCCAATATCAAAGCCTTAACTTTTCTGTTTAAAAAACTTGCCTTATATCATCTAGGGCCTTTGTACCCTCATCTGTAAAGTGGGGATATATCACTTACCTGGCCAGATAACTGTGAGGATCGGAGAAGGTAAATGCAAAAGTCTAGCTTCTCTTGTGTGTTGCAGTTAAGAGTTTGAGCAAGATTCTGAAACTGTTAAGTCTCCATTCTCCCAAAATAATGCTTGGGGAGAATGGTCCAGTGGTTGAAAACTATTCTATTAATGAATTTTAGAAAGCAGAGATAATCAAAGGCAAAGAAGAAGTCAAACACCCTGATCTATCTTCCCATAAGGCAACATTTTAAGGCTGTTTATGGTACTACGGAAAGAAAGGCTGTTGCAACTAGCAGTTATAATGGTAGTTATTATGTACGCAGCCAGTTTCTGAGAACTACCACATAATTTTCTAGCTATACTGAAATCATAAGGGATTTTTTTCCTATTTACATGTAGAATATTTCCTATTCCTTTTCAGATATTAACAAAGAAAATTAAATGATCCTTTTCATTATTAGACATGCCAGTCATGTACATCAAGTTACTGATGCTTTGAAGAGACCTGAAACATCAGTACTTGAAGAAAAGCACGTAACTCTTCTTCTTGGTCAGGGATAGAGACTTAACTAGAGTATCTGCCAGGACCTAAACTAGGATCCAAACAGGGCACAATCAAACTTGTTTTCTCACTGTAAAGGATTGATGTGCACGCTGACCAAGGGTGGGACACATGATCAGGGATTCCACCAATGACTCAGCCTGCAATTTACTTTGATCAGAGGTTCTATTTAGGGACTTATGAGGCATGTCTGCCAATTAGCTGGAACTGAGGACGTGACCTAGGACCCAACTTGCTACTCACGAGGCCAGGGCTCCACCTCCACCTATGTCTGGGCTAAGGCTAAGAAAATGGCCCACATCGTCGGGAGATTAGTTATACATAAGGTTGTTGAGCAAATAAGTAAATGTATTCAGGTCAAGGGACAGACAGTTTTGGGGTGTTTTTTTAACTGCTAGTAAAGAAATTTATAAATTTAGGCCGTATTCGGTGGCTCACACCTATAATCCCAGCACTTTGGGAGGCCGAGGTGGGCAGATCACCTGAGGTAGGGAGCTTAATACCAGCCTGACCAACATGGAGAAATCCCATCTCTACTAAAAAATACAAAATTAGCTGAGCATGGTGGCGTATACCTGTAATCCCAGCTACTTGGGAGGCTGAGGCAGGAGAATCACTTGAACCCAGGCGGTGGAGGTTGCTGTGAGCTGAGATCACGCCACTGCACTCCAGCCTGGGCAACAAGAGTGAAACTCCATCTCAAAGAAAAATAGAAATGTATAAATTTGGACAGAAAAAAGGATAAACCGTGTGATACTGGCTTGGATTTTAGATATCAACATGCAGATAAATGGAGGGGGTGAAGGCAAAAGAGGAATTACTTTTGTAAAATTCTCATCAAAGTATAAATCTAATCATGAGGAACAGACAAACTCAGAGCAATGAACTTGTACTATTCAAATATATGAAGGTCATATTAAATTAGAAAAGAACTGTTCCAGATTGAAGGAGACCAAACAGACTACGCACCTAAGTGCAATGATAAAATGTTAACTTCCTGATGTTGATGATCATACTGTGGCTAAAAAGAAGTGTACCCCTGTTTTTAGGAAATATACCCTGAAGTATAAGGAGCACCATGTGTGCAAGTTCATCTGAAAATGGTTCAGAGGAAATAATGTGTGTATCTGTGTGTGAGTATATGTGGAGAGAGGGAGTATTAGGCAAGAGTGGTAACATGTTAACTGTGAAAGCTTATCAAGAGTATATGGAAGTATTTTGTAGTATTCTTGTAACTTTACTATCATTTTGAAATCAAATCCAAAAAGCTGAAAATATATAAACTAAGGTAAAAACAAGATTCCAGCTTCAAACACAATGTTATGTATTATGTTTACATTCAGGGTCTATGTTTCTTAGCCTAATTAAAATAATACATAATAATTAATTAAACCTAAAGAGAATAAATCTATCCAAAACCCATCTAAGTTTTAATATTTCAGCATCTTCTTAAATTTGTTCACAGCACATTAAAAGAAAAACTGTTATTTTCCAACTAGCCTCAGGTTCATTTCTCAAGAGAGCAATTCCAATTCTTCAAAGACAGCATGTGATTCTTTACATTTAGTCAGCAACATCAGATAAAATCCAAGAGCTTATTCATTTAACATAACTCACCATATGCAAGTGGAGAGATTTTGTGGGGTCTAGCGTGCTAGAATCAATTAACATTAACAATTTCCTCCGAATATCAGCTGCCCTAAAGGACACAGTATTGGTCTGAACAGCAGTTACACACAAACACAAGAACTTGAGCATGTCTAAGAAGAGTAGATCTTGCTTTGATAGATATTCTTCAGCTAAAGGATTAATGGCACCTAAAAACAAAAAGCACTCATTAAGAGAGAGGCACAACAGCCCCAAATGTGCTCCTCTTTACAAAAAGAAGTATATGAAAAACAGATTTATAGTAAAATTAATTATATACTAGAAGCTTTAAAAGTCTTTTTAAAAAATTATCCAGGATTCTTTTGTCAAGAAATAATTAAAAATATGGGGGGAAAAAAACCCTTTAGACAAACGATCACTGCAATAATGTTTATTATAGGAAAAAACAAAAGAATCTAAATTTCTGACAGTAACAAATGTCAAGTAAATTATGGTATTTGTGATTGAAAAATGGTGAAGCCATTAAAAAGTATGACTATCAAGATAAGCAACTACATGGAAAAAATACTTATAATTAATATTAAACAGGCATTAATAACGTGAATGTTGATGTTGATTACAATTTTGAAAGGTTCTATAGCGAAATAATAGAAAAAGGTTAAAAGCAATGGTATGATGGGTGAGTTTTCATTTCCTGCTTTCTATTGTTCAAATAACCTACCATATGGTTTTATTTCTTTAATAGTTATCTTTCTTTTTTTTTTTTTTTTGAGACGGAGTTTCGCTCTTGTTACCCAGGCTGGAGTGCAATGGCACGATCTCGGCTCACCGCAACCTCCGCGTCCTGGGATCAGGCAATTCTCCTGCCTCAGCCTCCCGAGTAGCTGGGATTACATCTTTCATAGTTATCTTAAGTTTTTCCTATGAAGAATAAACTAGGAAACTAATAAATTTTAGTAAAAATCAGAAAAATTTAAAGTATATAGGAATAATCCTAAAAGGCTAGACTAAGGGAAAATGAAATAAAATTGATATCAATGAGGACTCTTATACTGCCAAATTAATATAAAGAGGTAAAAGAAATCCCAAGCAGTAAATACGTATTTACCTATGGTACTCTGGCTCTCTCCAGGTTCATTTGCATCACTAACACTACTATCAGGGTAATCATCAAATAGATTCATGGATGACTGATCCTCCACCTCCATTAGATTTCCATTAGTATCATCTTCCACTGATTCTACATCTCCATGGTCAAATGGCTTTTTGATTGTGAATGCCTTCAAGGAAGAGAAACAAAGATGTTCAAGATAGCTTCTTGCAGGACCACGTTGTACTTAAAATTTACCTAATCAGGTCAGGCACAGTGGCTCATATCTATAATCCCTGTAATTTGGGGGTCGAGGCGGATCACCTGAGGTCAAGAGTTCGAGACCAGCCTGGCCAATGTGGTAAAACCCTGTCTCTATCAAAAACACAAAAATTAGCCAGGTGTGATGGTGGGCACCTGTAATCCCACCTACTTGGGAAGCTGAGGCAGGAGAATTGCTTGAACCTGGGAGGCAGAGGTTGCAATGAGCCAAGACTGTGCCACTGCACCCCAGCTTGGGTGACAAAGCAGGACTCCATCTCAAAAAAAAAATTTACCTAATCAAACAATTTGAGGTTAATGAGTAAGTATGAGTGCTAGAGTACTTTTTCTACTAAATGTCCAACAATAGGAAAATGAATATATAAGCTGTAAAATGTCCATATAACAAAGTAATATGCAAACTTTAAAAATTATTTCTCATATTAAGAAGTTTTATAACACCCAAAGTTGATGAGGCTGTAGAGAAATGTCTAAATTGGTATGACTTTTTTTGGAGGACAATGACAATATCCATCAAAAAGTAAAATTCACATTTTTTTTGAACAACCAAGTCTATTGCTAGAAATTATCCTACATCTATCATATACACAAATACAAATAGACAAAAGTATAATAATCTGTACCACAGAAGTCTTTGTAACCCAAATAACTAGAAATCACTTAAAACGTTAATTAATAGCAGATGGGAGGTATGGCTCACACCTATAATCCCAGCACTTTGGGAGGCTGAGGTGGGAGCAACATTTGAGGTCAGGAGTTTGAGACCAGCCTGGCCAACATGGTGAAACCCTGTCTCTACTAAAAATATAAAAATTAGCCAGGTGTGGTGGCACACATCTGTAATCCCAGCTTCTCAGGAGGCTGAGGCAGGAGAATCTCTTGAACCTGGGAGGCAGAGGCTGTAGTGAGCTGAGATTAATAAATAAATAAAATAAATAAATAAATAAATAAATAAAAGAAACAGATGGGCTTTTATATACATACATACTATTCACTATTACCACACAATAGAATACCATGCACTGCTAAATAAAGTATAACAGACAGCTTATAAAGCAGCTTATAAGCAGACAGCTTATAAAATAAATACAGTGACATGGAAAATGATTAAGATGTGTCATAAAATGGAAATAAGCAAGTTAAATATGTTTTCACTCAAGATATTTCAATATCTACTTTCTATGGCCAGCAATGGTTCAGACAAAAAAATGTATGTGGCATAAGCCCATTTGTATGGAGGAAAAATAAATACTACAATAAGAATATGTTGCTTGTATCTGGCAAGATTTTTGGTCACTTTTAAAGAACAAGTAATTATTGTGAATTTTGGTACAATGTTGCACAGCAATAGGTATAAGCCTGGATGATTAGTTCCCCATCATTCAGTGTATTATTTATTGAGAAACTGAAGGCAGGCACTCACTATGGTAGGTATTGATATTAAGCAGCAGTCAGGTGTATTTCCCCATAAGACAAACAAGTATTTAATTTCCACATTTATAAAAATGTAAGATGTCATATGTTTTCAGATGCATCCCTATTTACAAAGATATTTCAACCAAAAAAATATGCATATTAGAATGGAAATATGATAGCAAAATAGAAAGCTTACTTACTAAAGTCTTACAAGTATCTGCAATGTCATTCATTAGCTTTGACGTTAACAGTCGCAGGAAAAAGCCAGATGCAATCTTACTTGGACTCTTCTGCAATTAAGACAAACAAAGAAATAAAAACAATTATTCTTGGCAGACAATGTTTTCTCTAGCTTGAATGGAATGTAGATAAATAGTTTACTATTAGGGCCAAGATACACGCAGCTTCCAAAACACATCTTTCCTTAGAGTGATCGTTACTATACCATACATCTTTCATTGTGCTTTAACAACATTAAAGTAACAGCTATTGACTCTAAACATAATTAAGCTGTAATTAATTATAGGTTAGAATTTATTCTTCTACTTTTCTCCTTTCCCACTTACACCGAAAGGGAGGAAAAACATGTTACAAAACAGAAAGTATGTTGATAATATTGATATACAGTCATGTACCTAGTATTAGGTTTCAAATATATTTCCAATTATTATCAATACTGTGGGGACTGGCTTTGTACCTCACGGGCCTGCTGCAGATAAAAACAAAGATTACACACAGTAGCGCTCTTCCTATCAAATGTTATGTGAGATGATCTGAGCAAAAGAAAGTAAAGTATGTGCTAGAGTTATCGTTGTGCTGCTATGCATACCCCAAAGTTTGAGTCAGCAAATTTTTATTAAATGAATGAAATGTGCTGGGAATAAAAGAGTCATCTACATGGTTGTATATAGAAGTGGTAAGACAATCTCAGAAGACTTCCTGAAATTATAAAATTAGTTTCATGAGAAACTCAAATTCCTATTGCTTATTTGTCTGGATATTACCTTTATGTACCATTCAATTTAATTTTAAATCAGTTTGTAAACTTATGAATGTGGTCAAATATGGTAGCTCACACCTGTAATCACAGCACTTTCAGATGCTGCAGTGGAAGGATCACTTGAGCCCAGGGTTTGAGACTAGCCTGGGCAAGGTTTAAAACCCCTTCAATACAAACAATACAAAAATCAGCCAGGCATGATAATGTACACCTGTAGTCCCAACTACTAGGGAGACTGAGGTGGGAGGATCACTTGAGCCCAGGAGGTCGAGGCTGCTGTGAACTGTGATCACATCACTGCAATCTAGCCTCGGTGAAAGAGCAAGGGACTATCTCAAAAAAAAGTATAAAAATAGAAGTAAAAAACAAACTTATGAGTGGACACCAAAACAGTAACACCAATCAGTAATCAATCCCCTGCATAGACTATACTATCAAGTAAAAATAAAATTTTAGCTAGGTGGTACATAACTGTAGTCCCAGTTACTCAGGACCTTGAGGCAAGACCAGGAGGTCAAGCTACATTGAGTCGTGACAATGCCACTGCACTCCAGCCAGGGTGACAGAGAAAGATCCTATCTCAAAAAACAAAACAAAAAGAAAATCTTACCTTGGTACAGTTGCTCAAGGAACGTGTACATAGATACATCATATTTCTCAAGGAACCAATTCTGAATTCTTCATTTGTCTTATTTTTAAACAGAGTGATACTTTCTCCTGCACATTGCATTAGAGACTATTACAAATAGAAGGAAAAATGCAAATTCCAGTTAAAATTATAGTTTAGTATTGCTTTTAAAAGTACACTTTGATCTTGAACATACTCTATAAAATAAAAAAGTACACAAGAGAAAAAATGAAATGTTTTTGGAAGTTCCCATGTAGTCATGTAGTACAAGTAAAAATCACTAACAATTAGTACTACCAAGAGATCAGAGTTTCATGCTTACAGCCTACTTGATTAACACCCTTAATCAAAGATTCTGCAATATAACTGATCACAGGGAAAACTTCAAAAAGGACAGACAGCCCGGGCGTGGTGGCTCACGCCTGTAATCCCAGCACTTTGGGAGGCCTAGGCAGGTGGATCACGAGGTCAGGAGTTCACAACCAGAATGGCCAACATGGTGAAACCCCATCTCTACGAAAAAATACAAAAATTAGCTGGGCATGACGGCTCGTGCCTGTAATCCCAGATAGTTGGGAGGCTGAGGTAGGAGAATTGCTTGAACCGGGATCCAGGAGGCAGAGGCTGCAGAGAGCCAAGATCACACCACTGCACTTCAGCCTGGGCTACAGAGAGCGAGACTCTATCTCTTAAAAAAAAAAACAGTAGACAAAAATCAATATTTTAATGAGATTAGATTTTAATGTGATATTTTTTCATTTACTATTATTTATAGTTGGATTATAGTAATTTCAAGTTTTAAAAATACACAGTATAATTTCTTCTCATATTACATAAATAAGAGAAAGGGTTAAACTACACAAAATTTAATGTCTTCCAAACAAATGCAATAATGTTACCAGCAATACATTTCATTTAGATTTATTGGAAACTTTATTAGCATAAATTCTCCTACCTTGGCTTTCTGGAATAATTCTGACTTATATGCTTCATCTTCAGTTATTACACCCATATAGCAGTAGCAGCCAAGGACACCCACCAAAAGAACTGAACACCGGACAAGCATTTCTGAATTTGTAATCTTAAAGCAAACCACAAAAAAATATATATATATTTCATAAATAATTCTGTATATTCTATAATTATCTTTTATAAGAGCAAATTCTACATACATATTAAAAAACAAAAGTTTGCTGGGCACGGTGGCTCAAGCCTGTAATCCCAGCACTTTGGGAGGCTGAGGCAGGTGGATCACAAGGTCAAGAGATTGAGACCATCCTGGTCAAAATGGTGAAACCCCGTCTCTACTAAGATACAAAAAATTAGCTGGGCATGGTGGCGCATGCCTATAATCCCAGCTACTCAGGAGGCTGAGGCAGGAGAATTGCCTGAACCCAGGAGGCGGAGGTTGCAGTGAGCCGAAATTGCGCCATTGCACTCCAGCCTGGGTAACAAGAGCTAAACTCCGTCTCAAAAAAAAAATAAAAAAATAAAAAACAAAAGTTCAGTTAACTGAGTTAAAGGTGGCATATTCTGAATATCTCTAAAAACAACTAGGAGATCACTGTAGAAATATAACTAGGATTTTCAAGAAAAACAGCCTAAATATCTCCTAATGGCCAAGCAGAATATATCATCTTAGGGTGCAAAGTGTACTGTACACATAGGCCCTTAAATACCTGAGGTAGGGATGAAAGAAAAGAAAAAAAGTTGATAGCAAATAAATGACTATAAGTCCTAGAACACAAGTAGAAATTAGAGTCATATAAAGAGACATTAAAATGACATTTTAAGCTTCTGAGGAACAGGAACCTTGACTTACTCAGCTTTTTAGACCCCACAGACTAGCATAAAGCATTTTTTCTAGTATATAAAGTTTAGACAGCTGGCTGGGCACAGTAGCTCATGCCTGTAATCCCGATATTCTGGGAGGCCAAGGCAGGAGGATCACCTAAGGTCAGGAGTTCAAAACCAACCTGGCCAACGTGGTGAAACACTGTCTCTACTAAAAACACAAAAAATTACCCAGGTGTGATGGCAGGTGCCTATAATACCAGCTACTCAGGATGCTGAGGCAGGAAAATTGCTTGAACCCAGGAGGCAGAGGTTGCAGTAAGCTGAGATCGTACCACTGCACTCCAGCCTGGGCAACAGTGAGACTCCATCCCAAAAAACAGTTTAGACAATTTTATAGAATTACATAAGAATCTGCTAAGTTACACACAAGATGTTCTGATTTTTTTGTTCCTACAGGGTAAGAAATGGCATTCTAGGAGAAAATACACAAAACTAAATTACTTGAAAGTGGTTACAATTGTGGTATAGAAGAACATCAGCAAAAGATCAGAAAGAGGCACACTGTCCCTTCTCAGGTCATTTTCCCTGGCTACTGAATTCACTCCTTTGAAGAGATTACAGGCTTTATTTCATTTAATCATTTACCATGTAACAAGGCACTGTGGAGGATACAAAGATTAATAAAAATATGTATGCCCTTTTCAGAGTTTACATGGGCAAGGCGCTGTGACTCATGCCTGTAATCCCAGCACTCTGGGAGGCCAAGGCAGGCGGATCACAAGGTCAGGAGTTTGAGATCAGCCTGGCCAAATAGTTCTTTTGGCCGGGCGCAGTGGCTCACGCCTGTAATCCCAGCACTTTGGGTGGCCAAGGCGGGTGGATCACGAGGTCAAGAGATCAAGACCATCCTGGTCAACAAGGTGAAACCCTGTCTCTACTAAAAATACAAAAAAATTAGCTGGGTATGGTGGTGCGCACCTGTAGCCCCAGTTACTCGGGAGGCTGAGGCAGGAGAATTGCTTGAACCCAGGAGGCGGAGGTTGCAGTGAGCCGAGATCACGCCATTGCACTCCAGCCTGGGTGAGTGAGTGAAGACTCCATCTCAAAAAAAAAAGTGCATGTGATAGTTTAAGAGATATTTGTATACAAACCACATGTAAATATCCATGGTATAAAGAAAATGCTAACTGCCATTAAAAATGTGAAACATTAAGTACTATAAAATTAAAAGATGAAAAATTATTAGGCCAGGCACAGTGGCTCACACCTGTAATCCTAGCACTTTGGGATGCCGAGGCGGGCCAATCACCTGAGGTCAGGTGTTCAAGACGAGCCTGGCCAACATGGCAAAACCCCATCTCTACTAAAAATACAAAAATTAGCTGGGCATGGCAGCACGTGCCTATAGTACCAGCTACTCAGAAACCTGAGGCGGAAGAACTGCTTGAGCCAGAAGGCGGAAGCTGCGGTGAGCCACTGCACTCCAGCCTGGGCAACAGAGCGAGACTTCGTCTCAAAAAGAAAACGTCTTAGAATCTCACTTTCTCAGATTCTAAGAAAGGTATTAGCAAGGATTTTCACATGTGGATGATCTGAATACATAGAAATAGGTAGAAAGACATTTCACATTTTAAAAAATGGGAGTTTTGGCAAGAGAACAGCATACATGAAGAGAATTTGTGATTTTATGAGGCTAAAGGAAATTCCTAGATGACAGCTAAAATAATTGCTAGTCCATTTACTGTCTTTACTAGTCCACTGTCCCTCTTCAAATGCCAACAAAACCTATTATTTGTTTAAATTGTGTTCTTTTCTCCTGCTGTTACATCTCCCTCCTTTGTATTTAGAGGTTTTTTTCATCATATAATCCCTATGCTCAAACTCTTGCTATTCCCCACTTTCCTACACGAGGAATTCTTTTATGTCTACCATAATTCCCAGCACAAAGGAAGTACTCAAGTTATTTTTGAGTTTTCCTTTAATTATGCTAAGTTGTCCCAATTTGTAGCCCTTTACTGCCATTTTGCTTTTAAAACCAAGCCTCCTACCACCCTTGGTGTTTTTCCTGCCCCTATTTCTCCTTCCTAACAGTTTACCAAAGTATAAGCTTAGAATATATATAAGCTTAGTTCTTATTTTTTTTAAATCTCACCTCAGATGAATAATTATTTAGAAGCTGTTCTGATAATCCCAGAAGATAGCGAACCAGTGATTCCTTGAGATTCTGGTGGACAGAAAAGCCAATGCTGGATTGGTGCTTTTCTATAGCACATTCTCTCACAGCAGTTAAAAAGTCCATCTTGTCAAAAGTTGTCTGAAGGAACAGTTCTTCTACTTCTGAAAATGAAGGTTCTTCTTTATCTTTTTGGTGTTGTTCACTTCAAGAAAGTAAGATCTTTAATTTATAAACAAACTAACGCTTCGCCTCTATATATTAGCAATATATTACAAAGGAAAACAACACAGTATCTACATCATTCAAAGAGTACTTATACAATTAATAGATTATTCTTTAAATGCTTATCTTCTTTGGACTTTGAAACCTACTTGTATCAAATTTCATTAGTCAGTAGCAATTTTACTAATAGACAAAAGAAATACAAGTTACAATTTCTTTTTCTTAAAAAAAATGGAATTTTATTTTGATGAAAAACTTGAGTTTATAATCATTTAGTAAATGAAGAGCAAACACTTCATTTTCCTATCCCATGTCTCTTAAGAAAAAATAAGTATCTGTGACAGATTAAGGATCGGGCAGACTGGATAAGCCACCTCTGACGTTCACACTCCCTGCATGTGACTCACTCTGAAGGGTGAACCGGAACTGGAGATAACTGAACTGATGTGATATGGGCATTAAATCTCATTCTGATCATTTAGATAAGCCCAAGATAAATACTTTCTGCTCATCAAGGGCAGCAAACTATACAAATTTTACTGAAGGATTACTTTGAGAGAAGCACTTACTTAGGTTATATTGTGCATCACAACTAGAAAATGGCTTGAACATTTCCATTTAACCACCATTTATAAAGTACAACTATATAATATTCTGCATTTTATCTGCGGTGTGATGATTATCAATCCAAACTGAAAGTACCCCAGCTGCCAAGTTCCACCACTTTTGAAAAGACCTAGATGTGTGAAAAAGGACCATCCCTCATATAAAGAACCAATTTCACAAACCTACTGGTAAACAAATACATTTATATAACTGGAACTTCAAGATGACAGAGTTGTATTCATTTAAAAAAAACATTCAGCTACCTTTGGTCTTTAAAGAACCTACACTGCAGTATCCTAAACATTGTTATGTGCATCTCACAGTGAAGAAGAGTGGCTTGCAGTGCAGAATGAGAGCACAACGTCACTGTGAAGAGCAGCATGGTATGGTTTCAAGGAATATCAGCATCACAGCATTGGATTCTGTGCATCAGCATTAAGGTCACTGTTGCCAGAAGGGGGATGGACAGGGAGAATGTCCAGCTCATCCACTTGCGGAGTTGGGTGCATGACTACCAGCTAGTCTTGGGGAATGTCTGCCGCAGCTGCTGCAAGACTGGTGATAGATTTACTCTTTACACACTGAAAGTCTACATGCCGACTCTTTTCTTCGTCCTTCTCCCAGGACATTCGAATAGAGGGTCTTTGGACATAGCTGTAGATCATTTCTGGGTGGCCTACGGGCCTTTTCTTTATTTTTACTTTGTAGGTAGGATAACCTTCTACTCCCAATCTAATCTTCTTAAGACCCCTCTCCTTCAAAACTGACTTGGCCACATCTCTGTTTTCAATGTACTTGAAAAATCTATGTAATTTTGTGCTATAAATAATTTGTGAATATTCTTCTCCCATCTGTGGTGGATATTCTTCATCTCAATCAACCACATCATCATCTGAAAGCACCACTATATGACATTCCTGTTCCCTGCTCAGGGTACTAGCTACCATGAGAAGGAGGATCATTTCTTCCAGATAAAATTCCAGTTGTCCTCGAGCACCATCATGTGTTAACTCATGCATTAGGGTACTAAGATCTCTACATTTAATAGTACTATATTCAAAAGAGACACAAAGATAGTCACATGCTTTTCTCAGTTCAGGAATAGATATGCCATCAGGATAACAGAATATTCCTGTTTTATAGTAATCCAGAATAGCTTGAAACACAGTGCAACCAATTCCCTCTGCCACCTGAAACTCTCCTTTCTCATTGGGTCATGTAAAGTTATGTTCTCTGCGAGATCCAAACATCCTGCCCGACATTGTATTTGGCTGTGCAGTAAAAATGGATGAGTCTACAACAAATCTAGTGTTACCCACTTTTAGTGTCACTCATCCTGACGTTCTTATATTCCGAGCTCCTCCTTTTGTATTTTCATATACAAACACCATCTCCCCAGATATCTTACAACTACCATCTGAACTTGATTGACTATTGTTTCTGCTGCCATTCCCAGTACTGCTAATGGAACCATTTGGGGGTGCTCTTTGAAGATGTGGACTGCTTGGACGAGAGGAACTGTGATCTTTTTCTCGTTCAATGTGGTACAGTTGTGTAGGAGAACTCACATTTCTAATACAAGGAGTGAGTTGAGACTCTGTTTTTCATGGGATGAGTCTCTCGATCTTTCATGTCCCCGACTAGCACATGTAGACTCATTTTGGTATGGTCAACTCCTCCTTTAGCAACACGTGAGGAAGTACTTGAATGTTTATAAAGTTTACAAAGTCTACTATGCAATTTCTGATCCCAATTCTCTGGATCACTGGAGTCACTGTCACAGGGATGAGGCCGTCCTGCCATCCCACTCCAAGCTTCCGCACACTACTGCTCTGAAAGCAAACTTGTAGCACCCGTAACTGTGGAACCTGTAGTCCCCTTCAGTGCCCACAGAGGATTGGGCAAAGGCCGAGGCCAGGGACACCTCCTCAGCCAGATCCCTCCGGAGGTGGCTATGGAGGCAGGCACTGAGGTGGCTGCAAGTAGCAGAGCTGTCCCGGCAGGATGCAGGCCTGCTCCTCCACAAGTTACGATTTCAAAGGCAAATTCAGAAAGTGTCTTTTAAGACACCATATATAAATGTTGAGCATAACACTGTCTGAAAACATATCTGTTTCTTCACCAAGCAGAGGGAGTAACAAGCATAAGTTTAAAAACCTTTAATATCTGGTATGGTTAAGCAGTAATGATCTTCCAACTAAACTTTCATTATTGTGGTTGGTATTGATCTGTTTTTCACCATCAATTTCTGCAAAAAATAAAATTTTTTTTTCATTTTCTGCCCTCTTGAGGGAGATAAGGAATCTTTGTGCCAGTGAGTCATTTTCAGTCATAGTAATACAACCTAAGTCTTTTGAGTCAATCAACTAAAATCAGGTTTAGATTTATTTTTTGTTTTCAATTATCATTAGTTTTTAAAGCTAACAGTCAAATCACAGTTGACATACAGAAATGGGTCACACCTTTAAGAAATTATTTCATATAAATTTTATATTCTTAATTTCCCAGTATAACCACTGAATTTTTCCCATTGGCACTTGTCACATACTACACAGCATTAAAAAATAGTAACCTTCATCTAATGTTACAGAACATAGATTACAATCACTGAATTAAAACAACCTTTTCCCTGGCTCACAGTTGTGATTTTTGGGGGACCAAAATCACATATAGTTTTGGGGGACCAAAACTATAAATTTAGTTTATAATTATGAAAATGCAGCTACTACCCAGCTAAAATTATTAACTTTGTAATTAAAGCTATATGTTAAAATGACAAAGAACAACATTAGAAACATACCATTCTGGCGCACTTTGGAAAAAATTCATTGCAGCTTTACAGTTTTTCATAGTCAGACTCACAAGAATTTTCTCCAGTAAAAGATGAGGAAAATTACTATAAAGAAAAAAAAAAGCTTCACTTAAAAGACCAAAAGTCATGTTACGAATACTTTAAACTTGAACATCCATGTTTAGCTATAATTCTTGACTTCTGAAATTTGGATCCTAGATTAAAACTGCTTTCATCACACTGAATTTCTTAATGTCTAAAAGGATAATTTAAGGAGGACGACAATTGTTACCATCATTTCGAATACTATTCAGAAACAAGATCATGTCTGATGAACATTTCTGAAATAAATAAAAGGTTATAAAATTAAAGCAAAAGTAAATGGATCCATTCAGAGGTTTGCTCTCCAGTCATTTGATTCCAATTACCATCTGTGGAAAGGTTACGTGGACAAGTGACTCAGTTCCTTTATCCTAGCGCTTACATCCTGTTTAGCCTTCCTTATTTCCTCTCCTCATTAATAAAACATATTTCACCCAGAAGACACTCCTATTATGAGAAAGGATCCAGGATCTACATGAGTCAGATATATGGACTTACTCATTTAAAAAATCAGAAAGGAACACATAAATGCTCAAAGAATTACATGTACATTCTTCATGCATAGCCCCCACATTCTATTAAAAAAATCAGAAAGGAGGCCAGGTGCAGTGGCTCACTCCTGTAATCCCAGCACTTTGGGAGGCCAAGGCGGGTGGATCATGAGGTCAGTAGTTCAAGACCAGTCTGCCCAAGATGGCGAAACCCCGTCTCTACTAAAAATACAAAAATTAGCCGGGCATGGTGGCAGGCACCTGTAATCCCAACTACTCAGGAGGCTGAGGCAGAGAACTGCTTAAACCCAGAAGGTGGAGGTTGCAGTGAGCCAAGATTGTGCCACTGCATTCCAGCCTGGATGATAGAGTGAGACTCTATCTCAAAAAAAAAAAAAAATCAGAGAGGAACATATAAAGGCTCAAAGAATTATATGCATACCCCCATATTCTCACAGTGAGACAACCCTTTATTTCAGAAGCAATCAGGCATAAAGACTCAGATAACTGTAAAAACAAATGGAATATTTAATAATTAAGGCTAGATATGGGAAATTCTGCATTATCATTATAGAATAAAGCCACCTGGCATCAAGTAAGTGGAGAGAGCCTGATAAAACAAACAAAAAAAAAAACCAGCAGCATGTAATGAACTTAAATTACCTGTGAAGAATTGGAGGCACTTCCGTACTATTTTCTAAGTCGTCCTCTAGCTGATAGAATAAGAGCCATCTCATTACTGATTCCTTTAAAGAAAAGCTTTTATTTACTTCACATATATTTGGCTCTATTCCCATTTTTACTGTTTCTGGAACTATAATGGTGGTCAGTGCCAAAGTCAAACAGCATATTGCAGGACTATAACAAAACAAAGGATAGTTGTGAAAAGCAAGGTACTGCAGGAGCAAAGACCTGTCTATTAGGACAGTGCCTGGCACATCCATTTTGTTAAGCTGACCAAATGAACATAAAAACTGTGAAAAGTCTGATTACATTTGGAAAGATTCTTGATTAAAAAATAGTTCTTTTGGCCGGGTGCAGTGGCTCAAGCCTGTAATCCCAGCACTTTGGGAGGCTGAGGCGGGTGGATCACGAGGTCAAGAGATCGAGACCATCCTGGTCAACATGGTGAAACCCCGTCTCTACTAAAAATACAAAAATTAGCTGGGCATGGTGGCACGTGCCTGTAATCCCAGCTACTCAGGAGACTGAGGCAGGAGAATTGCCTGAACCCAGGAGGCAGAGGTTGCAGTGAGCCAAGATAGCGCCATTGCACTCCAGCCTGGGTAACAAGAGCGAAACTCCATCTAAAAAAAAAATAGTTCTTTTATTAGCAGTGTGCAGTACTATAATAAGAACAAAGCTATTGAATAAATAATGATAAACTGCACATAAAAGAAATTTAAACTCTTTATAATTCTTTAAAGAAATTCTTTTGGATACACATATACAATTAGAATGAATAAGACCTGGTATCCGACAGATGAGTAGGGTGACTATGGGTAACATTAATCTATTATACATTTCAAAATAACAAGAAGAGAGTAATTCAAACGTTCCTGGCATAAAGAAAAGATATGTTGGGTGATGATATCCTGATTATCCTGATTTGATTATATGAGTGTATCAAATTACCACGTGTACCTGGAAAATATGTAACTCTATTATAGATTAATTAAAATTTTTTAATAAAAAAAGAAATTCCTTAAAATGAGGCTTTAATAATTTCTCAACATCTGAAACTAAATTCACGTATGCATTTTATTAAGTCTTCTTGGCTAAACAAGAAAAGCATCTGACATAAAATTTAACATCTTTAACTGAAGTAACAATAAAATTTAACATCTTTAACTGAAGTAACAAACTAGGAAAATGATCAGGGATATGTGTGTGTGTTTGTGTGTGTGTGTGTGTGTGTGTGTGTGTGTGTGAGTGTGTGTGTGTATGTTTTTCTGTAAACTTACCATGAAGGTCTGCAGTATGTGTGTGTGTGTGTGTGTGTGTGTGTATGTGTGTGTGTGTGTGTGTGTGTGTGTATGTGTGTGTGAGTGTGTGTGTGTATGTTTTTCTGTAAACTTACCATGAAGGTCTGCAGTATGTGTGTGTGTGTGTGTGTGTGTGTGTGAGTGTGTGTGTGTTTCTGTAAAGTATGACATAATGCATGTTAAACTTACCATGAAGGTCTGCAGGCTGACCCAGTAAATAACTTCCAGAATTCTCTGTCAACCTCAACTAAACTACCTTGAATTATGGCTCCAAGTAAGCCAAAGTTTTCAGCTTGTATTTGCTCAGAACTTATACCACGAAAGGTAATACACCAAATTTTATTCCAGAGTTTCAATAAATCTGATTTTTGTGAGCTTTCTAGGTTTGACCTCTTGTTTTGACACAATGCAACTTCCATAAGACATCGCAACACATATGGTGTGCGTTCCCCACGTCGCTGTTGAGGTAGAAGCTGACAGAGTATCACCAGTAATGGAGACAGCTCACAGTTAGGTAAACTTGCAGGATACTTTGATATTAATTGGGTTGTAATCTGTAGCCTAAAAATAAAAAGGATAATTTGAAGACTATTAAACTTCATTAACAAACTAAAAGGAAATATATAGACATGTTACCCTTACGATATCCTAATTAGAGAATCACCGTCATCATTTCCATAGCACTCTCAAGATAAACTGGCTCTTAATAGTTACTATGTCCTACTTCCTAAAGTGGCAGGGAAATAGTCAACATTTTGGCTACCTGGGTAAGTTGTTAAGTTTCCCTCAAACAAATATTTTAAAGGATATTAAATCAGCAATATTTGGGCCTGGCGCAGTAGCCCATGCCTATAATACGGCACTCTGGGAGGCTGAGGCGGGTGAATCGCAAAGTCAGGAGTTCAAGACCAGCCTGGCCAAAGTGGTGAAATCTCGTCTCTACTAAAAATAGAAAAATTGCTGAGCATGGTGGCACACAACTGTAATCCTAGCTACTCAGGAGGCTGAGGCAGGAGAACTGCTTGAACCCAGAAGGCAGAGGTTGCAGTGAGCTGAGATCTCGCCACTGCACTCCATCTTGGGTGACAGGCAAGACTCCGTCTCAGAAAAAAATAAAAAATAAATAAATTAGCAAGATTTTATTTCTGAGTTATCTTGTACATCCCTGCTCTTTTTTTCTTTTTTTTTTAAAGATAGGGTTGTTGAACTCTTGAACTCCCGACCTCAGGTGATCCGCCCGCCTTGGCCTCCAAAGTGCTTGGATTACAGGCGTGAGCCACCACGCCCAGCCTCATCCTTGCTCTTTAGTCACCAAAACTATTCCTCTAAAACAGGAAAGCAAAGAAACCCAAAAAACCGTTTTTCCTTCATATTAATTCAGTTAATCCGATAAATATTTGCTATGTATTTTCTAGAATGTGTGGTACTTAAGAATAGGAATCTTATGTTATTCATCTCTATATTCCTAACACTTGGCACATAGCAGGTGTTCAATAAATAACTTGACTAAATGAACAAATGAAAAATCTTAAATAGCTACTTAACCATATAAACATGCACTTAAGCAACAGGTATCTATGACTATAATCTGTAAATCTCTATCCTTACACAACTTGCTTAACCTCTCTGCATTTCAGTTTCTTTTCAGTAAAGGCAACAGGCTGAACTAGACAAATTCTAAACATCCTTACCAGACCTAATATTTTGGGATTCCAAAGTATTCCATAATTTATTTAATTATTTAAATATATGTGAATGTCATATGAGAATAAAGAAGACAGAAAAATAAGAGAAAATAACTTATTATCGTATAAAGTAAAAATTATTGTTATTTCTTAAGGTTATATTTAACTTCTTCCTAATTCTATTAAAAGGTGCTATGTATGCTAAAATCTGTTGTTGAAGTGTACAATTCAGTGAATTCCATGAGGTACACATTTCTAATTGCCTACCAGACAGCCAGTCTGCCTCTTAACTTGCTTTGACAATATGATTAGAAAAGGTAGCCCCACCCTTGGCCCCAGCAAATGAGCCATTAATCATTGATCTCATTTGTCATGGCAATCACATATCTGTTTGGTATTAATAGGTTTGGGAGTAGACAAATGGCTTAGTTCTGGCTGAGATTAAAGGATTCCATTGAAAGTTTTCTGAAAAATAAGAGACTAAAATGACACTGAATGAGAAAATAACATTTTACCATGGCACAAGTTCAAAATCATTCTGTGACTTCTGAAGGTGATCTTTTATTACTTCCCAGCCTAGTTCTATTTTCTTCCTTTTGCAAGGTACACTGTAATCACTAGATTCTCTTTGTGTAGTAGCATAAGATTGAGAAATCTCCAAGGATCTGGTATCTTCGTTAAAAACCTGTAAAATAAAAATAAATCCACTTTTTTCTTTTTCTTTTCTTTTCTCTTTTGTTTTTTTGAGGCAGAGTTTCACTCTTATTGCCCAGGGACTGTAGTGCAATGGCACGATCTCGCTCACTACAACATCTGGCTTTTGGGTTCAAGTGATTGATTCTCTTGCCTCAGCCTCCAGAGTAGCTGAGATTACAGGCATGCACCACCATGCCGAGCTAATTTTGTATTTTTAGTAGAGACGGGGTTTCTCCATGTAAGTCAGGCTGGTCTTGAACTCCCTACCTCAGATGATCCACCCACCTCAGCCTCCCAAAGTGCTGGGATTATAGGCAAGAGCCACTGCGCCCAGCCAAATCCACTTTTTTCATTGCTACGTCTTATAATATTTCATTAGGGGAAAAAAAATTCCTTCTGAAATGAAGATACAGGGAATTCATAAAGCAAGAGTAACAAATGATAGAAACGTATAAATCTGATAACATGGTAAAAAACAAACAGCTTACATGACAGTAATGGCACTCTTAGAAAGCAGGTATTACCGAGTAATACATTAGTTTTATTTCCTGGGAACACTTACTAAAAGCACCAAGAAATCTAAAAGCAAAGCAAAAACCTTTACTTTCAAAGGGATTCAATTTTTAAAATTTACCATTAAGAAAATATTTGACAGAATGAAATTACTACCCAGTATATTAACCAAATATCTGGGGAAAACAGTTTTATTTAAAAAACATTAGGCCATCAGGTGCTGAATGGGTAAGTAAAATGGAGTCTATCAACTGAATATTATTCAGCAATAAAAATGAATGAAGTACTGATTCATGGTAACACATGGATGAACTTTGAAAACATTATGCTAAGTGAAAGAAAGCAGATACATGTTGTATGATTCCATTTAAATGAACTGTCCCAAACAGGAAAATTCACAAAAACCAAGACTGATTGATTACTAGGATCTAGAAGATGCAAAGATTTGGGACTGAATGCTAAGAAGGTATGAGGTTTCTTTGGGGATGATAAATAAGTTTTGGGCTGGGTGCTGTGGCTCACACCTGTAATCCCAGCACTCTGGGAGCCCAAGGCAGGTGGATCACAAGGTCGAGAGTTCGAGACCAGCCTGGCCAAAAGGGTGAAACCCCATCTCTACTAAAAATACAAAAATTAGCTGGGCGTGGTGGTGGGCACTTGTAGTCCCAACTACTTGGGAGGCTGAGAGAGGAGAATCACTTGAACCTGGGAGGCAGGGGTTGCAGTGAGTCAAGATGGCACCATTGCACTCCAGCCTGGGGGACAGAGCAAGACTCCGCTTCAAAAAAAAAGTTCTAAAATTAGTGGTGATGGTTGTACACATAGTAAAAATATTAAAAACCACAGAAATGTACAATTCAAAATCATGAATTTTAAGCTATGTGAACTCTAGCTTAATTGCAAAAAAAAGAAACAGACTGGGCATGGTGGCTCATTCGTGTAATCCCAGCACTTTCACAGGCCAAGGTGGGCAAATCACTTGAGCTCAGGAGTTCTAGACCAGCCTGGGAAACATGGTGAAACCCTGCCTCTACAAAAAAATTAGTTAGGCGTGGTGGCACATGCCTGTAGTACCAGCTACTCAGGCGGCTGAGGCAGGAGGATCACCTGAGCCTGGGAGGGGAGGCAGAGGTTGCAGTAAGCTAAGATTATGCCACTGCACTCCAGCCTGGGCGACAGAGGAAAACAGGAAAAGAAAAAGGAAAGGAAAGGAAAAAGGAAAGGAAAGGAAGAAGGAAAAGAAAGGAAAAAGGAAAAAACATTAGGATTATAGTCACCTTATTTCCTATAGGCAATCATTTAAGAATGGAAAAGTTCATTGCTAGTTTTCACTAAGTGCATATCTGCAAAAGCATTAACTTTTAAGTTAAAAGGGTAATTCCAAAAAATTTCTGATATTTTGAAAGGAATAGTTACATGTATAGAGTCATTTTAAAGACTTTTTGTGAGAATACAGGTTTTAAACGCCCAGTTAAAAATGAAAAAAACTAACAGGAATTTTCTAAATGTGACATGACCTTCTTACTGTACCTGGTGACAAATATCTGCCATCAATTCAATCAAATTTTCCTTGACGGCAATATTACGAAATCCTGAAGAATACTTTCCTCTACTTCCTATATGACTTATCTCATTCACTAGCAGATCATATAAGTTGTATAAAATACTTTTCCATTTTGTTGATTCATAAGCACCTGTAATCCAAAAAATTGAAATGTAATTTATTCATGTACTCTGTTTGCACTGCTAGCTCCCACAAAATTATTCAGCTGTCAAGCTGCATCAACGTCAGACATCTGGTCCAACTTTCCATCCAGTATTAATGCCTCGTCTGACAAGATCCTTGACAAACTCTATTTCCTAACTGTCCATTTTACATTTAGATAAATGTATTTCTTTTCTTTTTTTTTTTTTTAAAGACAGGGTTTCACCATGTTGGTCAGGCTGGTCTTGAACTCCCAACCTCAGGTGATCCTCCCACCTTGGCCTCCAAAGTGCTTGCATTACAGGCATGAGCCACCATGCCCAGCCTAGATAACTGTATTTCTTATAAATTTCTTCCATATTCTGACCTAAAATCTGCCTTTCTCCAATTTATTCTCCCACCTGAGGCAAATACGATTAATAAGTTCCCTCTTTCATATGAGGACCAAGTTCTCTGTATATCGTTTTTTGGCCAAAGAGAAAAATACTACCAGTTCCTTCAACTAGTATACAGATGACATATTAACCAGACTTCTCACCATTTCAGTCATCTTTCCTAAGACATATTCCAGTCAACTTGAAATGCTGACTGTACAAAATGTGGTGAACGTAATACTCCAACTGTGGTCTGACTAGTATGTGGAACAAATGTCTATTATTTCCCGTAAACGAAGTTCCATAAAATCTATTAATGTAGTCTGAAACTATATTAGCTTTTCTGGCATCCTCAGTATCCTGTCAATTTTAAATTCATCCTAAATATGCAGTTAACTAAATCCCTAGACATATCATATCACCTCCTAATAAGCCTGATCTGCATCCAGGTGAGAGGTGGGTTCAAGATGAAAAACTACAAAAAGTCACTGTTCTTTCACTTATAGTGGTTTCATGGGTTACACATTACCTAAATATACATATTAGAAACACATACACAGCTACTTTTGATAAAAAGTGGCTACACAGCCTGGTGCAGTGGCTCACGCCTGTATTCCCAGCACTTCGGGAGGCCGAGGTGGGTGAATCACTTGAGCTCAGGAGTTCGAGATCAGCTTGGCCAACATGGTGAAACCCCATCTCTACTAAAACACATAAATTAGCCAGGAGTGGTGGCGAGCACGTGTAATCCCAGCTGCTTAGAAAGCTGAGGCAGGAGAATTGCTTGAACCCAGGAGGCAGAAGTTGCAACGAGCTGACATCATGCCACTGTACTCCAGCCAGGGCAACAGAATGAGACTCTGTCTCAAAAAATAAAAAGTGGCTATAACACATTTCCTCCATTATAGCTGCTATTACTCAATGTAGTATGCTGTCTTAAGAAAGTCAGTACACTAGCCGTGATGAATTGGTCCAAAGGCTAGCAAAAGGCCAAAGGCAGTAATAGACAGAGCATGAGGAAACTCCAGTTTCAGCCAATAAAGTTCCTAACTACTGAAAAGCACTGTACCTTTGAGCAATACTTTCTTAGTGTAGGACAACTATGAAGGAATCAAGGAGAACAAGTGATTCTTTTTTTTCCGGGAAACAAGGCCCTAGAGTAACTATGAGGCTTGAGGCAGTAATTTCCCTTTTTCTGCCTCACATTTCTATGAAAGTAGTATGTATGGATCTTCCTCAAGACCTGAATAATCTGACTGGTTTTAGTCCAATTTATGTTTTATCTTTTAATAAAATCAATAGGTGGATAAACAAGATCCTGCTTTCTTTAAATTCTTTTGCCCTGTGGTCTGTGCCAGACCCCTTAGTACTGAAGTACTGATGCAAAATCAGCTCCTAGAGGGAACAGTGTCTCATATTTGTTTGTATTTCCCACAATACCTAACAGTGTACTGAACAAACAGTAAGGCGTAACAGAATTTGCTGCCACTGCTTCAGATTCTAAAACCTCTATGAAAAGCATCCTCATGACTAATTAACATTATCAACTAGAGCAATCCAGAGGAAAGTCATATCCTCTTACAGAACACTAATTTTATACTTAAGCCTTTATGTTTGAATGAAGAAGCAAATTCAAAACAGTAAACATTTCCTTTCTACCTTTTTCTTGGGTTTTGGCTCCTTTTGGATGATGGATATAAATTTGCAGTTCAAATAATTCAATAATGACTTCTTTTAGAGAATCATTAAGTCTATGTTGAGTCCAAATATAAAGCAAGGTGGGAAGAATTTCATCTCCTAATTCACACACTTGAATTCGAGAGTTGGCAGCCAGAGTCTTGAGGAAGATAATAAGAGCGGCTAAAATATGATTCAGACCTGAAGAGCTCTTTTCTTGCCTGTGAGAAAACAAACAAACTCAACTGGGTATAACAGGGGGAACAAAGTACACAAATTACAGACAGCTATGAAACGGCATGCTGCAAGAAAAAACCTTAATATTCAAACCAAAGCCTTCATTTCAAAACTGCTCATTAAAAACAAATCACAGCATCATTTAAACCTAACAAAAAATGAGTTCTTATTTGGTGCCAAGAGACCCCTTCTGTTAGCTCTCCCTGCTGCTAAAACACTGTCTAAAAATAAACAAAACTGATCTGTAGCAACATTTATAAAATGTTCCACATTATAAATTAAATAATGCCAAACAAACGTACAACAGGAATACCTCCTAAATATATTCCTATTTTATCTTATCCTCAAAATGGGGGAAATGTGACGATGAAGAGGCTCTTTAACTTTCCTGCTCATCAGAGCATCAGCAAGACACATCTCCCACTTGAGAACATCATGGATTGTTGCGTGTTTTGCGTACTGGATATTCAGGAAGTGTTGGACTTGGTTGTCTCTTTAGGAATCCACTAGTTCTGTTATGATGGATCAATGCTTTATTTAAAGGTAGAATTTTTAGTTATTGAATCTAAAACATGATCTTGCAAGAAGGTCAAAAGTATTTCAATACAAAACAAAAGAAAAAGATTAGATTACCTCACACACTGAATGGCCTTGGGAAAGAAATCCAAAAATTTGGAATTTAATCCATCAGTCTGAGAACAGCATCCCTTAGTAACAGTATGAATTATTCTAGCCACTAAAACTCTATGAACATCTTGTGAAGGTTTCAGATACATCCTGAAGTACACAGAGAACAATTCTTTAAAAAAAAAAAAAAGTTATTAGTCATGTTTTTAAACATCAAAATGTATTAAATATCACAATTCAATTTATACATTCCATAATCCCATACAGAAAAAAGATTTTAAACCTGCACTAATCTATTTTTATCACACTAAAAGTACTCGATCAATGTTTAATTTTATCTTATATAAAATGCCTTTAAGACAGGAACAACTATAAACTGCTGTGAGAGCAACAGTTTAAGAGCCAGACTGCAGAAACATTAGTTAACTCATCTAAGCCTATATTCCTTCATCCAGACCTAACAAGGCACTTACAGTACATACTCCATGGTTTGGTTTTGTTTTGAGACGGAGTCTTCCTCTGTCGTCCATGCTGGACACTGCAACCTCTGTCTCCTGGGTTCAAGCAATTCTCATGCCTCAGCCTCCCAAGTAGCTGAGACCACAGGCGCACACCACCATGCCTGGCTAATTTTTGTATTTTTCATAGAGATGGGGTTTCACCATGTTGACCAGGCTAGTCTCAAACTCTTGGCCTCAAGTAATCTACCCATCTCAGCCTCCCAAAGTGCTGGGATTATAGGCGTAAGCCACTGGGCCTGGCCTCTATACTTTAAAATAATAATACTATTTGATTAAAAATGTCCATAAAATATGTTGAGACTTCTAAAGGGTATGAGATTTTAGTCTACTTGGTTTGTTTCTTATTTTGTTAAGGTAGGGTCTTACTCTGTCACCCAGGCTGGAGTGTGGTGCTAAGATCACAGCTCACTGTATTCTCAGTCTCCCCAGACTCAGGTGATCCTCCCATCTTAGCCTCCCAAGTAGCTGGGTCTATGGGCCCACACCACCACACCGAACTGATTTGTATTTTAGGTAGAAACAGGGTTTCACCATGTTGCCGAGGCTGGTCTTGAACTCCTAGGCTCAAGTGATCTACCTGCTCTGGCCTCCCGAAGTGCTAGGATTAAAGGCATAAGCCACTGTGGCTGGCTGAGATTTTACCCTGCTTGTAACCTAGCAAATCAACATGACAGTTTCATGAGTGCTCGCGGGAGACATGAGATTCTGGATAAGAGAAAAAGGAGAATTTCTTTCTCACTGCAATGAGAGTAGCCAGACTACCTTAATTTTTGCTTCAGTTGGGGAAGCAACTGGTTGGGGAACAATACCAAAGGCAAGATGAAGTGGGACACTTGACACCCGAAAACAGTGGACTGAGTTATAACAGAGAAACCCCAGGCTTTATAACGGATAGGCTATAAGTAAATCTGTCCTTTGTTTCGGAGGAAGCCATCATCTGACCTCAAGTGATCTACCCGCTTCAACCTCCCAAAGTGCTGGGATTATAGGTGTGAGCCACTGCGCCCAGCTCCCAAATAACATTATTACAAAATGTTACACTTGTGTTTACTGGGACTTTACAGACAATCATGCCATCTCCAAAAGGGAAGTTTTATTTCTTACTTTCTAATCTGTATGCCTTTTCGTTTTCTTGTCTAACTGCCCTTGGCTAGAATCTCTAATATAATGTTGAAAAGGAGTGTCTCACACATCCTTATCTTTTTCTTGATTTGTCTTAGGAAAGGCTTTAAATTATAGATTCAATTTCTTTAATTCAATTTAATTCAATTTCTTCTCTTCATAGTTATGGGACTAGTCAAATAATCTATTTTATATTGGATGACTTTTGATAATGTATCAAATCAAGGTTTGAGGAACTGGCCCATTTAAATTCAGTTTAATGTCCATACAGATATGTATAGTGTTTCCCTATTATCCTTTTAATATCTACAGGATCTGTAATTAGATCTCATTTCATTTCTAATATCAGTAACTTTGGTCTTCTCTCTTTTTTGTGTGTGTTTTTTTAAGAGACAGAAGTCTCACTATGCTGCCCAGGCTGGATTTGGATTCCTGGGCTCAAGTGATCCTCCCACCTCAGCCTATCAAGCCATAAAAAGACATGGAAAGGCTGAGAGTGGTGGCTCACACCTGTAATCCCAACATTTTGGGAGGCCAAGTTCAAGTTGCTGGCCTAAGCAACATAGAAAGACCTTATCTCTACTAAAAATGAAAAACTAGCAGGGTGTGATGGCTTTGGTGTGTGGTCCCGGGTACTTGGAAGGGGGTGGGAGGATCACTTGAGTCCAGGAGGTCGAAGCTGCAGTGAGCCATGATCTCACCACCACACTCCAGCCTGGGTGACAGAGACCCTGACTCAAAAAACAAAACAAAACAAAACAAACATGGAAGAACTTGAACTGCATACTACTAAATGAAAGAAGCCAATGTGAAAAGGATACATACTGGTATGATTCCAACCACAGTCACATACTGTGTAACAACATAACAATATTCTGGTCAATGACAGATGGCAATATGAAAAGGTGGTACCGTAAGATTATATCAGAACTGAAAAATTCCTATTTACTTAGTGATGTCATAATATAAGAAATTACTCACAAGCATTTGTGATTATTTGTATAAAAAAACCCACTGCACTGCCAGTCATTTAAAAGTATAATACATACAATCATGGACAGTACATAAACCTTGTCAATGATAATAAATGACTAAGTTACTGGTAAATGACTATGTTACTGGTCTATGTACTTTCTCTACTATGTTTTTTATCACTATTTTATACTATATTCCTCCTTCCTCTTAAAAAACAAAACAGTAAAACATCTCAGTTAGGTCCCTTAGGAGGCATTTCAGAATAAAGCGCCATTATCATAGGAGATGAAAGCTCCAAGCACATCCCTGAAGATCTCCCAGGGGGACAAGATGCAGAGACGGAAGACAGTGATACTGACGATGCTGACCTTATGTAGGCCTAGGCTAATGTGTGTGTCTGTCTCTGTTTTCAACAAAAAATGTCTAAAGGAAAAAAGAGTAGTAATAATCTTATTTAAAAAGCTTATAGAACAAAAGAAAAAACACCTATAAGTATATAAAGAAAAAATGTTTATATAGGTATATAATGCATTTGTATTTTAAGCTTAGTGTTATTACAAAATTAAAGTTTATAAAGTAAAAAAGTTATAGTAGCTAATGTTATTTATTATTGAAAAAGTATATATTTTTAAATTTAGTGCAGCTTGTTTATAAATTCTACAGTAGTATATAGTAATATCCCAGGCCTTTACATTACCACACACTCCTGCAAGCTCCATTCATGATAAGTACCCTAGACAAGTCTACCATGTTTTACTCATTATACCATGCTTTTACTGTACCTTCTCTATGTTTATATATGTTTAGATACACAAATACTTACCATTGTGTTATAACTGCCTACAGTATTCAGTACAGTAACATGCTACAAGGTTTGTAGTGTAGGAGCAATAATATGATATAACCTAGGTGTGTAGTATTATACCATTTAAGTTTGTATAAATATACCCTGTGATGTTCATACAACAAATAAATTGCCTAATGATGTATTTCTCAGAATATATCTACATTGTTAAGAGATGCACAACTGTATATGAGAGGCTGGAGAAGGCCAAACCATGGAGACAGCACAAAGATCAGTGGTTCCCACAGTTTGCAAGGAGGGAAGGATGAACACGTGAAGCACAGAGGATTTTTCTGGCAATAAATCTATTCTGTATGATACTATAACAGTGAATAATGTTTCCATTCTCCCCTAGAGGAAAAAAATATGACCATCTCATTAGATACAGAAAAAGATCTTTTAAAATGTCAATACACTTGTAAAAACCCATAGTATCTACACTACCAAAAGTGAACTTTAACGTAACTATAGACTTCGGGTAATAATGATGTGTCCCAGCATAGATTTGCTGATTATAACAAATGTACCATTGGTGCAAGATGTTGACAGTAGGGCATGCTGTGTGTGTCCAGTGAACTTTCTACTCAGTTTTATCGTCAACTTAAAATTCCTCTAAAAGAGAAAAGTCCATTAAAAAAAAAAAGGAAACATCAAGGTTTGAGAAACTGAGTAATTGCCAGTGTAGCTTGAGCACAGAAATTAAAACAACTTTAGTTAAGTTAGACAGGTAGGAAGAAGCAAAATTATGCAGAGCTTTCAAGGCCTGGAAGAGGAATCCTCATTTTCTATTAGTTGTGCTAGTGAGAATGTAGAGAAACTGAAACCCTCATGTGCTTCTGGTGAGAATGTAAAATGGTGTAGCTCCTGTGTAAAACAGGATGTTGGTTCCTTAAAAAATTAAATAGAGAATTACACGATCTAGTAATTCTAATTCTGCATATACAATCAAAAGAACTGAAAGCAGGAAACTCAAGAGACATTTGTATACTCGTGTTCATAGTGGCATTATTCACAATAATCAGAAGGCAGAAACAACCCATGTCCATCCACCAATGGACGAATGAATGAGCAAAATGCGGCATGGCATATACACACAACAGAACAGTGTTCAGTTTTTAAAGAGTGAAATTCGGACACATACTATAACATGGAAGAGCCTCAGAGACATTTTGGTAAGTGTAATAAGCAAGTTGCAAAGGAACAAATACTTACAGGAGTCCTTTAGTTCAGGCTGCTATAACAAAGTATCATAGATTAAGTGGCTTAGACACCACAGAAATTTATTTCTCACAGTTTTGGAGGCTGAAAGCAGGAGATCAGGATGCCAGCACTGCGGGTTTCTGGTGAGGGCCCTCTTTGGAGCTGCAGACTACTAACTTTAACCTGTACCTTCGCACGGCAGAAAGAGAGCAAGTCAGCTCTCTGGCCTCCTTGTCTAAGGGCATTAATCCCATCCATGAAGGCTCAACCGCAGCACCTAATTACTTTCTAAATCCTACACTTCCAAATACCATACCTTTGGGAATGAGATTTCAACATAATTGAGGGGACATAAACATTCAATTCATAAAAATAAAGTACCCAAAACAGCCAAATTCATAGAGACAGAACGTAGAATGGTAGCTGCCAGGGGCTGGGGGAAGGGAGAATGGTAAATTATTGTTTACTGAGTATAGAAAAAAAAGTTCTAGAGACAGATGGTGGAGATGATTACGTAACAATTTTATACTTAAAAATAGTTAAAATGTGGCTCAGGCCTGTAATCCCAGCACTTTGGGAGGCCAAGGCAGGTGGATCACGAGGTCAACAGATCGAGACCATCCTGGTCACCATGGTGAAACCCCATCTCTACTAAAAATACAAAAAATGAGCTGGACATGGTGGCGCGTGCCTGTAATCCCAGCTACTCAGGGGGCTGAGGCAGGAGAATTGCCTGAACCCAGGAGGCAGAGGTTGTGGTGAGCCGAGATCGCGCCATTGCACTCCAGCCTGGGTAACAAGGGCGAAACTCCATCTCAAAAAAAAAAACCTTAAAATATGTTATATGTTATATATGGTTTACCACAATTTAAAAAATCATACTGGAGGTCCTAGCCAATGTAATAAGGCACAAAAATAAAAGCCACATGGCTCAGAAAGAAAGAAAAAAAAATTACTGCTTACAGAAGACACGTTTGTCTCCAAAGAAAATCCCGAAGAACATTCAAAAAAAGCTACTAGATTTATGGATAAGTGATTTTAGCAAGATCCCAAAATACAAGGTCGCTATATAAAAATCAACTGTACTTTTGTATAATTTTTGTACATTGAAAAATTTGAAAATCAAAATGTTAAGAACAATGCAATTTACGACTGCAGTATATATCTAACAAAACATACACAAAATCTTTATGTTTATGCAGTTATAAATGTCAATTTGCAGCTGGGCATGGTGGCTCATGCCTATAATCCCAACACTTTGGGAGGTCAAGGCATGGGGATCACTTGAGCCCAGGCGTTTGAGACCAGCCTAGGCAACAAAGTGAGATCCTGTTTCTAATTTTTTAAAAAATGAAATAAAAAAAATTCTTAATTTACAATAACAAAAAACTATATGCTGACAATTACAACACTAACGAAAGAAATCAAAAAAGACCTAAGTAGCCGGTGCAGTGGCCCAAGCCTGTAATCCCAGCAGACTGGGAGGCCAAGGCAGGCGGATCACCTGAGGTCAAGAGTTTGAGACCAGCCTGGCCAACATTATGAAATCCTGTCTCTGCTAATAATACAAATATTAGCTGGGTGTGGTGGCACATGCCTGTAATCCCAGCTACTTAGGAGACTGAGGCAGTATAATCACTTGAACCTGGTGGAGGTTGCAGTGAGCCAAGATCATGCCACTGGCACTCCAGCCTGGGTGACAGAGAGAGACTCCGTCCCAAAAAACAAACAAACAAACAACCTAAGTATATGGAGAGATATAGTGTTCATGGATTGGAAAACTCTACATTGTTAAGATTTCTCTTCTTCCCACATTGTTCAACCATTTCAATGCAATTAGTATCAAAATCTCAGCAAGATCTTTTGTAGGAATAAATAAACTGATTCCAAAATTTATACAGAGATGCTGACTTAGTCTTAGGCCATTCTTCTCAGCTCATCCTGAACTCTATATAGAAATCTCATCCACAGACATAGCTTTAATCACCACCTCTACCAAAATATATTTTGAGCATAGACTTCACTTCTTCCACAGAGTCCTCATCTAAGCAAGTTTTAGAGACGGCAGCTAAGTAAAAACAATATTTGCAAAAAGGCTAATTATAAGAAGAAACATCCCGGAAGAAGTAACAAAGGTTAGCTTAGAAAAAAAAAAGCAGTAACAGTAGTTAGTTTACAAATAAAAAGGGGGTTTCAGAGAACACACTAGATGACAGAATACAGTAAGGAGACTGGGGAGAGTGCCTTGGTTTCAGTGACAGCCATGGTTATAAGTGACAATCTAAAATGTCCTAAATATGACCAGCCATACTGGGGAAAGATCTGGATGAGTATCTTAGATATCACCAGCCTATTCCCCAAAGGACACGCCCTACCTTGTGGTCAGAGTAACATAAAGGCTCCAAATGACTCCTAAGAAATTAGTACAACAGCTGAGAAGAAGTTTATTCTTGTGGGAACGATAGAATGTAATACAGAGTGAGGGAACTGATTAGTTAGTAGTTTTGTGGTTCACATGTACCTCATTTTGAAATAATGGCAATAAAAATACGGACAAATGTCTTTTAATTTAGCAAGCAAAATTTAGCTTAAACACTTTTCCATGAAAAAAAAAAAGCTTCTAAACTTTTAGAGCTGGTATATCAGAAGACTGACATCTGACTCAGTCATCTTGTTAATGTCAAATCCTACTTTCACTTACTTTCAAACCCAGAAATATTCCATCTTTGAAATCAATAAACTGAAATATTTCAGTCTCTGACCATAACTTCTTTCCTTTGTAGTCTCTCAGTACCTCCCAGCTAAAAAACAGGCAACAATACCAGATTCCTCCCTAGCATACACTCTACACATCTAGTGAGTCACTAGGTCCTGTACATTCTCTTCTAATGCATTCTATTCTAATATAATTCATTTTAATTACCTTAGGAGTAGAGTGCCAAGTGCCTAATCCAATGGATACTTGTGTCCCTTTCTACTACACTTAAAATGTTAGCCACACCCCTTTGAACTCCAAATTCTCTTGCTTTCACTTTTTTTTTTTTAATGGAAACAGGGTCTAACTGTCACCCAGGCTGGAGTGCAGTGTGAAGTGATAACAGCTCACTGCAGCCTCAACCTCCAGGACTCAGGTGATCTTCCTGCCTCAGCCTCCCAAGTAGCTGAGACTACAAGCATGAGCCACTACCTCTGCTATCTTCTGTAAAGACAGAGTTTCACGATATTGCCCAGGCTGGTCTTGAACTCCCGGGCTCAAGCAATCCACCTGCCTTGGCCTTCCAAAATGCTGGGTTACAGGCCTGGCCACTGCACCCAGTCTGCTTTCACTTTGATGATACTTCTCTCTCTTGGTTCTCTCCCTTTCTCTTTGAATCATGGCTGAGTTTAGGTGTCATTGTTTTGTATATCTACTGCACCCAAATATATCTGTATCATAGTGCATTATAATCTCTGGTTTACTTGAGTTTTCTTCTGCCACTGTCATCTCCTTGACAATGGAGATGACATCTTTCAACTGTAATTCCAGCTCTGATATCAGGCACCTGATATATTATTGGTGACTTAATTCAGAAGCTACATAAATAAATAAAAATTAAGGGTTGGGTTTGATAACTATATAATATTACTAAAGTACTGTTACACTCTCAGGTCACTTGGGGGATACAGACAGATACAAACAACAGTGCTTTCTTTGGTGAAGTTTCATTTTAGGAGGAAAATTCACAAAAAAGAACAACCTTCCAAACGTACCTAACCACTGTTGCTGAGATATTTCACACCAGTATTTTCTCACAGAAAGAATGTCTTTGAGTAGTATGTTGCTATAATCAGCTCCATAAATGGCACCATTAGACGAATCTTTCACTGTATCCATGATATAATTCAAGAGTTCTTGACATTTTAGCCTAGGTGCTCCTATTTAAAAATAAAATAAAACAAATAAAGAAAAACATAAATTTGAACAAAAATAAAAGATACCTGGAATGACAACTATTTAAATAATTCCATTTGGGAAATTTACTATTAATTAACCTTCTTCTGTACAGAAGAAATTGGCAAATTATGTCCCCAAGCAAAATTCAGCCAGTTACCGGTTTCTGCAAATAACATCTTATTGGAAGATAGTCACATCCCGTCATTTACTGTCCGTGGCTGCTTTTGTAATGAAGACAGAGATGACTACATGGCCTATAAAGTAAACAACATTTACTATCTGGCCTCTTTACACAGGAAGTTTGCCAATGCCTCTATTAGGAATTTATAGCAAAAACAATCATTCTTTTTTTTTTTTATGATGGAGTCTTGCTCTGTCGCCCAGGCTGGAGTGCAGTGCTGCAATCTTAGCACACTGCAGCCTCCTCCGCCTGCTGGGTTCAAGTGATTCTCCCACCCCAGCCTTCCAAATAGCTGGGACTATAGGTTTGCACCAACATGCTACAGGCATGCACCATCACGCCCAGCTAATTTTTTATTTTTAGTAGAGATGGGATTTTACCATGTTGGTCAGGCTGATCTTGAATTTCTGACCCCAAGTGACCTGCCCACCTGGAAAAGCCATCATTCTTAAAACAACTGTAACCTTAATATTTCACAATTTCTGGTTTTATACCAAAACTGATCCCAAGTTTTTTAGGACTCTTTATAAACAATGAATTTATTAAAATAACCTAAGATTAGGAGAAGAACATTTCCCTTGGAAAGCCCAATTAGTTATAAGTCCTATAGTAGCATTTACGGCATACAAATATCTCAAGCTGTAATTTTTTTTTTAAGACAGAGTACTGCTCTATCACCCAGGCTGGTGTGCAGTGCCATGATCACAGCCCTCAGCAGCCTCAACCTCTCAAGCTCAAGGGATCCTCCCACCTCAGCCCCCTGAGTAACTGGAACTATAGATGTTGTTCCACCATGCCCAGCTAATTATTTTTATTTTTCAGAGAGACAGAATCTCTCATGATGTTCCCCAGGCTGGTCTTGCAATCCTGAACTCAAGGGATTCTCCTGTCTTGGCCTCCCGAAGAGGTCAAGATTACAGGCATGACCCCTGCTGCCATTTTTAACAGCATATTATTTACTTATTAGAGATTCTGAAAATTTGGCATTACTAGACACACATTCTTGAAGGTAACAAAGTATGTTTAAAAATAATTTAATTCTCATTTTCAGCAAATTATATTTATGTCACAGTAGAAATGCCATATTTCAATACTGACAATCTTAAAATAGAACATATTTATTGCTGTAACTACGAGCAGAGCACAACGCATCATGTAAACATGAATATATTCTGGATTAGCATTTTCATATGATGAGACTAGCTATCTTCACAAGTATCAGACTATGGTAAATAAATATACACTGATATAACTGCAAAATCATCTTCACTTGTGGCTCATTTCACAATTTTAGGCATTGTCCAGTTATGAAATGCACAACCATATGATCCTCTTTGCATCTCTCTTACAGTCTTTATAACATTTTTTCTTATCTAAAACATCCATTGTATTATTAGATCCTTAGGCAAAAGAATTAATCTCTGTATTCTGACATAAAAGCCCAGTGACTGCCCTAATAGCAAATGCTCAATAAAAATTAATTTGTGTTGAATAACTACAGAAATTAATATTATAATAAAATCATATTTTCCTATGTCCTTTATCCCAATGTATCTCCTTCCTCTACCAAATATGGGAAGTGTTTCAAGAAATGTGTTGACCTTTTGTTCATTGTTTTGCTTGTTTTTCAGACAGAGTCTTGCTCTGTCACCCAAGCTGGAGTGCATGTGGCCCATCACGACTCACTGCAGCCTTGACCTCCTGGGTCTAAGGGACTGACACACATCAGCTTCCCAAGTAGCTAGGACTACAGGCAAGCGCCACTACGCCCAGCTAATTTTTTAAGTTTTTGTAGAGATGGGGGTCTCCCTATGCGCAAGTTGGTCTCAAACTTCTAGGATCAAATCTGTCTTAAAAGTACAACTAAGTTGCCTGCGGAGACCTTTTTTTTCTTTGAGACAGGATCTCACTCTGTCAGTCAGGCGGGAGTGCAGTAGCACAATTTTGGCTCACTGCAACCACTGCCTCCTGGGCTCAAGCAATCTTCCTGCCTAAGCTCCTAAGTAGCTGGGACTACAGGTTTTCACCATCATGCCTGGCTGATTTTTGTGCTTTTTGTAGAGAGGAGGTCTTGCCATGTTATCCACGCTGATCTCAAACTCCTGTGCTTAAACAGTTTGCCTGCCTTGGCCTCCCAAAGTACTAGGATTAGAGGTATGTGCCACTGCGCCCAGCCTACCCGCAGAGACTTTTAGAAATCTTAGGGAATTTCACATTTTTCACAGCTGAGTTTTGCATTATCTAGACTCTAAGCTTTGTACAAAAGCAGACAAATGCTTACATAAAGAAACAAACAGGTGGGGCATGGTGGCTCACACCTGTAATCCAGCACTTTGGGAGGGTGAGGCGGGTGGATCACTTGTGGTTAAGACCAGACTGACGAACACGGTGAAACTGCATCTCTACTAAAAATACAAAATCAGCCAGGTGTGGTGGTGCATGTCTATAATCCCAGTTACATGGGAGGCTGAGGCGGAAGAATCGATTGAGCCTGGGAGGCAGAGTTTGCAATGAGCTGGGATCACACCACTGCACTCCAGCCTGAGAAACAAGAGCAAAACTCCATCTCAAAAAAAAAAAATGAACAACAGACTGGGCAGGGTAGCTCACACCTATAATCCCAGCATTTTGGGAAGCTGAGGGAGGCAGATCACTTGAGGCCAGGAGTTTGAGACCAGCCTGGTCAACATGGTGAAACCCCCAATCTCTACTAAAAATACCAAAACTACCTGGGCCTGGTGGCATATGCCTATAGTCCCAGCTACTCCAGAGGCTGACACATTAGAATTACTTGAACCCGGAAGGAAGAAGCTGCAGTGAACCAAGATGACATCACTGCACTTCAGCCTGGGCAACAAAGCAGGACTCTGTCTCAAAAAAAAAAAAGAGAGAAATGAACAATAATTGTTTACTTGTTTCTTCTCAGCTACCCTTCACTTCTTTATTTCTTTTAAGGCCTATTTTTTTTTAAGAGACGGGGTTTCACCATGTTGACCAGGATGGTCTCGATCTCTTGACCTGGTGATCCACCTGCCTCGGCTTCCCAAAGTGCTGGGATTACAGGCTTGAGCCGCTGCGCCCGGCCATACTTCTTTATTTCTAATC
>CM052657.1:5546232-5567020 GCA_028533165.1 Leontopithecus rosalia | reverse complement strand
GCAATTCTCCCGCCTCAGCCTCCCGAGTAGCTGGGATTACAGGCACGCGCCACCGGGCCCAGCTAATTTTTTTATCTTTAGTAGAGACGGGGTTTCACTATGTTGACCAGGATGGTCTCGATCTGTTGACCTCGTGATCCACCCGCCTCGGCCTCCCAAAGTGCTGGGATTACAGGCTTGAGCCACCGCGCCCGGCCTGTTTTACTTATTTATACTCTGCTTATTATTTTCTTCTGCTTTGCTGTTTTCTAGTTTCTTAAGGTAGATGATGAGGTTATTGGTTTTACATTTTTAATTTCTTTTTTTTTTTTTTTTTTGGCAACAAGATCTCAGTCTGTTGCCCAGACTAGAGTGTAGTGGCGTGATCATTGTTCACTACAACCTTGAACTCCTGGGCTAAAGTGATCCTGCTGCCTCAGCCTCCTGAACTACTGGGACTACAGGCATGTACCACTATACCTACGTAATTTAAAGAGATTTTTTTAGACACAGGCTCTTGAACTCCTCACCTCATGGTACCCTTCTGCCTCAGCCTGCCAAATAGCTGGGATTATAGGTGTAAGCCAACATCCCAGGCTTATCTTTTCATTTATTTATTTTATTCTTTTTTATTTTTTGAGATGGAGTCTTTCCCTGTCACCCAGGCTGGAGTACAGTGGTGCGGTCTCAGCTCACTGCAGCTTCCACCTCCCAGGTTCACACAATTCTCCTGCCTCAGCCTCCTGAGTGTCTGGGATTACAGGTGCCTACCACCATACCCATTTAATTTTTTGTATTTTTAGTAGAGATGGAGTTTGCCATGTTGGCCAGGCTGGTTTCAAACTCTTGACATCAGGTCATCCGCCCACCTCAGCCTCCCAAAGTGCTGGGATTTCAGGCATGAGCCACTGTGCCTGGCATCTTTTTTTTTTAAACACAGGTACTTATAGCTGTAAATTTTCCACTGTGCACTGCTTTAGTTGCACCTCATTAATTTATTGACACTTATTTCATGTCCTAATATGTGGTCTGCCCTGGAACATGTTCCATGTGCATTTGAGAGAAACGTGTATTATGCTGTTTTTGAGTGGCGTGTTCTGTTGATGTCTGGTAGGTTTAGTTGCTTTAACAGTTTAAATTTTCTGTTTATTTATCTTCTGCCTAGTTGTTCTATGTATTACTCCAAGTGTGGTATAGAAGCCTCCAACTTTTGTTGTTGAATTGTTTGTTTCTACCTTCACTTTGTTCATGCTAAGAAAAGGTCTCACCTTGTTGTCCAGGCTGGAGTGCAGTGGTGCAGTAATGGCTCACTGAAGCCTTGACCTCCTGGGCTCAAGCTATTCTCCCACCTCTCTGCCTCTGGAGTACCTGGAACTACAGATGCATACCACCAAGCCCAGCTAATTTCTAAAAACTACAGAGCTGGGCTCTCACTAGATTTCCTAGGATGGTCTTGAACTCCTGGGCTCAAGCAATCCTATCACCTCAGCTATTGTTACCTTTTTGATGGATTGACCTTTTTTATCATTATCTTTGTTTCTAATAACAATATTTGCCTTAATATCTACTTTGATACAGGTTGAATATTCCTAATTCAAAATTCAGAATGCTCTAAAGGCAAAACTGTTTGAATACCTACATGATGCTCAAAGGAAGTGTTCACTGGAGCATCTCAGATTTTCAGATTAGTGATATTCAATCAATAAGTATAATGCAAATATTCCAAAATCCAGAGGGAGAAAAACAAATCTGAAACACTTCTGGTCCCAAGCATTTCAGATAAGATACTCAACCGGTATTAATAAAACAACCTTAAGTCTTACTGATTACTAGATGGTGTATCTTTCCTGTCCTTTTACTTTCACCCTGTTTGTGTCTTTGAATCAGTCTGGAGCAGCTGATGTTAAGACACCAACTGCAGCATGGGAGGTGCAGACAGGGCTCTCTGCTCCACGGAGCGGTGAGAGCTGGGAACAGGTGGGTGACCTGTCCCCTTCCAAGTTGGACGGGCAGGAGCCCTGCCCTCCTAGGTGTACTTGCAGCTGTGGAGGGGGCATTTCTGCAGCTTCGGGAGCCCAGGAAGGCCCCCTTTTCCCACAGGCTCAGAATTGCCTATTTCTACTGCTAGACGCTTCCTGCTCCCAGTGCCCACTCCCAATTTCAGAGCAAAGTTTAGGCTGACCCTGCATGCTGTCAGGACCTGCCCGGGTGTGTGCATGCTAGGGGCAGTGCCGACACACATGCCCCATGCTGCCTTGGTTTGCTCTGGACTTTCAGCGCTGACGAGCATGGGATGGAGGCCGAGGGTAGGGATAAAGCCATGTCAGCATGGGCCTGCTTGTTGGCATGAACAGCCTAAGCACTGTAGGCACCTTGGATGGCAGGTTCAGAGCAATAGGAGGCAGATGGGCTCCTGGGTCGAAAGAAGTGGGCACCTGATGAAACCCCACCGTCAGGCCAGGGATGGCTAAATCCTGGGGGCCAGACTAGATTTATGGCCCAGAGTGAGAATTTATGGTGCTTTTTCTGGGCCCACCCATGGCTGCCCATGGACCAGTCAGCACACACTTCCTCCTTTCTAAAGCCCATAAAAACCCCAGACTCAGCCAGACTCAAGAGAGACATCGGGACTACCCACTGTGGGTATCCTCTCTGCTGAGAACTGAACACTCATCAGGATGACCTGTGTGCAGAAAGGAGCTTCCCACTGTAGGTATCCTCTCCACTGAGAGCTGGATACTTGGGGAGACAACCTGCTTGCAGAAAGAAGCTACGCACTGCAGGTCTCCTGAGGGCTGTTCTGTCACTCAGTGAAGCTACTCTGCCTTGCTCACCTTCCAGTTGACTGCATACCTCATTCTTCCTGAACACATGCTAATAACATGGGACCACTGAAAGGTGGGACTGAAACATGTCCCCCTCACTTACCACATTGCAAACAATGAGAAGGAGAGAAGAGCTGAGGTTTTTTGGGGAGCCCAGACTTAGGAGCTCCCCAAACCAGGGCTGCGATACCCTCTGGGGCTCTGGGGTTCTTGATGTCTCTAAGCTTCAGAATGCCACCACATCCCCCAGTGCCCACAATGAAAGCCACTATGGTATGCCTGATCTAGCTGCAACCTCTCAGGGAACCAGCACCTGGATTTGCCTACCCCACTGCAGCCAGCATGCCTGGTGTGTGCAGTGGCCGGACCCCATGCTCATTCATACACCCCTCACTGCTGCACACCTGGCTCACCCCTAACAGGCATGGGATCTGGCCCAGTAGCATGAGCCGAGTACAGCCTGCTGGGCCAAGTGAACAAAACAAGCCGAGCAGACCCTAGCAAAACTCAGGCAAAGGCACCACCAGCCACAGGTTTTGAGCTGGAAAAGCGACACCCTGAGGATCCTGTGACAATAGCATATAGTTGGATCATGTTTTTAAGACCATATAAATTACACCTTCATACATTATATGCCCATATTTTATGTACCGTTATCTTTTTAAAGGGGAAGAAAGATTACATACAACAAACATTTACACTATTTTTAGGTTTTTTTTTTTTTTGAGACAGAGTCTTGCTCTCGCCCAGGGTGGAATGCAGTGGCATGATCTCACCTCACTGCAGCCTCTGTCTTCCCACTTCAAGAGATCCTCATGCCTTAGCTTCCTAAGGAGCTGAGATTACAGACGAGTGACACCATGCCTGGTTAATTTTTTTGTATTTTTGGTAGAGTTGGGGTTTTGTTGTGTTGGCTAGGTTGGTCTTGAACTCCTGGCCTCAAGTGATCCACCCGCCTGAACCTCTAAACACTGCTGGGATTACAGGCATGAGCCACCACACCTAGCCTAGATTGCTTTTTATTATGTTGTTGTCAAGTAACTCTCCAGTGTCATCTCATTTTAGCCTGAAGGAGTTCCCCTTTGGTATTTCTTACAGGGAAAATCTGCTAGCAACAAATTCTTTTAGTTTTTATCTGATAACATAAAATTTTTAAAAATTTTAGTTTAGAGTCTTGCTAGCTACAGAATTCTTCCTTGAGGCTGGGCATGGTGGCTCACTTCTGTTATCCCAGCACTTTATGGGGGCCACGCTGGGAGGATCACTTGAGGCCAGGAGTTGAAGACCAACCTAGGCAACATTTAGTAAGACACCATCTCTATTAAAATTTTTTTCTCTTAATTAGCCAGGCATAGTTGTGAGTTCCTGTCATCCCCGCTACCTGGGAAACGAGGTGGGAGGATTGCTTGAACCCCAGAATTTGAAGCTACAGTGAGCTATGATGGTGCCACTGCTCTCCAGCCTGGGCAATGGAGTGAGACCCTGTCTCAAAAACAAAAAAATTCTTGGTTGACCTCTTTTTTTTTTTTTTGCTATCAGATCTTGTATCTTTTTTCCTTCAACAATCAAAGTAAACATGAGGTCTTTGAATATCATCTCACTACTTCTGGTTGCTGATGAGAAATCAACTGTCAGACTTACTGAGAAACCCTTATATGTTACGGGTTGTTTCTCTTGCTGCTTTCACGATTTTTCCTTTCAGTTTGATTATGGTCTGCTAGGTTTGGATCTCTTTTAGTTTATCCAACTTAGAGACTGTTGAGCTATCTTGATGTGTAGATTAAGTTTTCCCTCAAATTTGCAAGGTTTTGGGCATTATTTCTTCAAATATTCTTTCTGGCACTTCTAAGATTTCCATTATGCTTATGTTGGTACACTTGATGGTGTCCCTCAGGTCTCTGAGACTGTTCACTTTTCATCATTCTGGTTTTCTTTCCATTCCTAGATCAAAGGACCATTACATTCTCTGTCTCCTTCCTGCCATCCGCAATGCAGCAAACGATAGAGGGGTGTGTTTCAGCTTGTTTGTGTTACAGCTTATTCAGTCACGCTGCTCCACTCTGGCTTGCGGCTCCTGGATTCGCCTGGCCCTGCTACTGCTTCCAGTCATGTGGGCAGCTTCCCAGTGCTGGCAGAAGGCGGGAGGGCTACAGTGTTACAGCTCCTTTCCCACCCGCCATTCAGCAGGTTCAGGCTCTCATCCTGCCTCGGAGAAAAATGAGGTTACACAGACACCAGAGATTGAGCAGCAGAACAGCTCTCAACACGAGAGGGGACCTGAAATAGATAACCCTCTGTGTGATAGGAGGCCCAAAGGTGGGTATCCCCCACGTGTGGCTGAGTTCAGGGTTTCTATGGACTCAGAATGGGGGAAGGCATGTTTTATGGTCTATGGGCAGGCCTGGAAAAATAATCATTGGATTGGCCTTTGGCATCAAGGAAGTTCTCACTCCGGTTGTAGACTCTGCCCGGAACTGGCATCCAGTTTTCAGGCTTCAG
Organism: Leontopithecus rosalia; assembly: GCA_028533165.1. Lineage (NCBI taxonomy): Eukaryota > Metazoa > Chordata > Mammalia > Primates > Cebidae > Leontopithecus > Leontopithecus rosalia. The sequence continues at coordinate 5,561,717 of CM052657.1, read as the reverse complement.
GGTGTCTTTGACTTGAATGTGGGGTTTCACCAGGGACCCATCCGTGCCTGCCTGTGCATTTGTCTCCTACTGTTATCAGTCCTCCCTCTGAAGAGGTACATCTAACTGCTGTTAGGATAAGGATTATGACCACAATTACTGCTTCATGCTGACAACAGTGCTGTTTTGCAAAAAAAAAAAAAAAGCCTCCCCTTAGAAGACAGCAGTCCTGCCACATTATGTGGGGTGTAAATGGTTTCGTTATTCCATGGTTACCTTAGTGGCCTTTGGTACCCGCGGGGTTACTGCTGAGACTGTCCGGGGGCAGACTGGCCATCTTTTAGCTACCAAATTAAGCTCTTTGCTTAGGTAGCCTACAGGTTGCTGGGCTGGACCTTGGGCCTGAGTTATAACTCCCTGGGCCATTCTCTTTCTTTGTGATAAATAAAGATTTCATGTCTTCCCTATGGGAAGACCAAGGGCTGGTGCCTCAAGAAAGGCTTGTTTCAGTTGGTCAGAGGCTCTTTTAGCCTCTGGTTCCCAAATTAGGGAGTGAGTTTTAGTTGCCTGAGTCTCCTTTATTATGTGATACAAGAGGGACAACGTATTTCACCATACCCAGGTATCCATAGTTGGCAGAATCCTGTTATCTCCAAGAATTTTCTCAGTTGCTTGAGGGTTTTGGGGAGAGGAACACCCTCAAGTTCCCCTGTCCCCTCTGACAAGACTAGACCTGGGTACTTCACTGAAATCTGATAGAGCTGAGCCGTAGATTTTGAGAGCTTATATCTTCTGTTATCCAGAAAATTAAGACAAGCCTCTCTGTCCTCCTGAGACTTCCTCAATTGGGGCACAAAGGAGAATGTCATCTACGTATTTTAAAACTTTCACCTGCGGATAAAGGAACTCAGATCTTTTGACAAAACTTGCCCAAACAGCTGGGGGCTGTCTTGGAATCCCTGCAGTAACACCGTCCAGATTAGCTGGGTGGTCTGGTTGGATGGATTGTTGAATGCAAGCAAATACTGAAGTTGGGTTGTGATGGTATGCAGAAAAAGACGTGTTTTAGATTCAGGACTCTGAACCGTTTAGTTTCCTCGGGTATTTGAGTTAGTAGGGTATAGGATTGGGAAACACTGTATGTATTGGAACCCCAGCCTCATTAATGAGGCGGATGTCCTGGACCAGTCTCCTTTCTTCACTGGGTTTCTGTAACTCCAGTATCAGAGTATTACAAGGGCTGTCACAGGGTTTATGGAAGCCCTGCATCCTCATATTATCAGTGATGGCTTCTAGTCCTTTGCTAACTTCTGGTCTTATGGTATATTGTCTCTGGTTAAGGAAGGAGGTGGGATCCTTAAGGTGGATCCAGACCGGTATGGCAGTTGTGGCACCACCAGTTTTCCTTCGAGTTGCCCAAACTTCGGGGTTAATATCAGTGTGCACTTGGGTGAGACAAAGAGTCTATCCTGGAGCCATAAGGATGGTGGGTCGTATGCCAGCTAAAATAGCCCTGCCTAGCAGAGGAGTTGGGCTTTCAGGCATGATTTTAAAGCCATGGGTAAGTAAGAGGTCTTCTCAACTATGTATAACTAAGGGGTTGTGAAAAATAACAGGTTAAAGGCTTTCCTGAGACGTCCCTCACAGTCATACTAAGAAAAGAGGGGAGGCCTGGCCTAATAAGTTGCCTCCCAAGAGAAAAACAAAACGGTCTCTTGCCTGTAATCCCAGCACTTTGGGAGGCCAAGGCAGGTTGATCACGAGGTCAAGAGATCGAGACCATCCTGACCAACATGGTGAAACCCCGTCTCTACTAAAAATACAAAAAATTAGCTGGGTATAGTGGTACGCGCCTGTAGTCCCAGCCACTCGGGAGGCCGAGGCAGGAGAATCACTTGAACCAGGGAGTCCAAGGTTGCAGTCAGCTAAGATCACACCACTGCATTCCAGCCTGGTAACAGAATGAGACTCTGTCTCAAAAAGTACAAAAAAAATCAGTCTCTTGGATAGGAAAGCTCCCTGTATTCACAGGACTCCTGACATGGTGTGTGGCCGGGGGTGAAGGCGGGAGGGCGGAGAACAGCTTAAATGCAGGGAGGGGATATGCCTGTGGGAAATGGCCTCTTGCCCAATGCAGATGGGTTTCTTTCACAGGGGAAAGAAAACTCAATTATTACATTCTTCTTCTAAGAATTGACAAAAACCAAGTTGTTCTGAATTACACTCCTGGTGACTAAGTGAAATGCTCATTCTACCCAGTAATATTATCACTGCGGTTTGCAGTTACACCCGTAACATTGTATATGAAGAAGGGATGGGAGCCACAAAAGAGGCAAAGAAAATGCTGTAGGAAAGACTGATGGTCTTGACGGACACCCAAACAGGCTGTCGGGGATTGGGGCCAGTCCAGGGGCCTTCAGGTAACACTGAGGTGTAGCCTCAGCTAGATACCTTAGGTTCACAGGACCTTATTCCAATCCCATGCAATAGCTGGACCTCTGTGAAGGGAGACTGCATTGAAACAAAGCCAGCATTCCCATCCCGAGAGTGATGGCAGAGGCTTGACACAGTCTTCTCCAGCAAGCCTGTCCTCTGCAGCTGTGCCATTTCCTCTTAACTGGTTGACAAGCCTGATGTTTCATCTAGTTTTGGAAAAAAATGTGAAGGCAAGAAGCCTCAGAGATGAAAGTGTAAGAGGTCCACTCTTAACCTTCCACAGATCCCAGACAAGCCCCCAGAAATGACACAGGATTCGTTCAGTGCCACTGTGACAGCCAGCAATCTTCATGGCCTGTGGCACACCTGCCTGAGCTTACTCACCTCTGGGCTCATTGCTGGGCTCTCTATGCCCACTCAGCCCAGCAGACTGCTTCTGGCCTGGATTCCATGCCCACTGTGGCTCTGCATTCATCCCACAGCTGGTGCAGGTGTGCCATGACCATCTTCCAACTTGAGCACCAGTGTCTGGCTGAGGGTGACACAGCAGCACCCAAAATCTTGGAGATGCCAGCAGCCAAAGAGCCCCAGAGGGTGTTATGGCTGTTGCCCATGGAGTCTTGAGGTCTGAGCCCCCAAGGACCATTACAGCTCACTCTCCTTCCCGCTGCCCACAGCATGGCAAACAGAGGTGGTAGGGACGCATGTTTCAACTTGTTCGTGTTACAGCTTGTTCTGTCCCCCCACCCTGCTTCGGTCTGTGGCTCCTGGGCTAGCCTAGCCCCATTGCCATTACCTGTCATATGGGGTGGCTGCCCAGTGTCAGCGGAGGGCTGGAGGGCTGCAGTGTTAGAGCTCTTTTCACACCCACTGTTCAGCGGGTTCTGGGCTTTTATCCTGCATTCGGTAAGAATGAGGTTGTGTGGACACTGGAGAGTGAGCAAGGCGGAAAAGAGTTTTATTGAATGACAGACGGCTCTTGACACGACAGGGGACCCAACATGGGTAGACCTTCATGTGAAAGAGGATTCCAAAGGCAGGTAGTCCCCACGTGTGACTGAGCCCTTGGTTTTATGGGCTCAGAATGGGAGCGTGCATGCTGATTGGTCCATGGGTGGACCTGGAAAAAGCACCATTCAGTTGGCTGAAAGGTACTGAGGAAGTTCTCACTCTCATGGACTCTACCCTGAACTGGCTTTCAGGCTTCAGACTGTCTTTGGCTTGAAGGTTGTCAGGTTTCACCAGGGACCTGCCCTGTCTGCTTACAAGTTTGTCTCCTGCTGCTAGCAACTGTATTTATTCATATTTCTATTTGGTGAGACATTGTTCTCATAATTTCTTAGACGTGATTTCCTTTAGTTTTTTCAACTTATTTTAAAATATCTTATTTAAAGTCTTAAGTGTAATGTCTGTATTTCTCTGGGCAGACTTTTGGTTTTTTTACTCTCTATGAGCCATACTTTCTTATTTCTTTGCATATCTCATAATTTTTGTGAAAATTGGATGTTTTAAATAATACAGTGTGACAGCTCTTGTAGTTCGATTCTCCTTCTTCCATGTTTGTTGTTGTCTTAGCTGTTGCTGTTTGTCTAGTGAGTTTGTTGAACTAATTTTATGAGGTCTATATTCTTTGAAGAGTTGATATTCTATGATTGGATGATGATTTCCTTAACTACTGGGAGCAAATAAATATCCCATTATTTGCCAAGGGGGTCTGTGTGTGCATTGAGGCATGCTTTAGTTCAGGCAAGCAACTGACCTACTCTCCTTAGCCTTCACTTTTTAAGGTTAAGGTTCTTGTTGGAATTGCTAATGATTCCCAAAAGGCATAAAATAAGAACCAAAGGAGTTCCTGTCTCAACTTTCATGCAGAGTAGGTCTTCTGTTCATTCTTTTTGTAAATCCTTTGGCAAATAAGTATAAAAATACATAGCATTGTTGTGAGAACATGGTTTTCTGATAACCCAGTAAGTCATTTTATACCATCAGCTGACCTGCTCAATATGGAAGTTACACAGTAGAGGAGCATAGTTATTTATAATTGATTATTGGTTCTCCTGTAAGTACTACTGTGGAATAGTTATCCTTTGTCAAACACTCTATTTTACTGGCTTAGCTAGAATTATTTCCTGTGAAAGGGCTGCCTGTTCTATGAATTATACTTGGTCTTGCAGCACAACCTGGTTGTTCTGTACAAGGCTGCCAAACACTAGAGCATTCCACCTAAGGTTCCAGTTGTGATATCGGTACATGCTATAGCATTTTCAATAGCAGTTTTAACCAAAAGTACAGAATTTAATATAAGTACCTAAACTTCTATTTTTTATTTAGGTTACCTACAACAAGAAAACCTCATTTCTACCTGCCAAACTTTTATTTTGGAAAGTTCAGATTTAAAAGAATATGCAGAACACTGTACAGATGAAGGGTTTATTCCAGCCTGCTTACTGGTAAGTTATTTTTTCCTTAAGGGAAATATTTCATCAACACAAGCGACTAAATATACATAAAATCAGCTCATCCACCCAAAAAAAATTGAAATTGGCAAAAATTTGATGGTTTATATTCATGTATGATTGGTAAGACCCAAAGAAGGCCGGCTGTTCTTTTTACAAATTTATTACAGAACTATTAAGTGAATGACAACTTTGACTCTGAAAATTAGTTTCAAAATGACACCCTCATTTCTGATTAGTTTGCTGCTGTCTCCGAGCCTTTTTTTTTTCTTCCTGGCCTTTATCTGGCGCTCCTTTCAGACAAGTATGAAACAGATATTTTGGTATATTATTGTCATCTCTTTTGTTAAATATCACTAAACCAGCAAACCATAATTTGGTACATAGTGGATATGTTTCAGAACTACATTATTTCACATGGTGTTTGTCATTTTATTTTAAACATGATGCCTTAAGACCATCAAAGATAACATGAATGTCTGCTTAGGAAACTGAAAATAATCCAAAAGTAAAGTTAAGCAACGTGGTAGAATACAGAGAATACAAAAATCCATTATATTCTCTGCCTGCAGTGAACAATTGAAATTTGAAAATTTTTTGAAAATACTCATTTATAATAGCAACAAACAAAATGCTTAGAGATAATCTAACCAAATAACTGTGAAATCTATACGCTCAAAATTGCCTGAAAGAACTCTGAGGCCTGAATAAAAGGAGAATTGTACTGTTTGCATAGATTGAGAGACTCGATATTGTTAAGATGTTCTTTCCTCCCAATTTAATTAAAGATTTTTCACAGTCAAAATGCCTGCAAGCATTTTTATAGATAACACGAAAATTCCAAATTTTAAATGGAAAAGGAACTAGAATAGCCTAAACAGTTTCTGAAAAAGAACAAGTTGGAGGACTCACATTACCAGATTTCAACCCTTACTAAAAAAATTATAATAAACAAGATTAAGGGGCATTTTTGATACTTTTGGCACATAGATAAGTAGAACCAAATGCAAAGTCCAGATAGAGACCCACACAGCTGATTTTGACAAAGGTGTAAAGGCTATTTTTGCAGAAAGGATGGTCTTATCAGCAAATTGTGCTGGAACAATTAGACATCCACATACAGAAAAAGAACCTCTACAAGTACCTCATTACTTATGCAAAAATTAAACAAAATGGATGAGAATGTAGAACATAGGACCGTAAGACTTCTAAATGAAATGTAAGAAAAAAATTGGGCAAAGTTGGATTTGACAGTTTTGCTGAGACCAGCGCAGTCGTAGAGACCTCAAACCAGGTGGTGCTAAAGGAATTAAGGAACAGACACAGGCCACATGCAGTGGCTCATACCTGTAATCCCAGCACTTTGGGAGGCCAGGGCAGGAAGATCACACGGTCAGGAGATTGAGACCATCCTGGCCAACATGGTGAAACCCTGTCTCTACTAAAATATAAAAAATTAGCCGGGAGTGATGGTGTGCCTCTATAGTCACAGCAACTGGGGAGACTGAGGCCGGGGAATCAGTTGAACCTGGGAGGCAGAAGTCATAGTGAGCAAAGATCCCGCCACTGCACTCCAGCCTGAGCGACAAGAGCAAAACACCATCTCAAAAAAATAAAAATAAAAATAAAAAAAGACACAGAGGTAGAGTGCAAAAGGTGGGACATCAGAGGGCTTCAGCATTCCCAGCTGAGAGCGTCAAGCAGAGTTTGACCCATATGTTTATTGACAGCAAGCAAGCAAGTGATAATCATCATTCCTGCAGTTTATAGATTAACTGAAAGCATTCTTCCCAGGGAACAAAGCATTCTTTACTAGTGGCAAGAAACAGGCCACGAAGTGTTTATCTACAACTGGAACACATCGTTAGGGCAGGGGGTGGCTACTGGTATTGTTTGTGGTTCTGGAATGCCTTTAAGCAGTCTTCTGCCCTGGATGGGTTAGGTATTTCTTTCCCTCGCTCCAGCAAACCAACAGCCTCCAGCAACGTGTGTCACTGCCATTAGGAGAATGTTACAGTCCTACAGACACTTTTTTGGTGGCCAGTTTCTTTAAGGCCTGTTCCCAGCATGTCCCCCTTTTGGATTTTGCAAAGCGATAAAGGCAAGGGCAGCTTTGTCATGGAAGATTTTCCAGTCTGGCATGTGGCACAAACAAAATGAGAAAATGTATCTATACATATATGCACGTAAGCTAATTTTTCAAAAGAAGGGACATAGATAACATCCATTTGCCAAAGACAGTTTGGTTCCAATCCATGGGGGTAAACACCCCGGTAAAGGAGGAGAATGAATCATTTGTCAGGTTGGGCATTGTTAATAATGGCTTTAGCCTCTTTTCAAGTAATATTACACCTTTGTTTAAGACCAGAGGCATTTACATGAGTCAAAGTGCGAAAGTGTTTAGCATTTAACAATGCTATAGCAACCAAGCGATCAGCCATTTGATTCCCTGCGGTTAAAGGTCCTGGAAGAGGTATGTGAACCCGAATGTGAGTGATGTAAAAAGGGTACATTCTATTCCTAACTGCGGTTTGTAACTGGGAAATAAAGTCATCAGTTGTTCATCTGTATTAAATCAAAGCTGAACATTTTCAATTAATTGTGTGGAAAAACCACATATGAAGAATCAGAAATTACATTAACAGGCATCTCGAAAGCATTTAAGACTTCAGTTACAGCAACAAGCTCTGCTTTTTGGGCTGAAGTATATGGCATCTGAAAAATTTTAGTTTTTGACCCAGAATAAGAAGCTTTATCATTGCTAGATCCATCTGTGAAAACATTTTCAGCACCTTCATTTGGTTTGGATTTAGTTATTTTAGGGAGAATCCAATGAGTTCCAAAAATTGAAATAATTTTGTTTTCAGAAAGTGATTATCAAGAACACCCAGGAAAATCAGCTAACTGGGTTTGCCAAGTAAGACTGTTTATAAAGGTCTGTTGTATTTGAGCCTTTGGAAGAGGGATAGTAATTTTTCCAGGATCATATCCATGTAATTTAACAACTCGAGTTCTCCCATTTCCTATCACAGTAGCAATTTGATCCAAATCAGAGTCTGAATTTGTACGAGGAAGAAAAAGCCATTTTACCAAGTCTTGCTCTTAGACAGTAACACCAGTAGGTGAATGCTGAGTTCGAAAAATCAGTCAGTCTAGAGTCTTTTTTGGATCTATTCTATTTATTTGAGCCTTATGCACTTGCTTCTCAATCAGCTGTAACTCTGCCTCAGCCTCCTTTGTTAATTGCCAAGGGCTAGAGAGACTAGCATCTCCTCTAAGGATAGAAAATAGGTTAGTCATGGCATAGGTAGGAATGCCTAGAGCAGGTCAGATCTAATTAATGTCCCCTAGTGATTTTTGAAAGTCATTTAATGTTTTTAATTGATCCCTGTGTATGGTTTCTTTTTGTGGCACAAGGGTAGTGTTACTTAGTAAGGTCACCAGGTAAGAGTAAGGAGTAGTAGTCTGAATTTTGTCAGGAGCTGTAATTAAACCAGCACAAGAAATGGAATTTTGCAAGTGATCATAACATTGCAGTAATATTTCCTGAGTGGGAGCAGCACCAAGAATATCATCCATATAATGAATAAAATGACACTGAAAATTCCTTTCTGTTGGGCTCAACTTGGCCCGTGTAAGTTTGACAAATTGTAGGACTGTTTAACATTCCTTGTGGTGACACTTTCCAGTGATGTATTTTACACATTTTTGATTATCTATAGAAGAAGTAACACAAATTGCTAACAGTCCTTTTCTGCCAAAGGAATTATAAAGAAACAGTCCTTCAAATCAATAACAATTAGTGGCCAGTTTTTTGGAATCATAGCAGGAGAAGTATACAATGCCCCCCTACCCATACGTTGTGTAACTGAATTCATGGCTCTAAGATCGTTCAGCGTTCTCCATTTACGTGGTTTTTTTCTTGATAACCAAGACTGGAGAATTCCAGGAGGAAAATGTTGGAGCTATGTGTCCCTTTTCTAATTGTTCAGTAACTAAGTCCTTTAAAGCCTCCAGTTTCCCTTTACTTAGTGGCCATTGTTCTATCCAAATTTGCTTGTTTGTTAACCATTTTAGAGGGATGAGTTCTGGAGGCTTAACAATGGCCACCATCAAAAATGGTATTCTAGACCCTGACAGAATTCTGTCCTTCCACTTTAAGTGGTTCCTTTAACCCTTGTAAATTTTTTCCTGATCCATGCCAGGCACATACCCCACCTCTTGCATCATATGCTGACCTTGTGGGCTGTATAATTGTTCTGGAATTAACACTTGTGCTCCCCATGGCTGTAATATATCTCTTCCCCATAAATGTATAGGTACAGAAGTTACAATTCGTTGAAAGTCCCCGATTGTCCATCGGGTCCTTTACAATACAAAATATAACTGTTGATATATTTCAGGGGCTTTGCCAACTCCAGCTATGTTAAATTGAGCGTGTTGAATTGGCCATGCCGATGGCCAGTGCTGTAGAGAAATCATTGAAATGTCTGCTCTTGTATCTACCAATCCTTTAAATTTCTTTTCCTGAATAGTTATTTTACAGGTAGGACATTTATCAACAATTTGATTTATCCAGTAAGCTGCTTTGCCTTGTTTGTTTGCTCTTCCAAATCCTCCTATTCATATAGTTTCACTTTTTCCCATTTTCACATGTGGTACAATCAAGAGCGGTGCTATACGTTCTTCTGACTCTGCTTCCCAGGGAGCAGAAGTAGATAGAACAATTTGAATTTCCCCATTGTAATCTGAATCAGTGACTTCTGTTTGTACTTGTACTCCTTTTAAATTTAAACTAGATCTACCTAGAAGTAATCCTATCATCCCCACTGGCAAGGGTCCACAAACTCCTGTTGGCATTTTTTGCAGGGGTTCCCCAGGCAGAAGGCTCACAGTTTTTGTGCCACATAAATCTACTGTGGCACTGCCTAATGTGGCAGGGGACAGGCATTGTACAGGGATGAGGGAGTGGCCTGAGTCAGAAATGCCCCAGTTTGGAATGGGGCCCAGAATGGGCCCCTCGTGGTGTTTCTCAAAATCAAGTTTCCATCTTTATCAAACTTAGGGTGATACTTACTAGCCCAATGTTTTCCTTTTTAGCGTTTTGGACATATTTCAGGCTCAGTAATTTTCTTTTTTTCCGCTAACTGGCAACCTGACTCGCTGATTTTTTTCTATGTTCTTAGTATGACCGTGCTTCCCACCGTTAAAACAAACTCCAGAAAATGGAGTATTTCCTTTACCCACTTTCAGTCCTGCCATTGCCTGGGCCAGTAATGTAGCCTTATGTAGATTACCTCTAATGCCATCACAAGCTTTAGTATAGTCAACCAAATGTGCTTTTCTTCTAATGGGTCGCAAAGCGGCTTGACTCTCTGGATTGACATTGTCAAAAGCTAATAACTGCAACACTATATCCTGAGCAGCCGAATCTGCAATCATCTTTTTCAGAGACCTCCTGTAATCTGGATATAAAATCTGTGTACGTTTCTTTTGGCCTCTGCTTAACCGCACTGAAAGAAGGGTATTGTTCTTCTCCTGAAGTCATTTTTTTCCCCAAGCTCTACTGCACACTCCTCTAAGCTGCTCTATGGCATCATCCTGCACGACCACTTGTTCATCTAAACCAGCCCAGCCGCCAACCCCCAAAAGTTGGTCTGCAGTTATATTAATTTGAGGTTGGGCCTGGGCGTTGCAAGCAGCCTGAATGGAAGCTTCATCTGACCACCAAGTTTTAAATTCTAAGAACTGAGTAGGAGTTCTTACAAGCTCAAATAGGAGTTCAGACAAGCTCGAGTAAGAACATCCCAGTCAGCAGGAATCATCCGACTGGAGACAGCAACATTCTTTGACAGTCCCATTACAAAAGAAGAACCTGGTCCATATTGATTGATAGCTTGTTTAAATTCGTTAAGTAATTTAAAAGGAAAAAGCTCAAACGTAGCCATAATATTTCCCTGTTGATCAGGTGGGTATAGTCTAACAGGGAACTGCCAAGCATCCATATCGCTCTCTCGTCTGGCTTGTTGGATTCCTGCCTGAATAGAACTTAGAGCAGTCACTCAAGGCGCTGCTTGAGCAGTCACTGGGGCAACTACTTTTTGTCCATTGTTCTTCGGAAAAGAAAGATCCAGAGGATCAGGGCACCTCTTTAAAATAGTGAGTGGGGGCAGAGGGGCAGGGACAAACCACTCCCTCCTTTGCCATTTTAGCTGGCAAGCAAACCTGCTCTGTCACCTCTTCTGGTACTTTGTTATACTCTCCTTCCTCTTATTCCTCCTCCTTGTCATCTGTGTGGAAAGATGCCAAGGCAGAGCAAACCAAAGCCCGTACTGACCAAACAGTTAGAGGAATATCCTCAGCTCCTTTATAAAGCAGTGGAAGGCAGAGAGAACAACGGAAGAACGGAGTAAGAAAGCACAGATTCATTGAAAACAACTGGCAGCTCACGTGGCTAGTACTAAGTCCTTCTTTTTTGAGGAGCTGCCAAAGGAGACTCAGATAAGCATCGTGCCTGCCCAACCCTGTCCCATTTGTTACCCTGATGTTTCCGAGCTCCCCTTCTTTCTCACCACAGGGATAGCTTTAAGAGTACTCGGGTGTCCTCCAGCTTAGTTCTACATTCTCCAGCTATCGCTGCAGTGACCCTTCATCCTGGGTTCAAGCCCCATGTTGGGCATCACTTGCCAAGATCAGCTCAGTCGGCGCAGGCAGCAGTGAAGGAATTAAAAAACAGATACAGAGATAGAGTGCAGAAGGTGGGACATCTGGGGACTCAGCATTCCCAGCTGAGAGCCTCAAACAGAGTTTGACCCACATATTTATTGACAGCAAGCGAGTGATAATCATCATTACTGCAGTTTATAGATTAACTAAAAGTATTCTTGTGGTAAGAGACAGGCTCTGACACATTTATCTACTGCAACTGGAACATGTCATTAGGGTGCAGATTGCTCATGCTTTGTGATTCTGGAATGCCTTTAAGCGGTCTTCCACCTTGGATGAGTCAGGTATTTCTTACAGATGGAACTCTTGTTTGTTACTGATAAGAATGCATAATCATACAGTTACTTTGGAAAATAGTTTGACTTTTGCTTATATGATTAACCGTATATTCCCCATGTGACCCAACACTCATATTACCCAAATCAACTAGAAAATTTGTGTTCACACAAAAACCTACACTGGTGTTTGCTAATAGTGGTCAAAAACTGAAAACAGGGCAGGTGTGATGGCTCACACCTGTAATCCCAATCCCAGCACTTTGGGAGGCCAAGGCAGGAAGATGACTTGAGGCCAGGAGTTCGAGGCTACAGTGAGCTGTGAGCAGCCACTGTACATCAGTGTGTGTGACAGAGCAAGACCCTGTCTCTAAAAAATAAAAAATTTAAAAACTGGTGACAACCAAGATGTTTTTCAGAAAGTAACAAATAAACTGATATGTTCATACAAAGCATTACTACTACTCAGCAATGAAAAGCAACATGCTATTGATTCACCCAGTAACATGGATGAATATTAAATAAATCCTTCTAATTCTCCTAAAGTAATAATTCTGAACAAATAACAAATTGTAGATTTCTTCCTCACTGTGTGAGGAAGAAGATATAAATGAGCATAATAATGAAACCAGTGGTATTGGATTATAGTCTGCGATATTAGTATGACACTGGTTATTTTAATATATGTACAGATAGATAAAGAAATACAAATGCTTGTATATATGCATCTTCCATGTATGTATAGCTGTCTGCTGAGAGGGCCTAGAAGCAGTGATACCCAAGTAGCTATAATGGCCTAGTCAAACGGGCAAGATTCTTTAGAAGCTTGGATACAAACTCGAACTTCAGTGATTAGTTTTGGTTTTGGTTACCTGCTTCTTTACCCTTTGCTCATCAGCTACTCTGCAGTCAGATCGTTTGTTAACTTGAATGGTGGAATTTTTTTGTGAAATTATTAGTCGTATTATACAATTTTAGTAATGTTTGATCTTTTTCTTTTCAGTCCTTATTTGGGAAAAACTTGACAACAATTTTGAATGAATATGTAGCTATGAAAACAAAAGGTAAAAGTTCTGGCTTCGAGGGTTTTTTTGCTGATATATGTAATATTTATCTAATTGCTTTAGTTAAAAATAATTTTTAAAGGTTATTAATGTCTCATAAAAGCCTTGAGAAAACGTGTCTCATTTGTGATGAGATAAATATTTCTGGGACATATCTAATTATTTTGTATTTATATTGAGTAATAGATAAATTGCAACAGTCTTAACATTAGCAAAAATAACCCAAAAAATTATCTTTTAAAAAGATGTAAAATAAAACTCTTACCTCTGCATTTACACTGATAAAGAGACATCACTATGTGTTAGAAAGTTTTAAACTGACATTTTAATTTTAATTCTGTGTTAAGTCTGAAGATAGAAGCCAGTCATAAAATATTACCAGAATATAAAATTCTACTTGCCTAAATTAAGGATATTTTAGAGGAAATGTTTTGACTGCTTATTTTCTAATATTGATTATTTTCAATGGCTTACAACATTAACAAAACAGCATTAAAAAATTCACGTAAGATGATAACATAAAGGAAAAGAAGCTTGATATTGGCTATATATAAGCATCGTGCTACATGCTTTTGTATGTTTTTCTCCTTTAGTCTTTAGAGTAACCCAGTGAGAGGTGTTTAAAGCCATTTTTAAATGTGAAGAAATTGGTGATTAAATTTCCACACTTACAAGTAATTTGTATAACCTTGTGATAATTATAAGACGTATTATTTTAATTCTGTATCATATGTCATATGATATCAGACAGAACAAAGATCAAAAAACTGTTTCTCCTCTTTTTTAATAAAATGGAGCTATAAAATTATTGGCCTAAAAAATGCTTCCAAGATTTTACAGATGTTCGTTTCTACTCATATTATATCTGATACTCAGTGGCTTTAGAAGAGAAACAGCCTCATTATAGCTTTGCAAGCTATTTTACAAAATAGATTTATTTCTCATTTCCCAACATACTGTAAATAATTGAGAGAGTTTTTTGTGTGTCTTTGTTCAAAATGAATGATGGACTTTCTTCAACTGGGTTTAATAAGAACCTTTTCCTCTTATGATTTAGAAACATCAAATAATGTCCCAGCAATAATGTCATCTCTGTGGAAGAAATTGGATCATACGCTTTCTCAAATCAGGTAATAAGCTATTAGAATGTACCTAATTATTTTAGAATGCAGTTATACTTGGGGTTTAAATTTTCTTAAGACCTACACAGTGTACTGACGTAACACTTATTCAGTTTTGAAATTACTCTAGAGGTTGTTGGTACTGTAGATGTTATTGATTGACATAATTTGAAATAAGTAGCATACTTTTAATAAAATATTTACAAAGCTAAGATGTATAGAAGTTTAGTGACATTTCCATAGCAATTTAGAGGTGGATATATTGCTAGAATACAAATCACCTAATCCCAGGCCACTGCAAATTCCCTTAGGAAACACATCTTCATTACATATTTATAAGGCATTGAACCCATGCCCACTTGGTTTCTTACCTTGTAAAGAAGCTTGAAGAATAATGCTAATTCTGGAATCTTCTGGTATCAATTTTATGAAAATCTTATATTTGACTTAGAATCTGTTATGAAAATTACAGTCTCTTAACCTTTCTTTCAGAGCCGTGAGTGACTACCCCCACATAACTTCAGCCTGGGTTTCATTTTCTTCCTCTGCTTAAACTGCTAAAATGGCTCCAGATGCTTTCTGCATAACTCTGAACCATATCTTATCTTTATACTTCTCTTTCCTGACTCGAGTTTTGTAGATGTTGTTGGGAGAGACTCGCTTGACATATTTTTTATGATAATGGTACAGTGTCTGTGATTTTATCAAGTACAAGGGTGGGCCGCTCCAACTCATACTAAAAGAATTAACTTGTACTAGGCTAGGCGCAGTGGCTCACACCTGTAATCCCAACACTTTGGGAGGCCGAGGTGAGCAGAACACAAGGTCAGGAGATCAAGACCATCCTGGCTAACATGGTGAAACCCCATCTCTACTAAAATACAAAAAATTAGCCAGGTGTGGTGGCTTGCACCTGTAGTCCCAGCTACTTGGGAGGCTGAGGCAGGAGAAGAGTAAGACTCTGTCTCCCCCCCCAAAAAAAGAAAGAAATAACTTGTACTGTGAATTTTTCCATGTTTGTTTGTATCTTCTTTAGAGGTTCAATAAAATAATTTCATAGTCATAAATTTGATAAAAGCAGGATGTCCTCTGACATTCTCTGGGGGATTCTGAAGTATTTACATATGGAGTCCTGTGAAATCAGAATTTTTCTGTGGGGAGTGATCTGTATAATTATGAAAAATAATATATACTTTGTATATAGCTCACTTAAATATGTGTAAAGTTTCTAAAGTTAAATTATATTCTTTTTATTTTTTTATTTTTTATTTTTAAAAATTTTTATTGCATTTTAGGTTTTGGGGTACATGTGCAGAACATGCAAGATAGTTACATAGGTACACACGTGGCAGTGTGTTTTGCTGCCTTCTGCCCCTTCACCCATTTTTGGCATTTCTCCCCATGCCATCCCTCCCCCGCTCCCCCCCC
>CM052657.1:5507742-5545732 GCA_028533165.1 Leontopithecus rosalia | reverse complement strand
GCCGAGATCGCGCCATTGCACTCCAGCCTGGGTAACAAGAGCAAAACTCCATCTCAAAAAAAAAAAATACAGATATGTGCACGAATGTGTGTGTGTGTGTGTGTGTGTGTGTGTGTGTGTGTGTATACCGAATTAGAAACTAGGGTAAATTCATAGATACCTGTAAATACATTGTTGTTGTTGGATCATTTAATAAAATACTGGCTGGGTGCAGTGGTACATGCCTGTAATCTCAGCACTTTGGGAAGCTGAGGCGGCCAGATTGCTTGAGCTCAGGAGTTTGAGACCAGCCTGAGCAACATGGTAAAACCCCATCTCTACAAAAATTAGGTGGGTGTGGTAGCACGCACCTGTAGTTCCAGCTGCTTGGGAGACTGAGGTGGGAGAATCGCTTGAGCCTGGGAGTTCAAGGCTGCAGTGAGCCATTATCATACCACTATACTCAAACCTGGGTGACAGAGTAAGACTCTGTCTCAAAAAAAAAAAAAAAAACTGGCCGGGGAGTAGTGGCTCATACCTGTAATCCCAGCACTTTGGGAGGCCAAGGAGAGTGGATCTCTTGAGGACAGGAATTTGGGACCAGCCTGGCCAACTGTTTCTTCTAAAAATACAAAAATAAGCTGGGTGGAATGGTTCACACCCATATTCCCAGCTACTACTCAAAAGACTTAGGCATGAGAATCGCTTGAACCAGGAGGTGTGGGGGTTACAGTGAACTGAGATCCCGCCAGTGTACTCCAGCCTAGACTACAAAGCGACACTCTGTAAAACAAAATAGGGCATTTACTGGAGTTCGATGATAAGCTGAAGAGTGTGGAACTGTGTAAGAAAGAGTTGATGAAACACATTTGCAAATTGTAAAGTGTTGTATTCAGGTATTAATATGGGGGGAGCCACCACAACTTCTGAGTTTCCATTTAGGATTATTAAAACTATCCAGCTCTTATTGGTTTATTCTTTTCAAAGTATTAAATAACAGAATCCTCTTTTTTGTCCTTTTGCTAACAGTGGTTTTCTTTTCCAGCAAATGGTTATTGAAAATGCACGAGAAAAAATTCTAAGCAACAAATCTCTTCAAGAAAAGCTAGCAGAAAACATAAATAAATTTTTAACTAGGTAAGCTATATATGTGTATGTTTAAAATGCCTAACTTTTGCTTAATTCCATAACTATAATGAAGAATTTTCTTTCTTTATTGCAGTGATAACAATATTGCCCAAGTACCTAAGCAAACAGATAACAACCCTGCGGAGCCAGAGACTTCAATTGATGAATTCCTAGGACTTCCGGTATGGATGGGGGTGGGTGTGTATGTGGGTGTGTATGTGTATTACTTATAGTTAAGACTTAATGGTATTTTGGTTTCATTTCAAAACCATTGCCATCATAAAATTTATGATTTGCCATTTAATTAGATTAAATGATTTACAATAATAAGATAAAACTTTTCTTCATTCATTGAATGAATGAAGAAAATTACATTCATTGAATGTAATCTGTTCCTGAAAAACATGTTGGATGGTGACTTAAAATAGAGTCTATATTGCATCCACAGTCATGAAATCCTAAGTATTTAATACTTAAAAATTCATTAGTGGGTATATTTGTGTGTAATAAACAGCAATACAGTGTTCATATAAATTACATTTCTTCTACACTGCTACAAATTACATAATATTTTAAAGAAACAATGAAATGATATGTTAAAGATGTGTAATGTGGCCAGGCACAGTGGCTCAAGCCTGTAATCCCAGCACTTTGGGAGGCCAAAGAGGGCAGATCACTTGAGACCAGGAGTTTGAGACCAGCCAGGCCAACCTGGTGAAACCCCATCTCTACTAAAAAATACAAAAATTAGCTGGGCATCATGACACGTGCCTGTAATCCCAACTGCTCAAGTGGCTGAACCAGGAGAATCGCTTGAACCCAGGAGGCAGAGGTTGCAGTGAGTGGAGATGACACCACTTCTCTCTAACCTGGGCAACAGAGCAAGACCCTGTCTCCAAAAAAAGATAGGTAATGAATCCAAGTATTAGTTAACTAAATAAAATTAACAAGACTCTTTTTAAAAAGAAAGATCAGTAACCAAATGACAATTTGCCTGTGTAAGACTCACTACTAAGAAAAGAAAGATGGGAACCTGAGTCACTGTTGCTGTTCATTGCTGGTAAATATGAAAGAGAGTGAGCTGATAAAGGAGGAATTTGATAGTTTAAGATATACTCATGTGCAGTATACATTTTTTTTTTTTTTTTTAGAGACAGGATCTCACTCTTGCCCGGGCTTGAGTGCAGCGGCACAGTCAGGGTTCACAGCAGCCTCAACCTCCCCAAGCTCAAGTGATAACTACCACTTCAGCCTTCTGAGATGAGAAGCTGGGACTACAGGCACATGCCACCATGCTCAACTAATTTTTGGTTTTTGTTTTGTTTTTTTGAGATGGAGTCTCGCTGTGTTGCCCAGGTTGGAGTGCAGTGGCTCAATCTCGGCTCTTTGCAACCTCTGCCTCACAGGTTCAAGTGATTCTTCTCCCTCCGCCTCCCAAGGAGCTGGGATTACAGGCATGTGCCATCACACCTGGCTAATTTTTGTATTTTTATTAGAGACGGGGGTTTCCCCATGTTGGTCAGGCTGGTCTCGAACTCCTGGCCTCAAGTGATCTGCCTGCCTCAGCCTCCCAAAGTGCTGGGATTACCGGGTGAGCTACCGCGCCTGGCCCAAATACCCTTTTTGAAGAGCAGCTGCAGTTGTGATTTTAGGACATCTTTTTACTTGGACCATTGGACAATGAAAATATTTTATTAGGATGCCCATTTGAGATTATTACAGCAAGTTTTCTTTCAGGTGGATTCTGGGTAAAGCCATTGAGCCCTTCAATTGTTTTTTATATGTCAGTTCTATCAGTACTTCTTTCAAAAGCATCTCTTTTCTTACCATTTAACAAGTACGGGCCAGGCACAGTAGCTCATGCCTTTAATCCCAGCACTTTGAGAGGCCTAGGCAGGAGGACTGCTTGAGGCCAGAGGTTCAAGACCATCCTAGATAGCATAATGAGACCTCTTTGCTACAAAACAATTTTTTTAATTAGCCAGGTATTGTGGCATGCACCTGTCATCCCAACTACTTGAGGGGCTGAGATGGGAGGATCACTTGATCCTGGGTGGTCAAGGCTGCAATGAGCTATAATTGCACCACTGCACTCCAGCCTGGGCAGCAGAGCACGACCTTGTCTCAAAAGCAAAAAACAAATATGTATGCTCTGTTCTAAGTTTTCGTATTCACCAACTTTTTGCTTATTGTTTCTCTACAAATACAGCAGGTGCTTACCATAATCAGGGTACTTCTGTTAAATACTGTGAAGGTTTGTAAGAAAGTAAAGACACAACCTATTGTTCTTAGTTGTTCATAATACTGTATTTGTAAAAAGTTAAGAATTAAGATTTATCCAGGTGGGGCGGCTCATGCGTGCAATCCCAGCACTTCCAGAGGCTGAGGAAAGTGGATCACCTGAGATCAGGAGTTTGAGACCAGCCTGGCCAACATGGTGAAACCTCATCTTTACCAAAAATTAGCTAGGCGTGGTGGCGCGCACTTGTAATCCCAGCTACTTCAAAGACTGAGGTAGAAGAGTTTCTTGAACCCGGGAGGCAGAGGTTGCAGTAAGCCAAGATCGTGCCACTGCACTCCAGCCTGGCTGACAGAGTGAGACTTCATCTCAAAAATTTAAAAAAAGAATTAAGATTTAAATAACAGATTTTAAGACAGTATAGGGAATTTTTAAAAAGCATAGACCCATAAGAACAAAACAAAAGAGGGCAACAAAAAACACTTTTTGGTTGCTGAAATGATTAAGTGGTACCTGACCAAGCACGTTCAGGGTTCTAAGCTAGTAAAGGCAAAGACCAGAAACAAAGCGATTTTCTAACACAGAAATCCTAAAAGGTTCAAGAAGTAGCACATCTGAAAGTGCCTCTAAAGGTGAGGCTACAAGCAGGATAATAGGGAGCAAAAGTAAGGAAGTAGTTAGACTCTGTATCTATTCCTTATTTCTCACGCTCCCCCAGAAACACTGTTGTCAGTCATGAGATCTCCCAGCAGGAAACCCAACTAGCTCAAAAGGAAAGAACTAAAAATACAAACGGATCTACAACATTATTCTATAGCTTAGCTTGTAGTTGACAGGCTCAGCCCTGCCACTGGTACAGGGCTTTTGAGGTAGGTTTTGGCATGTTACTTGTATAGCTGAACAGGTAAGTAAGGATTGTCAACATTTAAAGAAAGCATTTTACATGAAGAACCCAAAGCAAACAGATAAAAGGGATAAAATACATTTATGATGAAGGACCTGTAAAGCAGTCTACAATAGAGTAATGTAAAGAAAGCAGATTATAGAATTTTAGTTTGGGCCAGGCACAGTAGTAACTCATGCCTGTAGTCCCAGCATTTTGGGAGGCCGAGGTGGGCAGATCGCTTGAGCCCAGGAGGTCAAGACCAGGCTGGGCAACATGGCGAAGCCACATCTCTACCAAAAAATACAGAATTATCTGGGTGTGGTGGCACAGTGTATAGTTTCAGCTACTCGGAAAGCTGAGGTGAGAGGATCACCTGAGCCTGGGAATCAAGGCTGCAGTGAGCTATGATTGCACCACTGCATCCCACTCCAGCCTAGGTGACAGACCCTCACTCAAAAGAAAAAAAAAAGAACTTTATAGTATAATTTTATTTCTATTTATATCCATATATTCCTTTTATATCATTTTAGTATTTAAGAATATATTCACCAGAGTACTCACCTCCAGAAAGTAAAATTGGGAAACATTCACCTTCTATTATCTAGTTTTATTTTAATTTGTTAAAAATGAGCATTTCATTAGAAATTTTCTTGGAGGTGGGGGATGCTACATAAAATGTCAAAAATATTCAGGTGTCTGCTATTTATTTTGCTGGTATTAAATCATATTATTCAAGCTGGGCACAGTGGCCCACATCTATAATCCCAGTGCTCTGGGAGGCTGAAGCAAGAGGAACACTTGAGCCCAAGAGTTCAAGACTAGCCTGGGCAATGTAGCAACCCCCTCTCTACTCCCCGCTCCGAAAAAAAAATTACCTGGACATAGTGGTGCGTCTATAGTCCCAGCTACTCTAGAGGCTGAGGCAGGAGCCCAGGAATTTCAAGTTATAGTGAGCTACAGTTACACCACTACACTCCAGCCTGGGCAAGAGAGTGAGACCTTGTCTCATAAATATAATAATATGTAAATGTATATAAATTCAGCTAGAATCATGCCTTCACCCCAGTCCTTTCTTGCAGAGTGAAATCCACATGTCTGAAGAAGCTATACAAGATATACTGGAACAGACAGAATCAGACCCAGCATTTCAGGCACTCTTTGATCTCTTTGACTATGGTAAGGAGACCATTTATTTCAAGACAATTAGAAAAAATGGCTTTTCCAGTTTCTTTCATAACTTAACCAGAGTGAATCAACATTCCCCAGAGTATCTAAAAAAGTTCTTATTTTCTTTTTACTTCTTCGTGTGTGTGTGTGTGTGTGTGTGTGTGTGTGTGTATTTTATAGAGATGGGGTTTCACCATGTTGGCCAGGATGGTCTCGATCTCTTGACCTCGTGATCCACCCGCGTCAGCCTCCCAAAGTGCTGGGATTACAGGCGTGAGCCACCGCGCCTGGCCAAAAAGTTATTTTCATTAGATCACACATTATATGGATATGTTAAAGGAGTTGTTTTTTTGTTTGTTTTTACTTGAGAAACTTTAGCTATTAATGTGGAAAGTAGTTTTGTTTTTTATTTTTGTGGCATTTTTACCAGTCAACAGTGAATGTGTTGATGTCTGCCACTATATAAATGTACTAAACACAATGGAATGATACAAAGGGAATACAAAAAACTGGCTCTTGTCCTCAAGCTTATGGTTTAGTGCAGTAGTTCTTACAGTGTAGTTCCCCAAACCAACAGTCTCAGCATAATCTGAGAACTTACTAGGAAAAGCAAATTACTGGGCCTTCCAGGACTTTGCGATACAGGTTAAAGTTTAAGAAACCCCTGTCTGGTGGAAAAATCTTTGTACTTATAAATGATATTAAAAGCAACATTTTTAAATTGTTCATAAAACCCTGAATCAAAGTTTGACATTTGCTTAATCACCCCCAAGCTGTATTCGTTGATGCCTAGTTTTTGTTTTCATCATTTGCTAATTATTCCCTATTCCCTTTTTAACAGGTAAAACAAAGAATACTAAAAATGTATCACAAAATATTTCCAGTCAGCCTATGGAATCCAATCCCAATATAGTCTTAGCAGATGAAACTAATCTAGCAGTTAAAGGTTCTTTTGAAACAGAAGAATCTGGTAAGAATTTGATTTTGTTAATATCACCAATCCAAATCTTAATATTAGTCTCAAAATTCAAACGCAGAAAATATTGTTTAATTTGGAAGTAGAAGTTGTTCAGGTTATCACAGGTCATTTTTGTACTTTTAGTTTTCTCTCCATTAAAAACAATTATAAGTCTTTGGTAGCTTAATTTTTAAAAATTTGGGGTATTTATTCTTTTACTATAAGCTTTTTTTGTTGGTGTATTTTTTTTTTTGAGACGGAGTTTCACTCTTGTTACCCAGGCTGGAGTGCAATGGCACGATCTCGGCTCACCGCAACCTCCACCTCCTGGGTTCAGGCGATTCTCCTGCCTCAGCCTCCCGAGTAGCTGGGATTACAGGCACGCGCCACCATGCCCAGCTAATTTTTTGTATTTTTAGTAGAGACGGTGTTTCACCATGTTGACCAGGATGGTCTCGATCTCTTGACCTTGTGATCCACCCACCTTGGCCTCCCAAAGTGCTGGGATTACAGGCTTGAGCCACCGCGCCCGGCCTGTTTGTTTTTTTGAGACAGGGTCTCGCTCTTGTCATCCAGGCTGGAGTACATAGCACAATGGTAGCTCACTGCATGCAGCCTCAAATGATCCTCCCAACAGTTTGAGAAGCAGAGGTAGCATTACAGGCATGAGCCACCACACTCAACCTCATTCCTTTATAATGCAGTCAATTATTGACATTCACAATTTAGTTTTAATAATGTTGTTCAGTTGGTCAGAAGTCTATAATGTTTATTTTTATTAAGGCACATCTTTTCTACTCACCTGTTTTTAAATGTTACCACCTGCTCCTACCACTAAAAAATGTAATGGCTTCCAGTGTTCACATCCTGTCCTCCAGAGACTAGTTTTGGAGAATCTCAGACTACATGCCTCCTTTAATTCCTCTGCTAACAATGAAGTCTAATTCTGTTTCTTCTTAGGCTGAATTACAGTGGGTTGTGTTTTTCTCAGTATATGTAGTCTAGAAGGTTGTGTTTCACTTGAGTTCTGCCCTGTTCAAAGTGAAACTTGAAACCCTGCTTTCTGAGAGTCATCCTACTTCACTGAGAAACTATTTATCCTGAATTTGTGTGGCCTCTGCACAACTTCATGATTCTTCCCCACAATAAGGATTCAGATGTACTGTGTACTCAATATCAAGTGTCACATTCAGTACAATTAGAGTAGTCCCCTCTTATCTGTGGGGCATGTATTCCAACGCCCCCAGTGGTTGCCTAAAATTGGGCAGTACCAAAGCTTATACAGTATTTACTGTTTTTTCCTATTCCTATGGTAAAGTTTAATTTAAAATTAGGCACAGTAAGAAATTAACAATAGCTAATAATAAAAGGGGGCAGTTATAAAATATATTATGAAAGAAAGTTATGTGAATATAGTCTTTCCTCAAAATATCTTTGTTTGTTCGAGACAGAGCCTTGCTCCCCCCAGGCTGGAGTGCAGTGGTGCAATCTCCGCTCGCTGCAACTTCCGCCTCCCAGTTCAAGCGGTTCTCCTGTTTCAGCCTCTCAAGTGGCTGGAACTAGAGGTGTGCACCCCCATGCCTGGCTAATTTTTCATAATTCTGGTAGAGATGGGGTTTCACTGTGTTAGCCAGGATGGTCTTGATTTCCTGACCTCATGATCCGCCTGCCTCGGCCTCCCAGAGTGCTGGGATTACAGGTGTGAGCCACCGTGCCCAGCCTCAAAATGTCTTATTTTACTGTACTCACCTATTTTTAGACTGTGGTTGACTGTAGATAACCGAAACCACAGAAAGCAAAACTGCAGGTAATGGGAGACTGCTGTACATGCTAGTTGATGTAACTTTTCTGGTTTTTTAGAAAATATTTTTCATACTGGTTCAAGTTAATGTCTTCTGTCCTAAATTGTGAGTGTTGTAAGACACAGTGTATCAAAAATGCTATATTGTTTTCTGAAACACTTTTTCCAAGCCAGGCACAGTGGCTCATGCCTGTAATCTCAGCACTTTGGGAGGCCAAGGAGGGCAGATTACTTGAGGTGAGGAGTTCAGGACCAGCCTAGCCAACATGGTGAAACCCTGTCTCTACTAAAAATAGAAAAATTAGCCAGGTGTGGTGGCACTTGCCTGTGATCACAGCTCTTCAGGAGACTGAGGCAGGAGAATCACATGAACCCGGGAGACAGAGGCTGCAGTTAACTGAGAGTTGCACTGCTGTACTCCAGCCTTGGAGACAGAGTGAGACTCTGTCTCAAAAAAAGAAACACTCTTTTCTCTTACTCAGTTTATGATACTTTCTTTATTTGTTAAGATCTCGTACAGTGCCTCCTTTATAATGCTTTCTCATGTGGTGCCTTTTGTTTCTGTACCATTACAATTTTTGCCATGCTTTCTTACGACTTCTATAGTTGGTTCCTTGACTAGACTAACCTCTCCAAGATTAGAGACTGGATCATTCATCTTTGTATCCCAGTAACCAAGCATGGTTGGTCTTCAGCAAGTATATGTTTAATATTAAACAGTACACAATGAGATCAAGTGTCAGTCATGCAAAATGTACTTGGCCTCATTTCACCTTTAAGAATATGTCAGATAGGTCGGGTGTGGTGGCTCACGCCTGTGATCCCAATGCTTTGGGATGTCGAGTCAGCAGATAAATTAAAGCCAGAATAAATGGTAGAAGTTGAAAAAGTTAACATGCATGTGTGGAGCCAGTGTGTTTTCTACCTATTGAAATATTCAATTTTTTTTTAACCTTTTTCCTTTTTCCTTCGTTGTATCATCTGTCTTCTGAGAAGCTTAGGAAACAGTTTGACAACCATGTAAAAAGTCATCAGTAACGGCTGAGCGCTGGGCGCGGTGGCTCAGGCCTATAATCCCAGCACTTTGGGAGGCCGAGGTGGGTGGATCACAAGGTCAAGAGATTGAGACCATCCTGGCCAAAGTGGTGGAACCTCGTCTCTACTAAAAATACAAAAATTAGCCGGGTGTGGTGGTGGGTGCCTGAAGTCCCAACTACTCAGGAGGCTGAGGCAGGAGAATCGCTCGAACCCCAGAGGTAGAGTTTGCAGTGAGCCAAGATCATGCCACTGTACTCCAGCCTGGCAACAGAGCAAGACACAGTCTCAAAAAAAAAAAGTCATCAGTAATTAGAAAGTACCTGTAAATTTTTTGATACACAGAAAATGAGAAATAGAGTATACCAGACTTCCACTTACTGGTATACACAGATTAGCTATTTCCTTGGAAAATAAGTTTTATGGCAAAGATGACTACCTCAGAAGCTGAAAATATTTACCATATCTTTATACCTTCCTGTTACTTTGCAGATGGTCAGTCTGGTCAGCCCCCATTTTGTACATCCTATCAGAATGATGACCCATTAAATGCTTTGAAGAACAGCAACAGTCATGATGTGCTTAGACCTGAAGACCAGGAACATTTTTCCCAAATTAGCTCCAGCATACAGAAAAAGGCTGTACTTATTGAACAAAAGTGTGACATTGACATTACCTTTGAGTCTATGCCTAATTTGAACGACTTTAACCAAAGAGGGAATTCTAATGCCGAATGTAATCCACATTGTGCTGAATTATACACCAATCAGATATCTACTGAAACTGACATGGCTATAGAAATCGAAAAGAACACTTTGTCTTCACATGTACCAAATGAATCTCAGTTACAGACTGAGCAGCCTGATATACCCATTACTTCATTTGTTTCACTCGGTTGTGAAGCTAACAATGAAAACTTAATTCTCTCTGGGAAGAGTTCTCAACTTTTATCCCAGGATACTTCATTAACTGGAAAGCCATCTAAAAAAAGTCAATTTTGTGAGAATTCTGATGATACAGTAAAACTTAAAACTAATTTTCATGGTTCCAAGTCAGCAGAGTCTAGCGAAATTCATAAGAGTAAAATAGAAATTAATAATGTTTTAGAACCAGTTATGTCACAGCTATCAAATTGCCAAGATAATTCTCTTCAAAGTGAAATATTACCTGTGTCTGTTGAAAATTCACATTTAAGTGTATCTGGAGAACAAGTAGAAATTCATCTTGGAGATTCACTCTCTTCTGCTAAACAACCATCTAATGATTCAACATCTGTTGAGTTAAATCTTACAGAAAATGAAGCTCAGCCATCCAAGTCTGAGAAGTCACAAGAGCCTTCATCTTCTGTAAAAGAAGAGGATACTATTTTTCTCTCTGTAGGTGGAAATAACTGTGAGGAAGTTGCACTGATGCCTCCAGAAGGTACTCCTGTAGAAAACAATGACCCTCTTCCTCCAGAATCTGTGTGTTCTTCAGTGGGAGATCCTCACCCTGAGTCCCAAAATACTGATGATAAACATTCTAGCAACTCAGCAGAAATAGATGCATCAAATATCGTCTCTCTCAAAGTTATCATTAGTGATGATCCATTTGTTTCCTCAGATACTGAACTTAACAGTGCTGTTTCTAGTATCAATGGAGAAAACCTGCCAACTATAATCTTGTCTTCTCCTACTAAATCACCTGCCAAAAATGCAGAATTAGTTAAATGCCTATCTTCTGAAGAAGCTGTAGGTGCTGTTGTTTATGCTGAAGTAGGGGATTCAGCCTCAATGGAACAGAGCCTTTTAGCATTCAAACCTGAAGACTCTGCGGTAAACAACACCCAGAATGAAGATGGCATTACTTTTTCAGCTAATGTTACACCATGTGTTTCCAAGGATGGAGGATATATACAGTTGATGCCAGCCACAAGCACAGCTTTTGGCAATTCAAATAACATTCTGATAGCCACCTGTGTGGCTGATCCAACAGCCTTAGGAACATCTGTAAGTCAGTCTAATGTAGTGGTGTTGCCTGGAAATTCTGCACCTATGACTGCTCAACCTCTACCACCTCAGTTACAGACACCACCAAGGTCGAACAGTGTGTTTGCTCTCAACCAAGCTGTATCACCAAACTTTTCACAAGGTAACTTTAAGTAACATAATTGAAATTTGTTTCTTTGGGTTGGGATCTAATTTCTTTTGTATGTGATGTTATTGACTAGGAAGTTATAACTCATGGATGATACGAGAAAAGATTCTGAAATTTGTATTACGCTGCTTCTTTATGATAGCTAATTCACACCTTTTTTTTTTTAATCTAGTAAGCTATGGGCTTTAGTAGTTTTTTTCCTTTCCACAAATACTCTCAATCTATGTGCTAATAAGCTACAAGAAACAGAAAAGACAGACTAATTGATCACCGAGCTGTATAAAACCCAATGTTGTGGGGGAGTTTTTAAAACAGCTGTTACAGTCATGGTCTTCAGGGAATTTATCATTTGTTTGGAGAAACTTTCAATAAAAACAGGAATTTCGACTGATTTTGGGGGATGGCCCCCGCCTGTAATCCCAGCACTTTGGGAGGCTGAGGTGGGCAGATCACTCAAGGTCAGGAGTTCAAGACCAGCCTCGCCAACATGGTGAAACCCCATCTCTACTAAAAATACAAAAAAAGAAAATGAGCCAGTTGTGGTGGCGGGTACCTGTTGTAATCCCAGCTACTCGGGAGCCTGAGGCAGGAGAATCAATTGAACCCAGGAGGTGGAGGTTGAAGTAAGCCAAGATTGTGCCATTGCACTTCAGCCTGGGCAACAAAAGCAAGACTCTGCCTCAAAAGAAAAAAAATTGAATTTTTTCTTTTATAAATCCTAATTTTCCCCTGCCTTCCACCTTCTAGAATTGATCCCTGTCTTTAAAATCCTCTGTTCATGTCTGGGCGCAGTGGCTCATGCCTGTAATCCCGGCAGTTTGGGAGGTCAAGGAAGGTGGATAACCTGAGGTCAGGAATTCAAGACTAACATGGTGAAACCCTGTCTCTACTAAAAATAGAAAATTTAGCTGGGTGTGGTGGTGGGCGCCTGTAATCCCAGCTACTTGGGAGGCTGAGGCAGGAGAATCACTTGAAGCCAGGAGGCAGAGGTTGCAGTGAGCCAAGATCATGCCACTGCACTTCAGCCTAGGTGACAGAGCAAGACTCCATCTCAAAAAATAAAATCATTTCTTCATAGGGGCTTTTGTAGCATTTATTGCATGCTGTGTTATATGTAATTAGTGATGGATATGCCTGTCATGTTGATAATTTTTTATTGTGTGTTCCTCAGAGACAGAGCTTATGGCACATTCATTTACATTTCCTTATGTGTTGGTTCCCAAGCTTCCCTCCTTTCCTTTTTGTTACTTTATAAACATACAATAAAATTTCATTAAATTTCAACAATTAATATTAAACCTAATGGGTCTGTTTTAAGTGCTGTTACAAATTCCATAAAGAAGAAGTCAGAATGGAGTAGAGAAGGTAGGGCTTGAGCTAAAGCTTGAAGAATTAAGGTAGGATTTGGACTTACAGGACTTTTTATAACTTATAAAATCCATAAGTTATAAAGAGAAGCAGCACCAGCATAGATAGGGATGCCATAGTGGGTTGCATGAAAATGAGGGGATCAACCTGACAGTAGTTAGTGTATTAGGCAAAAGTCTCTTTATGGGACAGGACTAAATTACAGTAGCCACAAACTGTATTGTTGACTTCTAAGGACCATATAGTAATTGTAATTTTACAATGACAAAAATTACAAAATTAGAATCTTCCCTCCATAGTTTTGTCCAATTAAGTGCTTACCTTACCCCTTTTTGGGCCAATACCATTGAGATGTGTAATAGGTTGGGGTTATGAGCGCACTTCTATAAATATTCAGTTGGGGTTCAAATTTTCTGGTATAAGACTCAGACTTGAAACATTCACCACTCCTTTTCTAACTAGTGTCATTATTTTTAGAGGAATCCAGATATTATATGATTATAATATAATTTCTTGGCTGTAGAGTCTTACGGTTGCTCAAGATGGTTGCTGTGACTGAGTAACACAAGACCACCGTCATATTTGGATTGACTTTTTCTTTGTTAGCCTTGCTATTGTTCCTAAGTCAGTTTTGTTTTTTTTGTTTTTTATTTTAAGGAGAGTAGATCATAAGGGAGAGTGATTGTTCATAAAATGTATTTCAAAGCAATAATTAATTTGATATGTTGTACCCAAACATTTGAAAGAACAACTTACCTTAACAAGAATTGTTTTTTTAGGATCTGCCATAATAATTGCCTCTCCAGTCCAGCCTGTGCTCCAAGGAATGGTAGGGATGATCCCAGTGTCTGTGGTTGGACAGAATGGAAATAACTTTTCTAGTCCTCCTCGGCAGGTAAGATTTATGAACTGAAAATGGTGCGGTGGTGCTTTTCAAGCTTAGTGTAATTAATGGCTTTTTCTCTTCTAGGTCCTTCATATGCCTTTGACAGCACCTGTATGCGGTAGAAGTATCCCTCAATTCCCTGTCCCTCCGAAGTCTCAGAAGCCTCAGGGACTAAGAAACAAGCCTTGTATAGGTACCATTTTTAAGTATATTATTGTCAGCTTTATGTCTGATTATCCATTTGTTTGCAGCAACACCTCAGTGTTTTCTTTTTGAATACCTAAACCATTTTACCAGCAAGTCATCACCCTACATTTGCTAATAACAGATGTCACAATGCAGCCAAGTATTACTGAACAGCTTTGGTTCTGAGAAAATTGTTTCCTTTGTTGATTCTGTTAGCTTTTGCCCACTAGTCCTTGGTTTGTTCTTTGCAGCTACCCTAAGTTAAGTATGATCCCTATTTTTCCCAACAGCTTTCAAGTGTTTAGTGAATGGCTTGTATAATTGTATGAGACTTTAGAGCAGTTCTTCTTGTATTTTGGTGTGTATATGAATACTTGGAGATTTTGTTAAATGCAGGTACTGAATTAACAGGACTGGCACAGGGCCTGAAATTCCTCATTTCTGACAGCTCCTAAGCAATGCAGGTGCTGCTGTTACTGGACCATACTTTGTGGAGCAAGGCTTTAAAGTTTGCAAATTACCTTCCTTTGTTCCCTACTTCGGCCAGCTTCACAACTATCTCTTTACTCATGTGAAAAGCCTGGCAGTCGTTCTTAAAACATATTTTTCCTCTCTTTCTTAGTTTAAGTATTTGTGACTTTTCTTCTAAGTTGTATCAATAGTATTTAGTAGTCTCCCTTCTTTCAGTCTCTGTTGTTTCAGATCACCTTATATCTGCTTGCTGAGTCACTTTTTTTTCCCTAAAGTACAAATCTGAATATGTTGCTTCCCTGCCTAAAATCTTTCAGCAACTCCCCTTTGCCCACAGGATAAAATTGAAATTTCTCGGGGTGAAATAAATGCATACATTTGTCATCTTGTCACTATCAACCTCTCCGTTCTCATCTCTTACCACTTCCCAGCATGGACCCTTTGTGCAAACCGTAGTTGCTGTTCACCTTATACTTGGTGATCTTTCTTGTCCCTGCACCTTTACCAATGCTATCTCCTCTACCTGGAAATCCCCCTTCTTACCCAGCTCTTAGCCTCAGTCTGGTTCTTATTTATCCTTCAAACTTAACTCAGATGTAACTTTGTCCTAGGAAGCATTTTTAACCAACGGTGACTAAGGTGGGTATTCCAGTTTTATTGTTTTCTTTAATTCTTAGCGATACCTATGCTACAGCACTTAACACATTACATTGTGAGTGTTTCTTCTCAGTAGTCTGAGTGTCTTAAGTGCACTGATTATAGAGAACTTGCTAAATGCTTTCATCAAATCAGCCTTTCCTTAAGCGAAACAGTGTACATCTATTGATGTTGGCTTAAGTTGCATTTTGACGTATTGAGGCACCCTCTTAGACTTGTGTCATGTTATAGCTACTCTATTATTTTTCTGTTCTTTCTCTAGTTCATTCCTTTTAATGGCCATTTGATATCTATCACTTGCATAAACCTATTTTATTTATCTCCTATCAATGGACTTTTAAGATGTTTTCAGAGTTTTTGATCTGGCATACAGTGTTATGAGGCATATATTTGTAAATGCCTCTGTGTGGACCCATATGAGAGTTTCTTTGGAGGCTTATTCCCAGAAGTCTTTGGGTATATTGGTTATACATAAAGAAAAAAGTTTATACTTCTGCCATTATTTTTTCTGCTTCCCTCACAACACTGCCGATGTTTGATACCATGTGGTAGTTTAACTGTTGCCACTATGATGGATGTAAGGTGGTATCTCATATCATTTTGGCTTTATTCTGATTACTGATAAGTTGAGAATCCTCTCTTGTAACTATAAATAATATTTTCCCTTCTATGAATTGCTTATTTATATCCATTTCCTACGTCTCTATTAAATTTCCTGTCTGTTGAGTTAATTATGCTTTTATTAGTAACACATCACATGTGTCTTCGTAGTCTGACACTGTTTTTATCTCTTACAAAGTTAATACCAGAAAATAACTTTGGTGAAGTTAAGCATCCATTTAAGATAAAAGTTCTTAAAGACTATCTGTAGTAAACGCCATGGGTTTCCTTTAAAGCTGTGAACCAAACAAGTATACTCATTCCCACCCTGTATGTAATAAGCCAGTGTTTCCAACACCAGTAAATTAATTATTAAGTAATCAAACTTTTCCCCACTGACATCTGATTATACCTCCACCATAGACAAGGTCCCATACATATGTGATTCCAGAAAATTTAGTAAGAAAATGCAGCTGGGCATGGTGGCTCATCCCCGTAATCCCAGCATTTTGGGAAGCAGGAGGATTGCTTGAGTCTGGGAGTTTGAGACCAACCTGGGCAACATAGTGAGAACACGTCTCTAGAAAATAAATTTTTACAAAGTAGCCAAGTTTGATGACAGGTAGTCCAACTACTTGGGAAGGTGAGGTAGAAGGATTGTTTAAGTCCAGGAGGTTGAGGCTGTCATGAGCCATGGTCATGCCACTGCACTCCAGTCTAGGCAACAAACAGGGAGACCCTGTCTTAGAAAAGGAAAGAGATAGGTGTAAAGATTTGAAGACAGGGAACTAAACTGCTATGGAAAATGATGGGATTTTTCACAATAAAGCCACAAAGAGTTAATAAAGAAATTAATAGAACTAATAAGAATTTGGTAAGGTTGCCAGGTATGATTAATTTATTGAAATTTTGTTTTTAGGTGCCAACAATAAGCACCTATTAAATGTAATAGAAAACAAGATACTGTTTATAATAACCACAAAAATGATAAAGTATAAAGGAAGAAACCTAACCAAAAATGTTGGAAATGGAGAATGTTTGAAATCTTTCATAAAGGATGTGTAAGTAGAAGAAAACCATGTTCACAGATTTTAAGATTTAACAGTGTAAAGATTTCTTCACAGTTGAATCAAAAATTCAATATAGTTTCCCTTAATCCCGGTAGAATATTTTGGGAGATGGGAAAAACTATTAATAAATTCTATGAGAAAGAACGAAAGTCCACAACTAGCTAAGATAGAAGAGCAGGCCGGGTGCGGTGGCTCACGCCTGTAATCCCAGCACTTTGGGAGGCCGAGGCGGGTGGATCACGAGGTCAAGAGATCGAGACCATCCTGGCCGAAATGGTGAAACCCCGTCTCTACTAAAGATACAAAAAATTAGCTGGGCATGGTGGCGCGTGCCTGTAATCCCAGCTACTCGGGAGGCTGAGGCAGGAGAATTGCCTGAACTCAGGAGGCGGAGGTTGCGGTGAGCCGAGATCACACCATTGCACTCCAGCCTGGGTAACAAGAGTGAAACTCCGTCTCAAAAAAAGAAAAAAGAAGAAGAGCAGAGGGCAGACTCATTCTACTAAATAGTAAAATATTGCAAAGCCACAGTAATTACAAAGACAAGTGGAACAAGATGGTTTAGAAGGAGACCTTGTACATGGTAATGTCATGGGAACATCAGAAGTCAGAGCAAGATGGATGGTATAATATATGAAATGTATTGATCATTAAATATACAACAGAGAGCAAAAAAGTAGATCCCTTTCTCATTCAGAGGTGAAAGCCAAGATGATTAAAGACCTCAAAGTAAAAAGTCGAACAATTAAATTCTGGAAGAATGTATGAGAGAATATTTTTGACATTGGGAAAAAGGATTTCTTTTTTAAAATGAGAAGACTTCGGGCACAATGACTCACTCCTGTAATTCTGGCACTTTGGAAGGCCGAGACAGGAGAAACACTTGAGCCCAGGAGTCTACCACCAGCCTAGGCAACATGTTGAGACTCTGTCTTTACAAAACAATTTTTTTTTAATTAGCCATGTGTGGTGGCATGCACCTGTAGTCTCAGCTACTTGAGAGGCTGAGGTGGGAGGATCAGTTGAGCCCAGGAGGTTGAAGCTGCAGTGAGCTGTCATCATGCCACTGCACTTAAGCCTGGGCAGGAGAGTGATACGCCATCTCAATATATATATATATATATATATATATAGAAGAAAATAAAATGAGAAAAGAAACTGGGTGTGGTGGCAAGTACCTGCAATCCTAGCCACTTGGGAGGCTAGGGCAGGAGAGCCTCAGCAACATAGTAAGACCCATCTGAAATAAAATTTTAAAATGAGAAATACATAACTTATAAATTGAAAATTTTGATGGAGTGAACTACTCCAGAATTTTAAGTCCCTGTTCAAGAAAAGATACCATACAAAAAAATGGCACCAGATTTTTACTCAGAACCTGGATGATTAAGGTTCCTGGTTCTCAGACTTCTCTCCCTGAGTTTTTTCATCATCGTGCATTACAAAATGCCCACTTTGTAAATCTGCCTAACACCCTAACCCTCAAAGTTTTTTGATCATTTCCACTCCTTATTGTATTTATTTAATTTTTTGGAACTGGAATCTCGCTTTTGTCACCCAGGCTGGAGTGCAGTGGCGTGATCTTGGCTCACTGCAACCTCCGTTTCCCGGGTTCAAGAGATTGTTCTGCCTCAGCCTTCTGAGTAGCTGGAACTATAGGCGTACGCCACTATTCCCAACTAATTTTTGTATTTTTAGTAGAGACAGGGTTTCTCCATGTTGGCCAGCCTGGTCTTGAACTCCTGACTTCAGATGATCCGCCCACCCCAGCTCCCACAGTGCTGGGATTAGAGGCGTGATTCACCATGTCCGACCCAGATTTTTCCACCCCTAAGACTTATTTTTACTTCAGCCACCCGCTCCCATAGCCACACCTTGACTTTTTCACCTTTTTATTAGACTTACAAGATTTTAAAACGTCATTGATGTATCTCAAAACACTCATTTTCATTTACCCACTGAATTCTTCTTCAACTAGTGGTATCTTCTCTTACTTGAATCTTTACCTTTCACCTGAACTTGTGTCTTTCTGGATTAATTTCCTTTACTAAACAGCCTAGAGCCCATGAGCTACCACATTAGCCACTTTTGCCAGTGCTCTTAATAACTTGCATATCCACATTCTTCTACATACCCACCAGCTGCTCTACAACCTGTGGTCTGTCCAGCCAACCATCTCAGCTTTCATTGCCTTAGAAGTACGGCCATTCCCTACCACTTAATTTATTTCCCACCCACCTGCCGCTTGGCAGTCATTTTAAATGTCTGCCTGTCTGCTTTTCCTTCTATTCTTCCTTCAGACTATTCCATCTTGCATAGGACTTCTCCAATCTAGTCCTACTCCTCCCACTCTTAGCCAGTGGTTTTATTTTCCATCTTACCAGTATTCACTTTCTTTTCTTTTCTTTTTTTTACAGTTCACTTTCTAATCATCACTTCCATTCAGTACATACCTATCCTACTTCCAAAATCATCCTTCTTTCTTAAAGGAATAATTTTCATTCTTTCTAAGGTTAATGCAGTCTACTTATGCTCCAGATTCTATCTTCTGTACAGCTTTTAACTTTTCTTTTTTGGCTTCTCTCTCTGGCTATAAACATAGGTTTGTCCTAGCTGCCAACCTTTTATCCCCAACCTCTCTTAATCTCCCATTTCTTCAACCAAATTACTGTCTTTTCTCATGTTTCTACTGAAACTGTCTACACTAGGGTCACCAGTGGCCTCCTAATATTGCCATATGCATTGAAATTTTTCCATTCTTACCTAATTTTGCTTTCCCTATAACTGTTGAGACTATGGTGGCTTTGGAGCCATAACTAAACAATTAGGCTCCTCCCTTGCTAATTTTGTATGACTCAAGACCTTCAAACTCTACATATTTAAGTCTCACCTCTCCTTCTCAAAGATGACTTCTGCCTAGGATTTTTCCCCCTTGGTTAATGTCACAATTGATTTTCCATTACATGGAAACTTTTTGTTTCCATGTAAATGCCCATTATTGTTTCTAAGATCCTCATCTCTTACCTGGAATATAGTCATCTACTTCGAGTTTCTCTTTCTAGTTTTCTCTTCTCTCTCTTCCATCTTCCACATTATTGCCAGATTGATCTTCCGAAAACAAAACCTATTCATGCATCTTCCCTATTTAAAACTCTTAAAGAGGCCAGGTAGGTGGCTCACACCTGTAGTCCCAGCACTTGGGGAAGATGAGGTGGGCAGATCACCTGAGGTCAGGAGTTTGAGATCAGCCTGGCCAACATAGTGAAACCCCTTCTCTACTAAAAATACAAAAATAAGCTGGGGCATGGCAGTGTGCACCTGTAATCCTAGCTACTCGGGAGACTGAGGCACTGGGATCACTTGGATCCAGGAGGTTGCAGTGAGCCAAGATCACACCATTGCACTCCAACCAGGGCAGCAGAGCAAGATTCCGTCTCAAACAATTAATAATAAATAAAATAAAAGTCTGAAAAGATTGCCTCTGAAACCTTTTGCATAATACATAACGTTCTTTGTAATGTCATCCTTGCTCTTTCTAGTTTTGATATCTTGCTGCTCTCCCACATAAATACTGAAGCTCGTGGAAATTAAAATCTGGCTATTAAAACTCCAGAGCCTGTGTTCTGAGTGGCATAGGCTTGTAAACACGATAGGTACCTGGGCAGAATTTTAAAATAGATAAAATCTATTGTTTTCTGTGACTACCATTACATGCTATGTTGAGCACTGAAATTTGTAGATCCAAAGACTGGATTAATAGTATTTGCTCATGCCTGTAATCTCAGCCCTTTGGGAAGCCCAGGTGGGCAGATTGCTTGAGGCCAGGAGTTCAAGATCAGCGTGGCCAACATTGCAAAACCCCATCTCTACTGAAGATACAAACAGTTGGCTGGGTGCGGTTGCTCATGCCTGTAATACCAGCACTTTGGGAAACTGAGGCGGGCAGATTACCTGAGGTTGGGAGTTTGAGATTAGCCTGACCTACATGGTGAAACTCCGTCTACTAAAAATACAGAATTAGCCGGGTGTGGTGGCATATGCCTGTAATCCCAGCTACTCGGGAGGCTGAGGCAGGAGAATCCCTTGAACCTGAGAGGCAGAGGGTGCAGTGAGCCAAGATTGCACCATTATACTCCAGCCTGGGCAACAAGAGTGCAACTCCGTCTCAAAAAAAGAAAAAAAAATTACAAAAAATTAGCTGAGCGTGGTGGTGGACACCTGTAATCCCAGCTACTTGTGAGGCTGAGACAGGAGAATCACTCAAACCCAGGAGGCAGAGACTGCAGTGAGCCGAGATCATGCTACTTCACTATAGCCTGGGCAGCAGAGCATGGCTCTGTCTCAGTAAAACAAATGAAGTATTTTCCTGAAGTTGATGCATGTCATTTGCTCCATATTTGGATTTTCTCTGTAGCGGTGGGGGAATAGCGATCTTATATTTATTTCAAAGCTGCTTGTTAAAAGTTGGCATGTCAAAAGTGTTCTATTTGTACATTAGGTATCATTTAAAAATTGTTCTCATAATATGTGATCATTGTCATCTGTTCCATCCTCCTTAAGAGGAGTATATTCTTTCTCTCAGGAATGTTCATTTATAATTTCAGGAAAACAGGTGAATAATTTAGTGGATTCGTCAAGTCATTCAGTTGGATGTCATGCACAAAGGTGAGCATAAAGTAGTTTCTGTCATGGATTGTGTGAATGCTCAGATTTAAAACATAAAGGATTTCTTTATGCTGCTAGAAATATGTTTGTTTTGTTTTAGAACTGAAGTTTCTGACAAGAATATTGGCACAGATCTTGGGAAGAAATCAGAAGAAACCACAGTTCCCTTTCCAGAAGAGAATATAGTTCCAGCTGCTAAACCATGCCACAGACGTGTACTCTGTTTTGACAGCACTACTGCTCCTATGGCAAATACGCAGGGGCCAAACCATAAGATGGTGTCCCAAATCAAAGAAAGGAATGCAGTCTCTTTTCCTAATCTCGACTCACCCAGTGTGTCCTCCACCTTAAAACCCCCTTCTAATAATGCAATCCAAAGAGAGAAAGAGAAGCCTCCTCTGCCTAAGATTTTATCTAAATCAGAAAGTGCCGTTAGCCGGCATACTGCCGTAAGAGAAACTCAATCAGAAAAGAAAGTTTCACCAACAGAAATTGTGCTTGAATCTTTCCATAAAGCAACAGCTAATAAGGAGAATGAATTATGCAGCAATGTAGAAAGGCAGAAAAATTCAGAAAATTCCAAACCATCTATTGGGCAGCAAACGGGGGGTTTGCGAACTGAGAAATCTGTAGCTTCACTGCAAGAACTGAACAAGAAACAAGGCACATCTTCAAACAGTAAAAATGGCCTTTCAGTAGGTACAGCTGTGAAAGATCTAAAACAAGAACAGACTAAATCCGCCAGTTCTTTGATCACCACAGAAATGTTACCAGATGTACAGAGGCACAGCTCAGTAGGTAGGCTTGCTGATACTGGTGATTTAGCTGTACCCCGGACACCTGGCTCAGGGGCAGGGGAAAAACATAAAGAAGAACCTATAGATGTTCTCAAGGCCCCCTCTAGTAGGCGTTTTGGTGAAGATAGTAGCACATCAAAAGTAATGGTCCCTCCTGTCACCCCAGACTTGCCTGCCTGCAGCCCTGCCAGTGAAACAGGCAGTGAAAACAGTGTAAATATGGCTGCCCACACATTAATGATTCTCTCTAGGGCAGCCATCTCTAGGACTACTTCAGCAACTCCTCTGAAAGATAACACACAACAATTTAGAGGATCTTCAAGGAGTACCACAAAAAAGCGGAAAATTGAGGAATTAGATGAACGTGAGCGAAACTCTCGAACTTCTAGTAAAAATCTTACAAATTCATCAATACCAATGAAAAAGAAGAAAATTAAGGCAAGTTTGAAAGTTTTAATTTCGAAACCACAGCTTTTTTTCCCCTTTAATAATGAGAGAATTCAGCAGGTTTTGCCACAGCAACTTGACTGAATGTTATGGCCAAGACAGCTTTTAGTTTTGATTGACAAAACCCGTTGTCCAGCATTGTTAATGTAGTATGCAGAAGGTGTCCAGGTGAAACAGCACTTTCAGAACAACTGCTGAAGCTACTACCTCAGCCTCCCGAGTAGCTGGGACTGCAGGCATGCACCGCCACGCCTGGCTAATATTTATTTTTTTATAGACACGGGGTTTCGCCATGTTGCCCAGGCTGGTCTTGAGGTCCTCAGCTCAAATGATGTGCATACGTTGCCCTCCCAAAGCGCTGGGATTACAGGCATGAGCCACGCACCTGGCCTTACCTGTGTTTTTTCTTTAAGCATAGTTGTCTGTAGGAAGGGAATGCAGGGATAGCACCGATGAATGAAAATCCATATATTTTCAATTTGTTTAGCAATTTAGTAAGTGGATTGAATAGAAAGAAAGTGCTTAAAATATAGAAGTTCAGGACAATAATCTAAGCTTTGTGGCACTGCAAGTATGGGTTCGAATCCTGTATCTGCTGCTCATTGGTCCTGTGATCATAGTTAAGTCTGAAGCTTCTCAGTCTCAGCCTCATCAGTTGACATGGTATGAGGACTCAATGTAGTATACATGCAGTAGCTGGTATATATGAAGTGTTTGGAACTGATAAGTACCTGTTCACTCTTAATATCTGTTAGTAAAGCTTTCTAAGCAGTAATAATCACAACGTAGAAGGCATGTTCTGTCTTTTCTCATTCAACATTCAGACACTCTGGATTTGTGTAACGTCTTTTGCTGTAAACTAACATTCAGGTACCATTGAAGTATATTTAATTAACTTTGGGTTTGTATGTCTCTACTTCTCTGTGGAACTACAATTCTAATAGACTAAAAAAGTTTGACAGTACTGTTTTAAGTGACTTACTAAGAAACTTTTTTTGGCCTTGTTTGAGTTTATTTTTTCTTTTCTTTTTTAACAGAAAAAGAAGCTTCCTAGTTCATTTCCAGCAGGAATGGATGTGGACAAATTTTTGTTATCATTACATTATGATGAGTAAACATTCTGGACACATAAGAACAGTAGCTGTTCAAAACTCGTATCCCTTAAACTGAGTGTAGGGAATGGGATATTGACAGAATCTGAAAGCATGACCTGCACTTTCATTGTACTGAAATTTCACTTTATATCTAAATCACGCTGTTTCTGAAACAGCTTCCTAGTTTGTAAATAGACTTACTTGGCATATTTTTATTTGGGGAAAAACATTTGCAGAAATGTAAGTAAAGCCAGTCTGCAAAACTGTATAGCTTTGACAATTGCATATTGTAAATATTATGTAAATTTGTTGAAATAGAGGTTAAATCAACCTAATGTTCTTACACTGTGTTTTTTGACTTCCTATGATAACTGGTTCTGAGACTGAATCATCTGGAATAGTTTCTCACTTCTTTTGGAGGAAAACTATGCTTATTCATATAAATTGCTTTCAGTAACTGTTCAACAAGACATTTAAATACACAACCACTAAGTACTACAAAGTGATAACCACCTCAACTGATAGTAAAATAGCTAATTAGAAATCAACAGTTTGAGTTTTTTTTCCTAGAGTGGATACTACCCCTTTCTTACAATCGCTGTAAATATTGTATTTCTGGAATTTTACACTTTACCTGTTTCTTCTGGTCACTCTGTTCTCTGTTCTAAAGAGAGAATTTTGTAAACCATTTACTGAATGTTCTAATCTTTCATTTATAACTTCTAAGATTTTTTACAGAACTTTAAGTTGTTAGACTATTGAGCCATAAAAAGTTTGGTTTATAGTAGCTGAGATATCTTGGTATGTACTTTTCCCCTAAATACTGGGGACTTAAAGAATTGCACTAATTCATAGAACTCTTTACATTGTAGTGACCAGTGCACATGTAATTTAAATCTTGTGTTCTGTTTGAAAGTTTATGTGGAGGATTATCTTCTGGTGTTATGTTCATCATAAGATGTAAAAAGAGAACTCATAGTTTATATTTTAATTTAGTTTCTCCTACAGTGGGGTATGTGAAATAACTATATCTGCAGTTAGATATAGTGCATTGTCTGTGTTCCTTAAAGTGTTACAAAGAGTTTCTCTCAAAAGGTCCATAAGGAGAGTGAGAGGTAAGAGAGGTGCCTTCTCTGTATTAGACTCACATGTCAGTCAAGTTGAAGAATTGGTTTAAACTTAAATGATAACAGAAATTATAATTAGTACCTGACCAATTGTGCCTAGATA
This sequence comes from Leontopithecus rosalia, assembly GCA_028533165.1. NCBI lineage: Eukaryota > Metazoa > Chordata > Mammalia > Primates > Cebidae > Leontopithecus > Leontopithecus rosalia. The sequence goes on along the minus strand of CM052657.1, from coordinate 5,520,932 downwards.
CTAAAGTATGTTCTCTTTAGTACTTTTCTGTTCAATTAGCTATCAGTATATTAGGGATTTTTTTCTACAGGTGTATATTTTGTTAAAGAGTCACTTTGCTCAACCATTTTTTTGTACTGGGCCTTTAAAAAAAAATAAACCCATTCAACTTTAATACCACATTTCTCAATGTAGAAATCATGTCTTTTTCATTGCTGAACCTTACTGCAAAAATTTGTGAAATTTTATGATGTGGCAGTGCTCTGTTCCCAAGGAACTAAATATCATACAGTTAATGTTTATTTAACTCAGCTTGAGACTGTACTGCAGTTAGGTTCGAATAAATATTTTCCACTAACTTCAAAAGTTTGAATTACTTTATATTGACAATCTTGTTTAGAAACTTTGATTAAATTCCTTTGCAAGTCAGTTCTTACTCTTTTGGGAGTTCATACAATGCAGAAAATCACACGGTTTTCTTACTCAATTCATATGTGTGCTAGGTACTGAAAATTCATATACAAATAAAATAAGTTGACTTTTTTCAAGATTCATAGTTAAGTAACCAGGAACTGCTAAACAAAGTCCAAAGATAACTTGTACTTGGAGCTTTTTTTTTTTTTTTAGATACTTTAGGTTCTGGGGTACATGCGTAGATCATGCAGGATTATTAATGCACAGGTACATACATGGCAGGGTGGTTTGCTGCCTCCATCCCCCGGTCACCTATATCTGGCATTTCTCACCATGTTATCCTTCTCCAACCTCCCTGCCCCCTGCTTTCCCTCCCCCAGCCCCCACCAGTAGACCCCAGTGTGTGATGCTCCTCTCCCTGTGTCCATGTGTTCTCATTGTTCAATACCTGCCTATGAGTGAGAACATGCCATATTTGATTTTCTGTTCTTGTGTTAGTTTGCTGAGAATGCTGGTTTCCAGATTCATCCATGTCCCTGCAAAGGACACGAACTCATCATTTTTTATGGCTATGTAGTATCCCATGGTGTATATGTGCCAAATTTTCCTTGTCCACTCTATCATCGATGGGCATTTGGGATGGTTCCAGGTCTTTGCTATTGTAAACAGTGCCTCAGTGAACATACGTGTGCATATGTCTTTATAAGAGAACGATTTATAACCCTTTGGGTATATACACAGTAATGGGATTGCTGGGTCAAATGGTATTTCTAGTTCTAGATCCTTGAGGAATCGCCACACTGTCTTCCACAATGGTGGAACTAATTTACACTCCCACCAGCAGTGTAAAAGTGTTCCTGTTTCTCCACATCCTCTCCAGCATCTGTTGTCTCCAGATTTTTTAATGATCACCATTCTAACTGGCGTGAGATGGTATCTCAGTGTAGTTTTGATTTGCATTTCTCTAATGACCAGTGATGATGAGCATTTTTTCATATGTTTGTTGGCCTCATGTATGTCTTCTTTTGTAAAGTGCCTGTTCATATCCGTTGCCTACTTTTGAATGGTTTTGTTTTTTTCTTATAAATCTGATTTAGTTCTTTGTAGATTCTGGATATTAACCCTTTGTCAGATGGGTAGACTGCAAAAATTTTTTCCCATTCTGTTGGTTGCTGATTCACTGTAATGATTGTTTTGTTGTACAGAAGCTCTGAAGTTGAATTAGATCCCATTTGTCTATTTTGACTTTTGTTGCCAGTGCTTTTGGTGTTTTTGCCATGACTTCCTTGCCTATGCCTATGTCCTGAATGGTTTTGCCTATGTTTTCTTCTAGAGTTTTTATGGTGTTAGGTCTTATGTTTAAATCTTTAATCCATCTGGAGTTAATTTTAGTGTAAGGGGTCAGGAAGGGGTTCAGTTTCTGCTTTCTGCACATGGCTAGCCAGTTTTCCCAACACCATTTATTAAACAGGGAATCCTTTCCCCATTACTTGTTTTTGTCAGGTTTGTCAAAGTTCAGTTGGTTGTAGATGTGTGGCATCACTTCCGAGGCCTCTGTTCTGTTCCATTGGTCTGTATCTCTATTTTGGTACCAGTACCATGCTGTTTTGATTACTGTAGCCTTGTAGTATAGTTTGAAGTCAGGTAGCATGATGCCTCCAGCTTTGTTCTTTTTGCTTGCGGACTCTCTTTGGGTTCCATATGAAGTTTAAAGTGGCTTTTTTCAGTTCTGTGAAGAAGGTCATTGGTAGCTTGATGGGGATAGTGTTGAATCTGTAATATCCCCATTTTACCTTGGAAGTCCACAGGTCGTGGACTTAATTTTACTGTTTGGTAACCTATTTGAATACCTGAATGCCCAGTGACTGCATTTCATGATTGACATATACTACAACAATCCATGGCTGTTTTTATAACTATATGTAAGAATCCAGTCTATAGGTGGGACATTACTTAGAGGTTCACGCAGTCAGTGTATGCCAAATCTGAGAAGCGTTGTAGGTAAAATTCTTGTTACAGATTTAGCCCTGGGTATCATTAGAACTATAGTGTGAGGGCCGGGTGCAGTGGCTGATGCCTGTAATCCCAGCACTTTGGGAGGCCGAGGTGGGTGAATCACCGGAGGTTGGGGTTTGAAACCAGCCTGACCTACATAGAGAAACCCTGTCTCCAAAAAAAAAAAAAAAAAAAAAAACTGTCATGTGTTGAAACTGCACGAGCAAAGCATCCATCAGCACTGATGCAAAGGAGGCGTGCCGGGAATGACCGTTAGGGGTGATTTCAAAGGCACGTTACTGTGTACTCTGCACCCTTTCTCTGGTCATCTTTCAGGCTCAGGCCCAGCTTTCTGAAATTTCATGTCAAGTTTTGACTTTATTATTTATTTCGCTGCTTCCTTTAAGCAATGGGCTTAATTCTGTACTTTTTTCTTTTTATAAATAGTTATTTTGTCATTTTTTTCCATGAATTCTTATCTACATTGTTGAACTCATGACACATATAGCTTCACAGTGCTTTTTTGTTTTATTTGAGGGAGGGTCTCAGTAGTTTGCCCAGGCTGAAGTACAGTGGCAAAATCCTGGCTCACTGCAGCCTCGACCTCCCAGGCTCAAGTGATCCTCCTACCTCAGCCTCCCAAATAGTTGGGATTATAGGCTTATACTACACGCCCAGTTGTTTGTTTTGCTTTTCCCCAGGCTGAACTCGAACTCTTGGACTCAAGCAGTCCTCCTGCCTCGGGCTCCCAAAGTGTTGGGATTACAAGCGTGAGCCACCAAGTCCAGCTGCTTCTTTTACTTCCAATAATATAAAGCTTTTTTCCAGTTTTTAGCTATTATAAACAAAAACAGCAGTGAACATTTTTAAAAATAAACATTTGTTTATATTAATATTTCCTTAGGAGAATTTTTAGAGGGTAGAATTACCAAATCAAGAAGTTAGTGTACTTTTTTTTTTTTTTGAGGGAATCTCTCTGTCGCCCAGTGGCGTAATCTCAGCTCAATACAACCACTGTCTCCTGGGTTCAAATGATTATCCTGCTTCAGCCTCCCGAGTAGCTGGGACTACAGGTGTGTGCCACCACACCCAGCTAATTTTTACTAGAGATGGGGTTTCACCACATTAGCCAGGATGGTCTCAATCTCCTGACCTCATGGTCTGCCCGCCTCGGCCTCCCAAAGTGCTGGGATTACAGGTATGAGCCACCATGTCCGGCTAATGTACCTTTTTTTAAAGGATCTCAGTACATTTTGCCAAACGCTGCTATTAAACGTGCATCAGTTTACGTTTTTACCAGCAAAATGTCCATTTTTTGCATGGCATATGCTTCCCCATTTCCACAGGAATATTCAACTATATCCCCTGTTTCCAGGTTTGTGTTTCCTGATTTGGTAAAATGAGGAATTAGCTTCTAATCCATTTATAATTTGTTTTGGTACCTGATGTAGAAAAAGGGTCAAAGTACATTTTTCCCCTAAATATTTAACTGCTTGACAATTTGTTCACTTGACAATTTAACCACTGCAGTTTGTTCAGATAAGCCTTCCTGTCCCCCGCTCATTGACTTAAGATGTCTGCCTTATCCTGTACTGATTCACAATCTCTTATTCACAATTCTAAAACCCGAAAGGTTCTGGCAACCAATGTTTTCCCCCTAGATTTAATCAGAACTCATTCTGTGGCAAAGCCTGACCTGAAATGACATGAGGCTACTTAGAATCATTACCTCATTTGTAGAAATGTTGATTAGTCTGCTGTTCCAGACTCAACTGGGGGCATATGGTGCAAACATTGAGTTATTTTTTAGAAATCCATAATATTCTGATTTATGAACCCCAGCTAACCCCAAAGGCATATGATCAAAGCTTTTCGGCCTGTATTAAATGTATACACATATATACACACTATGTGGTCTGTGTATAGGCTATTCTGTGCCACTGATTAAATCATTATAACTTTGTGTCTATTGTTACTGTTTTGTTTTGTTTTTTTTTCATAACCTGAAGTTTGATTCTGTTATTGGGATGCGCTCTTCCTCTATCAATGTTACTGTTTTGATTTTTTCAAATATTCACCCTTTTATGCTTTCTAATGAACTTTAGAATCACTTGTATTATTTCAAATTAAATTTTTATTGGAATATTTGAAGTACATTCATGTCATAAGCTAATTCATAAAGAAGCAAAGGGTAAAGACCATATGGTACATATCAAAGTGTTACAGTTACCCCTATCATAAATTTGTTGCTAAACTGGATGTTTTTGTTTGTTACTATTTTTAGGAAGCTCTTCATGTCATAATTAAACTGGTTATTGCTGTTATGTAGGGATGGTCTTGCTTTATCAATACAAACTTTTTATAGAGACATAAAGAGAAAAGTACACACTATAAATCCCCAGACCTCAGTGATTTTTCTTTAAATACGTCCACATGAACAGTATCGGTACTCTAGAGCAGGCGTTAGCATTGACTTCTACTCCAGAGATTAATCTAGCTTTGTTTAACGGTATCAGTGGATACATGGGGTGTATACTCTGTGAGAAACACTCAGGTTTTGTATAATTCGGCTCAGTCATCCTCAACGCTGTGTATGTATTTATTATATTACATTACAGTTAATTCATTGTATAGATGAGAAACGTTATTAGGAACAGACTGCTGTGAATGTTCTTGTACTTTGTTTTGTGAATGTATTACATCTCTCAGATAGGAATAGGGTTGCTGGAACACAGTTGCATATATTCAAACATGCACATTTTTTCATTTTCCATAGTGGTTGTAACAATTTATGCTACACTCAACAGTATAATAAGAGTTCGTTACTCCCTGTTATTTCCAGTGTTTGGTATTTTCATTGCCATTTTAGTGGTGTATATTGGTATACGTTGTGGTTTTAATTTGGTGTTGCATTTTTGGCGCTGGTTTTTTTTTTAAATGAAGTTGAATACCACAAAAGATACCCATAGTATGGGCAAAATGGCAAAAGATACCCATAGTATCTTTTGTGGACAGTCCAAGGTTTTTGCCCATTTTTGTATTGGGTTGTCTGCCTTACTGATTCTTAGGTGTTCTTTCTGTATTCTGGATGCAGTTCTTTTTTGGATGGACTTTAGATGTTTGAGTATTTTTCCCATGTTATTCTTCTAAAAGCTTTATGGTTCAACCTATTTCATTTTGATTTGACCATCCATATGGAATCGATTTTCCACATTGATAACCAATTAACCCACACTGTTTATTACCACAGATTTTCCTTTTCCAATTACATTGCATAGTTAACTTTTCTCATAAGCTGGTAAACTGTATGTGTAGGTTTGTCTCTGACCTCTATTCTGTTTGATTGGTCTGATTCCTTTAAGATGTGCTAATAACACAGTCTTAATTACTGTAGGATATCTTGTTGTTGTTGTTGTTGTGGTTGTGGTTGTGGTTGAGACAGAGTCTTGCTCCGTTGCCCCGGCTGGAGGGCATTGGTGTGATCTCTGCTGACTGCAACCTCCGCGCCTCAGGTTCAAGTGATTCTCCTGCCTCAGCCTCCCGAGTAGCTGGGAACACAGTCGTGAGCCACCACACCCAGCTGATTTTTCTATTTTTAGTAGAGATGGGATTCACCATGTTGTGCAGGCTGGTCTTGAACTCCTGACCTCAGGTGATCATTGGCCTCCCAAAGTGCTTTATTCACCGTGCCTGACCCAAAATCTTTTATATTTTAGTTGCTATTTATTTTCTGTTCTGAATGAACTCTGTTAGTGCTAATGGATTTGCCAGTATTGCTTTTTCATTTACTAAGTATGTATTATATGTAAGTAATTATTTTTCAATTTTATTTTATGTATTTATTTTGAGACGGAGTTTCGCTCTTGTTACCCAGGCTGGAGTGCAATGGCGCGAACTCGGCTCACCACAGCCTCCGCCTCCTGGGTTCAGGCAATTCTCCTGCCTCAGCCCCCCGAGTAGCTGGGATTACAGGCATGCGCCACCATGCCCAGCTAATTTTTTGTATTTTTAATAGAGAGGGGGTTTCACCATGTTAACCAGGATGGTCTCGATCTCTTGACCTCGTGATCCAGCCGCCTCGGCCTCCCAAAGTGCTGGGATTACAGGCGTGAGCCACCGCGCCCGGCCTCCACTTTTTTTCTTTTTACTACACTGATCCTAGCACTTCCAGTGCAACTAACAGTGATCAGAGTCTGCTTTATTGTCCTGTTCTTCTTTTTAATGGCAAAGTATAATGTTTGCTTTCGTTTGTAGAGTTTTAAGATTTTACATCATAAGTACCTGTCAATTAAGTGCCACGTTTAAGAATCAATTAAAACATTTTCATTGAACTCATAAATTTATTTTTATATGAGTGATTCCTTCAGTAAATCTGTTTCATGAACAGTTTATTTAAATGTTTTTTGTTTTTGTTTTTGAGACAAGGTCTTTCTATGTTGCCCAGGCTAGAGTGCACTGGCTGTTCATGGGCACAGTCATAGCCCACTACAGCCTTGAACTCCTGGGCTCAAGGGATCCTCCTGCCTCAGCGTCGAGTAGCTGGGACTACACGTGTACACCAGCACACCCAGTTAAAAGTTTACTTTTAATGAGATTGGTTTCAAATTTATGACAGTTTTTAAAATGCGTTTTAGACCTCTCCTTCTCTTTCCAGTTTGTTTGATTTGGGGTTAGTAGTACCAGGGTTAAAGTTGATGTGAGTTTAAATTTTACAACATGTGAAGTTACCGTTAGAGCGGAGGCTGTTTTTGCTTTTTTCTGCAGCAGTTTATTTAGGATGGGAAATAACTGTTTCTTGAGACTAAATTATCTAGGCCTGGAGCCTTTTGCTTAAGCAGCTTTCCGGGGTTTTTTCTCCTAAATTTCCTTGTAGCTGATTTATTACCTGTTCGGGGTTAGACTTTTCTTCTGAGTAAGTATCACATTTTTTCTAATTTTTGCTTTTGTTCTCTTTTAAATTAGATGTGATTTTTTTCTGTCAAAAACACTTCTTAGATTCAGCAGGTGTATACAAGTCTACTTTATTCTTTCTGCTTTCTCCTTTTCTCAGGGTCCGTTTTGCATGTTTATTTAACTTAAATTGAAAAAAAAGTTATCTGATTTTCCCCACCCTCTCCTTAAACCATGTAAGCATTTAAGGCTGTGAATTTGCCTTGACTTCAACTTTCAGCAAAATTTGGAAGATGGGGTAAGTACTTTGATTTTCATACATAATTACTTGCAGTAATGTGATCAAGTTCTTTTTTGCCTTAAATTGTTTTTATTGTTACCAAGATAAGTTGCAGGTTTTATTTATTTTGAGATGGAGCTTCGCTCTTGTTACCCAGGCTGGAGTGCAATGGCGCGGTATTGGCTCACTGCAACCTTCGCCTCCGGGGTTCAGGCAATTCTCCTACCTCAGCCTCCTCAGTAGCTGGGATTACAGGCACGCGCCACCATGCCCAGTTAAGTTTTTGTATTTTTAGTAGAGACGGTTTCACCATGTTGACCAGGATGGTCTCGATCTATTGACCTCGTGATCCACCCACCTCGGCCTCCCAAAGTGCTGGGATTACAGGCCTGAGCCACCGCGCCCGGCAAGTTGCAGGTTTTATAAATGTTGCACGGGTACTTAGAAATGTATTGTTGCCTGGGCATGGTGGCTCACACCTGTAATCCCAGCACTTTGGGAGGTTACGGCAGGCAGGTGACTTGAGCCCAGGAGTTTGACACCAGCCTGGGCAACATGTTGAAACCCCATCTCTACAAAAAATGCAAAAAATGAGTCGGACATGGTGGTATGCACCTGTGGTCCCAGCTACCAGGGAGGCCGAGATGGGTGTATCACATGAGCCAGGAAGTCTGCTGCAGTGAGATGAAACCATGCCACTGCACTCCGACCTGGGCAACAGAGACCCTGTCTCAAAGTTTAAAAACAGTGTTTAAAAAGTTAAAAAATAATAATAATAAGGTATTCTTTAGGGTGTATTTGAATCCTTTCTTTGCTTTAATGCTTTTTTCACAAATGTTTAATCCATGAAACATTATCTTGGCCATAGTTTTGGCTTTGTTTTCTGCACAGTCTGCTACCATCATAAAAGTAGTTCTTTCCCCATTTTAGCAGTTTCTGCCTTGAGTTCTCCTAATTTATGATACATGCCAACCCTTTTTATTTTTTTGAGACAGAGTTTTGTTCTCGTTGCCCAGGCTGGAGTCCAACGGCACCATCTCTGCTCACTGCAACTTCCACCTCCTGGGTTCATACAATCCTCCCACCTCAGCCTCCTCAGTAACTGGGATTATAGGCATGCACCACTGTGCTTGGCTACTTTTGTATTTTTAGTAGAGAAAGGGTTTCTTCATGTTGGTCATGCTGGTCTCAAACTCTCTACCTTAGGTGATGTGCCCACCACTGCTCCCAGCTTCATTTTACTTTATAATTGGAGTTTTAAGCTTTTGTCTCTATAGTAACTTAAGATACAGAACTAGAACCATAACAGGCCTATTGCCCACTGCGTGTGACAAGTCAGTATGCCAAGAACTTGGGTTGCAGCAAAAAGGTTTAATTGCAGGGCCACTGAACGAGGAGACTGGAGAAAACTTCAAATCAGTCTCCCCGAGGATTTAGGAAGTAGGCCCAGGTGCAGCCTGTTGAATGCCTAGTTATAACTGTATTTCTGTCCAGGACCCAGCATGCAATTCTTGTAAGCCCTGTGAGGGCGGTCTCAGAACATGTTCTTCTGGTGTTTGCCTTTATTTAGCAGATAATACATGTTACTGATATTTCACCATGTAAAGGCCAAGGGGAACCAGGAGCTGGTAAAATACCAAAAAAAAAAGGAAACTCAAAGTATTTTAGAATACTTCACTGAAGGTAAGTAGTGCATCCAAAGGTCAGTGATCTGGAAAACATTTGAAAGGTGCTCTGACAATTCTTGGAAAAAATGGAAAGGAAGAGAGAAAAAATAGAGAACCAGCCGGTAAACAGTATTTCTGTTAAGAGACAAGGTCTCCCTCTGTCCCATAGGCTGGTGTACAGTGGCAGGATCATAGTTCACTGTAACCTTGAGGTTCCCCTGGAAAATCAGTTTGCAGAAGGCAGATTCATGGAGGCCTTTAGATGAAGATCTGCCCCCGCCCCCAATGGGGTGTAGAAACTTTAATTTTTTTTTTTGAGACGGACTCTTGGTCTTTCGCCCAGGCGGGAGTGCAATGGCATGATCTCAGCTCACTGCAACCTCTGTTGAAGCCAGTTCCACCTCAGCCTCCTGAGTAGCTGGGACTACAGGTGTGTGCTACCACACCTGGCTGATTCTTGCACTTTTAGTACAGACAGGGTTTCATCATGTGACCAGACTGCTTTCCAACTCCTGACCTCAAGTGATCCGTCTGTCTTGGCCTCCCAAAGTGCTGGGATTACAGGCGTGAGCCACTGCACCTGAGTGTAGAAATTTCATATCCTCTTCAGGTTTCAGAAGGAATGTGAGCTCCAAGCATGGCCAAAAACATGTTATTTTGGTAAATCAGGTTTTAGTGGCAAGACAGTTTATGGAGAGGGAGAGGAGACCTGGCTGGGAAAGGCGGTCTCGTGTAGCTGAAACCTCACAGTAGCTTTCCGAGAGGATGGATGTTAAATGTTTAAGCCTTTAAAGTCAGACAGGCTCTCATTTAACCTCTTCTAGATTCCAGACAAGGGAAGTCCTGGCTGCATTAATGGAGATTCTGCATAGATGCAAATTTCTATTAGCCAAGTGGGGTGGCGCGTGCCTGCAGTCCCAGCTGCTCAGGAGGCTGAGGCAGGAGAATCGCTCCAACCCAGGGGCAGAGGTTGCGGTGAGCCGAGATCGCGCCATTGCACTCCAGCCTGGGCAACGAGCAAAACTCCGTCTCAAAAAAAAAAAACCCACATGCAACTGTCTTCCACAAAAGACAGCTTTGTAGGGCCACTTCTGTTTCCTGGCCTGTCAGCCATCTCATAATACGTCTAATAAATGTATTTTGAGGTAAAATATTTTTATTTTCTTCAACCATTACCTTTACTCCTTCCCAGCCAGTCCTTAAACAGTCATTTAAAAAATTTAAAACTTTCAGATAACTGAATTCTTATTCTTCACTCCATAGGTTTCCTTAACACTGTCATTTTAGGAAGAAACATCAGAGTACTTTATTTGCTAAACTCTTCTGTGTTTGAGACACACTTTCTAGTATCTTACTTTGTTCCATTAAAAATAGGTAGATACTGGCCGGGCGCAGCGGCTCACGCCTGTAATCCCAGCTCTTTGGGAGGCCGAGGCGGGTGGATCATGAGGTCAAGAGATCGAGACCATCCTAGTCAACATGGTGAAACACCATCTCTACTAAAAACACAACAAATTAACTGGGCATGGTGGCACGTGCCTGTAATCCCAGCTACTCAGGAGGCTGAGGCAGGAGAATTGCCTGAACCCAGGAGGCAGAGGTTGCAGTGAGCTGAGATCGCGCACCATTGCACTCCAGCCTGGGTAACAAGAGCGAAACTCTGTCTCAAAAACAAAACAAAACAAAAACAAAAAGAATAGGATGATACTGGTCACTTGTTTTTTGGGGATTGAATGTAATAGAAATAAGAACTACGGTTACCTATTTTTAGATGTTAGAGGAATTTTTTTGATACATTTTCTCCAGAATGTCTTAGTATGATTTTCTATTAATTTTGCCAATAAAATATGCTTTTTAGGGCCGGGTACAGTGGCTAACACCTGGAATCCTGGCACTTTGGGAGGCTGAGGCAGAGGGATAACCTGAGGTCAGGAGTTCGAGACCAGCCTGGCCTACGTGGCAAAACTGTCTCTACTGAAAATATAAAAATTAGCTGGTGTGGTGGTGCCTGTCTGTATACTCCGGAGGCTAAGGCACAATAATCACTTGAACCCAGGAGGCAGAGGTTGCAGTAAGCCAGTACTTACTAGAGTACTTTGTGTCACTGTACTCTAGCCTGAGTTACAGAGAGAGACTCTGTCTCAAAAAAAAAAAATGTGCCCTTTAGAATCTTCTCCTTTATGACTTAAAAACCTGAGTTTTTCTATTATCTATTAGATTATTACTTCAGAGTTGGTTGGCTTTTTTGAGATGGAGTTTCCCTCCGTTGCCCAGGCTAGAGTGCAGTGGCATGATCTCAGCTCACCGCAACCTCTGCCTCCCGAGTTAAGTGATTCTCCTGCCTCAGCCTTCTGAGTAGCGGGGACTGCCAGCACTTGCCACCACGCCTGGCTGATTTTTTTGTATTTTTAGTAGAGATGGGGTTTTGCTTTGTTAGCCAGGATGGTCTCAATCTCCTGACCTTGTGATCTGCCTACTTCGGCCTCCCAAAGTGCTGGGATTACAAACGTGAGCCACCACAGCCGGCCCAGAGTATCATTTCTTTTTTGAGCAACACCATTTAACCTGGGCATGGTAGCATCTGCCTATAATCCTAACTACTCAGGAGGCCGAGGCAGGAGGATCACTTGAGAACCCAGGAGTTCAGGGTTATAGTGAGCTATGGACATGCCACGGTATTCCAGCCTAGGTGACAGACCTTACCTTATCTCTTTAAAACAAAGCAAAGAAAACCATACTTACTTGTGGTTCTCTGTTTTCCCAGAATTTTCAGAGCACTTCTCAGATGTTTTACAGATCAATGACCTTCAGATGCAATGTTAGTTTCTGCTTATCTTCATTGAAATATTCTTACGTTTTAAGTTTTCTCTTCTTCTGTATCTTACCCAGCTCCTGGTTCGGTTATAAGTTCTCCTAAGTTGGGGCAGGCAGATCATTATTGAAAGGCAACTAACTAAAGCATAGTAAGTTAAGAACGTGGACTCTGGAGCTACACTGACTTGGAGTTAAACCTTAGCCAGCTACTTACCAGCTTTTTGCCCTTGGAATTTATTTAGGTACTCTGTGCCTCAATTTCCTTATTTATAATTAGGGATATTATACCTACTCTTAGAAGTTTTTGTGATGATTAAATGAGATGATACATATAAAACTTTGTGCTAACACATGATGAGCCTCAAAAGTTGGTGATGATTACAGATGTTTTTGAAAATACTCTTCCTCTGAATCTTAAGAGCCTGAGCAATTGATTTTTCCCATATAGTGTCTTTTTGTTCCTTCAAAGGATCTACAATACATCGGCCAACAGGTAACGTGTACTCGATGACCTTTATTGCCCCTCCCCTTCCTAGGGGGAGTTTTCCCTTGTAAGAGCTGCAGTTGAGGGTAGTATACATAGACCCTGCCTGCAGTGCTCTACATTTTTTCCCGGATAAATGCAAGATACTTGTGCTACAGTCTGCCCTGCGTAAGAACAGGCATTGTGGTATAGTGGAAGTGTCGAGCTGCTCCCTTTATAAATCCATTTGGCCTCTCAGTTTCTACTTCCTTTCCCATGCTCTAAGCTGCTGTAGTAATTCAGAGCCCCTGTAAAGAGAAGTAAATTACCTACAGCGAACATTGACTTGACCTTTAACAATCCTCAAAAATGTAAATTTCTCACACATGGAAGCTTCTAGAAACTTATGTTAGTCACTGTTACACACTGGTATTTGTACCATAGTTCTATAAAAATACAGATTCAGAATGCAAAAATATATCAAACATTTAAAGATTACCCAAAAAAGCAGAAGAAGAAATTTTAATTTCCAAAGGTTTTAGTTTCATCATTTTAATTTTTAAAAGTTAACATAGAAAATAATAAAAAATGAAACAGTTTGTCTGAATATAAGCTGACTCAAAGTAGTCACTGATTATGGCAGGCCTTCTGGTCACAGAGTTGTCTCAGCTAGCCAAGGTTGTCTACA
>CM052657.1:5486835-5507242 GCA_028533165.1 Leontopithecus rosalia | reverse complement strand
TTTCTGAATTAGCATGGCAGAAGCACCTCCTCCTCCGTTGCAAATACTGGCAAGACCGTATTCTCCTTGCTTCAAGGCATGAGCCAAATGAATGACAATCCTGGCTCCAGACATCCTAAGATTAAGAAAGCATTTAGGTGGGTGTTGAACAGTGAGAACCCATGGACTCGGGGAGAGGAGCATCACACACTGGGGGCACTTGGGGATGGGTAGGGGAGGGATAACATGGGGAGAAATGCTGGATATAGTATATACCTAAAGGAAAATAAAATTTAAAGAAAGCATTTCTTTCTTTAATGAAGTACAGAATTTATGACAAACCAAAAATATTTCTATTCCAGTTTAACTTCTTGAAAACCTTCCTAGCCACTACTTCTTGCTGAATTACTACTATTCAAAATCTCGAAGGACTTGTTTCAGGAAGGTCACAGAGCTTTTAAAATACAGAACATGTATTGGGTACAATGTACACGACTTGGGCGACAGGTGCACTGAAATCATCCTCCACCCCTGTAAATTCATCCATGTAACCAAAACTCACTGTACCCTAAAGCTAATGAAATAAATAGGAAGGAGGAAGAAAAGGGGGGGAAGTCTAAATGTACACTTTCTTCTTCAGCATCAAACACCGGGTTTCAAACAACAGCTGTGACACGTCTCTGTTCAGTACTGGATACCATCTATCAGAAATGGTTTTTGCCTTGTGAAAGATGGGTAGGAAGGAAAACCTAAGAATAGGAATTATCGTGAAGCAGTTTTAAGTTTAGCTAGAAACACAAAGGCAGCTGTTTTACCTACCCAATTGGATGCCCCAGAGAAACAGCTCCTCCATTGACATTCACTTTTTGGGGATCAATCTCCAACATTTTAATGTTTGCTAGTACAACGAGACTGAAAGCTTCATTTACTTCCCACATTGCAATATCTTCTTTCTTCAATCCCGCATCTTTAAGAACCTAAGATTTTTTTAAAGACAGATGATGTTCAAATAAGTAGCAATCACTGTCATTTCCTTGAAATTTTACAGTTTGATGTGAGTTATTTAAATATGGAAGTTCTTGGTTTCAGATGGAAGGATCTCAGTTTTCGGGTTTATTTACTATTTTTTTTAGACAGTCTCACTCTGTCTCCCAGGTTGGAGTATACCTCCGCCTCCTGGGTTCAAGCAATTCTCCTGTCTCAGCCTCCTGAGTAGCTGGGATTGCAGACATGCACCACCATACCTGGCTAGTTTTTGTATTTTTAGTAGAGATGGGGTTTCACCATGTTGGCTGGGCTGGTCTTAAACTCCTGACCATAGGTGATCTGCCCGCCCTGTCCTCCCAAAGTGCTGGGATTACAGACACGTGCCACCATGCCCGGCCTATTTTCAGATTTTTAGTTGCTTATCCTATTCCATTATAACCAAAGGATTTTGTTTGCATGGTTTTATGTCTATTGTGACATAAGATAGGGGACTGAAAATTCGACTTACTTTCCACAGGTACTTGAAAAGGTACGTTTTCTATTTAGGGGTACATAATGCTTTATATAATCTTAAACTCTGCTTTACTGATTCTGTGTTGCTTAGTTCTGTATTTTTGTTGTTGTCTGGAGACAGGATCTTGTGTCACCCAGGCTGAAGTGGAATGGCAGAATCAGGGCTCACTGCAGCCTTGACCTCCCAGGCTCGGGGATTACAGGCAAGAGCCTCTGTGCCCAGCCAGGTCTATATTCTTGACTATTATGAAAGAGGTTTATTAGTTTCTACTATTCATAATATTAATGCATCCCCTAATAAGAGTTACTGTCGGGTTGTCTGGGGCACAGGTATTTACATTTGTTGCAGTTTCATTGTAAGTCATTTATTGAAAATCTTACATTATAGGATCTATTTGGTTTCCGTAGTTCCTCAGCTATGCAGGAAGGTGTTTTTGTGCTAGTGATTACTCCTATAATACCTCTGAAACATGGCTAGTGGGTGCCCTTTTTCTTTACAGAAGAAATTTGATTGTTGTGAGCAGTAACAAAATTCTTGCTCCACCTTCCTCTCTTCTACCCGTGGGCTAAGGTAGCTTTGTATCCTGTACAGTTCAAATAGCTTCCTCTGTTCCAACAACAAAAAAGATGGTGCCCATATACAGCCACATCTGCAGCTCTCAGAATGCCTCTACCTGAGAATCCAGAACTGTGTATCACATGTGCTGCGTTCACTTTCCTGAAGACTTCTACGAACCCTACACCCCTAAACCTTTCTTTCCCTGTGACTGCTTAGCAACTTCCCACGAGACTTCGTTATTTCTTCTGGTAGCGCTTAGTGACAGTGTGGAGTACGTAGCTTTTCTGTCTCTAGTTGCACTGTGTGCGCTGAAGACCTGCTGCAGCTGTTCCCTTTCAGAGTGGAGGCCTCTCCATCCTGGATCCGGAACCATCAGCCAGCATTCCCTTTTCTTTGCCCCACCTCCCTCCCCTTCGTGGTTACCACACCCGGTGTGTGAGGTCACAATCATACTCACAGGTAACTCAGATATGTAGTTTTACCTGTTCTACTGAAGATGTAGTTTGTGGGCTGTTCTTATTTTTTGTTTTGTTTTGTTATCCTTGTTGCTTTAACTCTTTTCAGGAGAAGACATGGGAAGATTTGAAACCAAGCTATCTCTCTGCTTTGGCAGATAAACAACATTTAAAATCTAAAAACTGCAACCCTGGTATAAAGCAAAGCAGCAGTTGGCATAACGGAGGATCGCCCTCACTTTGTTCTCACCATAGGTACAGCATGTGCAGGAGCAATTGGGAAATCAATAGGTTCTACAGCCGCATCAGCAAATGCTGTTTAAAAAAAGGGGGGGGTTGTTAAAATCTTTTGCTGTACAGAATATGCAAAAGCCAAGCTTATCCCATTAAATGCATATCTCCTAACCCCTTTAATATATGTAAATATATCTCTTCCTTTTCAAAGATTCTACACTTTATACAGCAGTCCAGTAATCCATGACGCTGATTTTCACTGGGAGGGAGTTGGGGAAATTTGTCTCTGGGAACACTGACTGGCACCACTTAGAGATGTTTTTGGTCGCCAGAATAGTCGAGATGCTCCTGAGTAGAGGCTAAGGATGCTGCTAGAATCTGCAATGCATGGAATAGCCTACAGCAGAGAATTACTGAGTGCAGAATGTCAGTACTGCTGAGGTTCAGAAACCATGATCTAAGCTAAGAAAAAAATGAAGTTATAAGGCTTTTCATAAAGTAACTTATAAATAGCATCCATTTCAGTCCTTAGAAAGAAGGCAAGGCAGAGTTTTGCAGCTAAAAATCAGCTTAAGGACACTGAGAATTTGCCCAATGCCACTGAGTTAATAAAAATTAAAAAGCCACACATCTAAATTTGATATTTCTACATTCTTAATCCCATGTTCCTTTTTTCTTACACAGCTGCCTCTCTAAGAAAACACATGTACTTTATTTTCTTCTACTTATATAGGAAAGGAAAAATTTTTAAAGCTTAATCTTAAAAAAAAAAAATAGACAAGGTCTTGCTCCATTGCCTAGGCCGGAGTACAGTGGCTGCAGCTTTCACATCTTGGGCTCAAACGATGGTCAGCCTTAGCCTCCTACATAGCTGGGACTACAGGCATGCCACCAAACCCGGCTAGTATTTTTCTTTCAGAGATGGGGTCTCACTATGTTGCCCAGGCTGATCTCAAACTCCTGGCCTCAAGCAATTCTGCCTCAGCCTCCCAAAATGCTGGGATTACAGGCATGAGCCACTGTGCCCAGCTCTTAAAGCTTTATATACACTTAATATATAAAGTATAATGAAAATATTGAAGGAACTTCTATCTCAATTGATATATCAATTAAATTCTGCCACAAAGTACAACCTATAGATAGTAATACATAATATTGGAGTTGGCTATATCTAACAAGGAAACTCAATTTCAGGAAGAGCTTATAGATGTTTAGAAACTTTTTTAAAGACAGGGTCTGTCACCCAGGCTGGAGTGCAGTGGCACAATCTCAGCTCACTGCAACCTCAAACTCCTGGGCTCAAGGCATTGTCTTGCCTCAGCCTCCCGAGTAGCTGGGACTACAGGCACATGCCACCATGTTCAGCTAATTTTTTAACTGTTTGTACATACCAAGTTTCTGTATTGCCCAGGCTGGTTTTGAACTCTGCTGCTCAAGCAGTCCTCCTGCCTCAGCCTCTCAAAGTGCTAGGACTACAGGTGTGAGCCACCTCGCCAGGCCTTACCTACTATTCTTGCCAGTGGCTTAACATTGAGCCTCTTGGCTGCATCTGCAGTCATCAGAACCACAGCAGCTGCTCCATCATTCAGTGTACTGGCATTGGCAGCTGTTACTGTGCCTGAAAGCAGAAATGAGCATGAAGTCAAAACATTCCTTCACAATAAATACATTTGGATCAATTTAACAAATACCTACCGCCTGGGCTGCTACATGTTTAAAGAAATTACAAATATGGGTGGAGACAATTCCTGCCCTCAGGAAACATGTACACAGCTAATAGCAACACAACGTAATATGCCCGTTTACTAACCATTTTCTCAAAGATCAGAAGCATACGTGATGGCAGTGGGTAAATGCTGGTCTACAACTCTTGAAAGACAGGGACCAGTTACTGATTTTGTCTCCAGGGTCTAACTTTCCTCATTCCAGATAGCAGATACTCACTGCATTTTTCAAATCAGATATTTCTTCTCATCTAGAACACCTGGAGTTAAATATCAATGAAGACTAAAAACTACTGAACCACTTTAAACAGGAGAATTTATGGTATACAAATCATATCAATAAATATATTTTTTCAGGCTGGGCATGGTGGCTCACGCCTATAATCCCAGCACTTTGGGAGGCCAAGGCGGGTGGATCACGAGGTCAAGAGATCGAGACCATCCTGGTCACCATGGTGAAACCCCGTCTCTACTAAAAATAGAAAAATTAGCTGGGCATGGTGGTGCACGCCTGTAATCCCAGCTACTCGGGAGGCTGAGGCAGGAGAATTGCCTGAACCCAGGAGGCGGAGGTTGCGGTGAGCCGAGATCGCGCCATTGCACTCCAGCCTGGGTAACAAGAGCGAAACTCCATCTCAATTATATATATATATATTTTTTTTTTTTCAATGCCAACGAAGACCCTACCATAGACTGCAACATAGGAAAAACTGAATTCGGTAGTCACGTTTTACATCTCTTCCCTGGGATTTATATATTGAAGGTATAAACTGTCGATTTTATACTTTAATTTTGCATAAGTCTGCTATATTGAAAATGCTAAATAACATCTAGATGTTTTCTACAATTACTTTTTTAAAATCCTTAGGCAATTCTAAGAATTAGATATGGTATACTGGCTCAATTTTTTACTTATGCTTCATTTCTTAACACTAACCGTTTTCTTTCTGGAAAACTGTCTTCAGCTTTGGAACTTTGCTAAAATCAACACGTTTGTATTCTTCATCTTCTTTCACCACTACATCTGGTTTACCTAAAATAAAAATATTTTAAGAAAAACCACGGAAAACAAGTACTCATTCAGCAAACAACTGTTGTACATGGTGCCCAGTGTTCTGTGCCTCCCTTTGCATCCCGGCCTCCCTTAAACCATCCCAAGTAGACACTAGAGTCTACTGTCTACAATCTCTAGTCTGTTACTGTCTTAAAGAAAAACTTACTAAGTAGCTTAACACACGTTTGCTTTTGAGACAGGGTGTCCCTCTGTCGCTTAGGCTGCAGTTCAGTGGCTTTACCACAGTTTCCCTCAACCCTCCAGGTCCAAGTGATCCTCCCACCTCAGCCTCCCACGTAGCTGGGACTACAGGTGTGAACCTTCACAGCCAATAGTTTTTTATCTTTTTTGTGGAGGCCGAGTCTCACTTTGTTGCCCAAGCTGATCTCAAACTCCTGGGCTCAAGTGATCCTCCCACCTTGGCCTCCCAAAGTGTTGGGATTACAGGTGTGAGCCACTGCACCCGGCCACAAAAGTTAAATCTTATACACCGCCACATCCCATTCTCTTCTCCCTCAACTCCCTTCTATGATCACAGACCCTCCTCTCCTGACCCCAGAGGTAGCTATCTAGCCTATACTGTCTAAGCTCTAATACTCTAGCAACTAGAGCACAGTAACCATTCCTGGAATCGAATTGTAACCTAAAGCAAGTTAATGAGTCCACACTATGGATTTATTCTGCTGGAACTGGTGAGAAAGTCTCTCTCCTTGAGAACCCTGTATACGTGACCCTACAGGTGGAGGTACCAACCTAAGAAAGGCTGAGAGAATAAAGCACAAAACCCTGCAGGTGTGAGAAGCCGAGAGAGCATGTCCTAGTAGTACTGAACATCCATTTCCAACCCCTGAGGTTCCCAGAGCTGCATGGTTGCTACGGTTCATCCTTAGTGCTCGGAGGCATGCCCAGTAACCTTGTAGTAAACCGCTATCAACTGAAAATACCATGTTGCCGGTCACTGACAGGAAAACGAGTTCTAATATAGTTCTCGAATGTCAAATAATATTCTTAGGCATCTTATAAACGGATTGAAATGTGACATCAGTTGGGTGATTTATGTTCCCTCTGAACTGGCAACTCCTCACTTGATTAACCGTAAGCAGTGTCCTCAGTTGAAATCAACAAAGATAACGATGTCCTGATTTTAAACTGAAGCATGAAACATTCAGCAACATGAAAAATCTGTTCATCTTGTTTGGAACATTCTCTACCTTTTACTGTAACTGTGACAGGAATAACTTCATCTGCAAATTTCCCAGCTTCCCAGGCTGCTTTGCTTCTGGCGTAAGAGTTAATAGCATAAGTGTCCTGGTCACCTCGTCCAATATTCAGCTTCTTTGCTGTATTCTCAGCACAGCTGCCCTGATAAAAAGTTGAAATAGTTTAAAGCTAGTTAACTGTGTATAATTTAGGAAATATCTATTAACTTTGCATAACTTATACAACAGTGGTTAGTAGTTCAATTTAGTTTCTTAAAATACATTTCTTTCTATACTAGGTAACTTTTCACTCATGTCTTTTTTGAGACAGAGGTTTGCTCTTTTCATCCAGGCTGAAATGCTGTGGTGCGATCTCGGCTCATTGCAACCTCCGCCTCCCAGGTTCAAGTGATTCTCCTGCCTCAGCCTCCCCAGTAGCTGGGACTACAGGCGCACACCACCATGCCTGGCTGATTTTTTGTATGTTTAGTAGAGACGGGGTTTCACCATGTTGACGAAACTGGTCTCCAACTCCTGACCTCAGGTGATCCACCCACCTCAGCCTCCCAGAGGGCTGAGACTACAGGCGTGAACCACCGTGCCCAGCCCACTCATGTCTTATCTTCAAATACCTGAATTAGCCCAGGAGTTGCTAGCTGAGCATCAGAAAATACTCTACTTAAATGTGGGACAGTTACTTTAATGACTGAGCCATGCCAATACAATGGGCATACAAAAATATTTTCCTAAAGCACATGGCTAAAATCAACAGTTACAGAGCCCATCTTTCAGTTCAGTTTGTAAAGTATATACAGTAAGAAAAATCAAACAGTACTGGACATTAGATAGCATTTATCCACTAAAAATCCCATTTACCATATGAATTTTATTGTAGACATCAGTTAGCCCGTCTTTTACGATCAAATCTTCAAGCTGTACCCCGCCATAGGGTGTCGCTCCTCTGTTCATCACATATGGAACATTGGACATGCTCTCCATCCCACCTGCCACCATCACATCCTGCGCAGCAACACCAGAAAGCCCTAATGTGAACTCAGATAGTTGCAAACCCATGACACCATTTATACAGCTACCTCCAAACAAGTATTCTACATGCATTTATCAAACAGTGGTTACACAGTGAATACAGGAAGTGCCCTCGTTACAACTTCACCCTGACGAAAACAAATGGTATAAAATGTGTAATGATAAGTTGGCTGGCTGTGGTGGCTCACACCTGTAATCCCAGCACTTTAGGAGGCTGAGAGGGGTGGATCATTTGAGGTCAGGAGTTCGGGATCAGCCTGGCCAACATGTTGAAACCCCCTCTACTAAAAATACAAAAATTAGCTGGGTGTGGTGGGAGGCACTTGTAATCCCAGCTACTCGGGACACCAAGGCAGGAGGACTGCTTGAACCTGAGAGGCAAAGGTTCCTGTGAGCTGAGATCATGCCATTGCACTCCAGCCTGGGTGAGAGAGCAAGACTCTGTCTTTTTAAAAAAAAAAAAAAAAAAAAGAGAGAGAAGTACATTACCAGACATTAATAAGAATACCAGAAATCTTCCACATAAAACCATCTTCTAAAATACTTATCTTTTTTTTTTTAGACAGGGTCCTACTATTGCCCAGGCTGGAGTGCAGTGGCCCAATCTCAGCTTACTGCAGCCTCCAACTTTTGGGCTCAAGTGATCCTCCCATCCCAGCCTCCCAAGTAGCTGGGTCTACAGACATGCACCATCACATCCAGCTAATTTTTGTATATTATTTTTAGTAGGGACAGGGTTTCACTATGTCACCCAGGCTGGTCTCGAACTCCCAGACTCAAGCTATCCTCCTGCCTCGGCCTCACAAAGTGCTGGGATTATAGGCGTAAGCAACCATGCCTGACCTGAAATTCTTACCTTCCAACCCTTCATTTCATTCATGCTACTCAAAAGGTAATGTGTTCTAGATGATTAGAAGTAATCTCAGTTCATGGAAATAATGCCACTTCCTTGACTGAGATCCTCATCATCTCTTCCTGGACAGCTGAAAAAAAATGTCCACTTGATCTTCTGACACGCAGCCTTTCCACCAAAGAATCATCTACATGATTCTACATGATTCTACAAGAATCATCTGACTCGTTTTAGCTAGAATGTAAGTCCGATCATTCCGCGCCTTAGTGAACTCAGCACGGTATATAAGGCCTTTACAGTATGCCTTCTCTCCCTTTTTCCAGTGTCATGGCCTGACCTTTACCTCAGGTCACACAGAACTAGTTAAAGCTCTCCAGAGACACTGTGCACATTCAAACACACACCTCTGTACTTTCTGACCTATCCACCAACATATAAAAACACCTACATATCCTTTAAAACTAATCCGAACACCACTTCGTCTGCCTTGACCACTTATTTCTATCTTTTCGTGAAAGTTTCTCTTTCATGTTCCCCAATTACTGTGCAATGCTTTTCTTAATATTATATGTTTAAATGTCAAGTCTCCCCAGACTCTGCTCCTTTGAGGTCAGACACCTTGTCATATTTTTACATCCTTGGCAACTGGCATATAGATGTTTAATAAATATTAATCAACCTGTTACTACTTTACAAGTCAGCAAAAAAAATTCACTTGTATTATAAGGGCTGGTTAAAAACATAGTTTAATATAAACAAAGCCAAAGATATCCTCTTACAGTCTTTGATCAGGCATACAGACAAGCAAGCTCTATACCAAAGAAACCTAAATATTTTGCATGTCCCAAAATACAGAAATTCTTAACCAGTTCTCATCTAAGTTTTATTCACTTGTACTTTTTACTAGCAGTGATGGCAATAAAAATTGACAGAAAATAAGGTATCAATTCTTCATTATAAAGTAAAACTGACCATTTTCCAAGATCATCAATATTCAAGAGAAAGCGCTTCCAAGCATGCCTGTAAGTCACTGTATTTATGCACAAATGAATCGAGTAATATTAAATGAAAGTATTTCAAGTAGTACAGATAGTATTTGCTAGAGAACCACAATAAATCAATTAAGACAAAACTTTCCACATCAAGCAG
Source organism: Leontopithecus rosalia (assembly GCA_028533165.1). NCBI lineage: Eukaryota > Metazoa > Chordata > Mammalia > Primates > Cebidae > Leontopithecus > Leontopithecus rosalia. Next base: position 5,497,489 of record CM052657.1, on the reverse strand, counting down.
TTCTGAAAGTCTAAACAATCTCATGACCATTTTTCACCCACTGGTTTGACAAGGGTTTGGTACCACCCAGTGCTGGTGCAGCTGCAGGCAAACACGTCACACAACTTTTGCAAAGTGTAACTGGTACAGCTTTTATGGAAAGCATTTGCTAATATCAAAATGATCAAATCCTCTGACTCAGCATTTCTTTAGGAATTTGTCCAACAGAGACCTGCGCATGCAGGTCTGTTCGCCACTCTATTTCCAGTGACTGGCACATGGGAGATGCCCAGCCCTCTAACTTTGTGGCTATCTCAGACACACTGAAGATAATCTTCATCTGAAAAATGAAGAGCTCAGATCTGAGAGAATCCTGGTTCTTCTGTGTGCTCAGGTCTCACCTCCTGACATGACCGCATATATGTGCAATTAGCCTGTAGAACTGAACTGAATCCAGGCATTGTAGGAAGTACAAATTAGTCATCAAGCCTGTGCTCAGTCAATGATTTGATTCCCAGGGTTAAGCACCTTGTTCTTTTTTTATAATGAAAACCCTTCATATTCTGTCAAATACAGTATTTATGAATTCTTAGTCACCCATCCTCAGAGAAAGACCCCAATGCCTTGGCTAAAAACTACCTTTTTTTTTTTTTTGGACAGTCTTGCTCTGTCTCCCAGACTGGAGTGCAGTGGTACAATCTCAGCTCACTGCAACCTCTGCCTCCCAGATACAAGTGATTCTTGTGCCTCAGCTTCTGGGGTAGCTGGGATTACAAGCACCTGCCACCACACCCAGCTAATTTTTGCATTTTTAGTAGAGATGGGGTTTTGCCATGTTGGCCAAGCTGGTCTTGAATTCCTGGCCTCAGCCTACCAAAATGCTGGGATTATAGCACCGAGCCACTGCGCCTGGGCCTAAAAACTACTTTTTAACACAAATCACTTTGGTTATTTTTTTTTAAAGCAGGGTCCCACTTGCTATGTTGCCTAGGCTGGTCTCAAACTCCTGGGATCCTCCTGCCTCAACCTTCTAAAGTGCTGAATTTCAGGCATGATACCCAACCTAGGCTATCATTTTGATTATTTTTCAAATGGACTTAGCAAATCCAGACACTCTTGAACGTATGAGAAAACATAGTAACTTGTGAGAAAGAATTTCATTTCTTTCTTTCTTTTTTTTTTTTTTTGAGACAGAGTTTCGCTCTTGTTACCCAGGCTGGAGTACAATGGCGCAATCTCAGCTCACCGCAACCTCCGCCTCCTGGGTTCAGGCAATTCTCCTGCCTCAGCCTCCTGAGTAGCTGGGATTACAGGCGCGCACCACCGTGCCCAGCTAATTTTTTGTATTTTGAGTACAGAAGGGGTTTCACCATGTTGACCAGGATGGTCTCGATCTCTTGACCTCGTGATCCACCCGCCTCGGCCTCCCAAAGTGCTGGGATTACAGGCGTGAGCCACCGCGCCCAGCCAAGAATTTCATTTCTAAAGCACGAATATGCCGAAATTTTTGTCTTTTAGCCCTGGGTATTATTCTGCTTAATAAATGGAAAAGTGTTTCTTACCTGATGTCCACACATGAGATTTTGAGAGGCCATCATGATGGCTTTCATTCCTGAAGCACAAACTTTGTTTATGGTGGTGCATGGAGTAGAAATAGGTAAGCCTAAAACCAATATAAGTCACTTTTGGAAAACAGATACTCAAACACAACTGCAGAACTTTAATAGAGCATGTTACTATAATCTGCAACATTTCTTCTCCCTATGGCTACAAATTATATAACGCATTTAGTATTTCGTTTAAGCTTAAATAATCTTCATTCTGCCATTTTATACTTTATTTTTATTTTGAGATGGAGTCTTGCTCTGTCACCCAGGCTGGAGTGCAATGGCGCAATCTCAGCTCACTGCAACCTCCACCTCCCGGGTTCAAGTGCTCTCCTTCCTCAGCCTCCCAAGTAGCTGGGATCACACACAGCTAATTTTTGTATTTTTCGTAGCAGCAGGGTTTCACCACATTGACCAGGATGGTCTCGACCTCTTGGCCTCGTGATCCACCTGCCTCAGCCTCCCAAAGTGCTGCAATTACAGGTGTGAACCACTGCACCCAGCCCATTTTACGCATTTTAAGTATAAAAGCAAAAATGTCTTCCTAGTACCTGCGCCCAATACCGCCTGCCTTGTAGGGGCTTGTCCTGTGCCTCCTTGTAGGACATTACCCATGTATGCTTCTTTCACTTCTTCTTTTGGAATTCCTTTATTAAAGAAAAAAAAAGCCAAAAAGGTATTTTATTCAATTTATTAGTGATTACCTAATAAGATATGTGACATTACACAATAGGAATGGTTTCTTTTTCTTATCAGTTTTGAGTTCCAATCTAAACTGTATAGGACAAAGCCTTCTTTACAAGGGAATGCAGAAATGTAGGCATTAAGTCATTTCTTTTTTATTTTTTTTGAGATGGAGTCTTGCTCTGTCACCCAGGCTGGAGTGCAGTGGCGCCATCTCAACTCACTGCAACTCTCCCTCCCAGGTTCAAGCGATTCTCCTGCCTCAGCCTTCCAAGTAGCTGGATTACAGGATGCCTGCCACCACACCCAGCTAATTTTTGTATTTTTAGTAGAGATGGGGTTTCATCACGTTGGCCAGGCTGGTCTCGAACTCCTGACCTCATGATCTGCCTGCCTGGCCTCCCAAAGTGCTGGGATTATAGGCGTGAGCCACTGCATCTGGCCGCATTAAGTCATTTCTAAGTGTTACATCCATAGTTAATGCAAAATAAGTATATTTTCCATCGAATAATTTTGCTCCCTTAAAAAGCAAAGCAACTACTGACCTGCCTTTTCAATGGCTCCCTGAATTGCAATGGAACCGAGTTTAGTGGCAGGCAGCAAAGAAAGGCTGCCTAAGAAGGATCCAATGGGGGTTCTTGCAGCACTTGCTATGACCACTTCCTGCAAGACATAAGACAGTAAAAATTATAGGTATTTTACCCAAATAGTATTAAACAAACCTAATTAATTAATACCCAAAACACGAATGAATGAGTAGTCATCAAAAATTAAAATAATCTCAATAGTTGAACAGCTGTAAAGATAATCAATTCATTGGTAGCGCTTACTGAATACCAATTCCATTGATTATCTTTACAGCTGGTTCAACTGTTTTCTCTAAGAAAGACCCTAGAGAAACCAACTGAAAAAACAGGTTTAGATCCCTCCCAGTTCTCCACAGAGGCTTGAGGTCAAAAGCTTAAGTTTCCTTTCTGCTCCGCAGTCGTAACTTAAGAAAAATGGTCACTCTAACTTGGTTTGTTTGTTTTTGTATTTTTGTTTTGAGACAGGGTCTTGCTCAGTCGCCCAGGCTGGAAGGCAGTGGCATGATCATAGCTCATTGTAGCCTCGAACTCCTGGGCTCAAGCAATCCTGTCTTGGCCTACCAAAGTGCTGGGATTGCAGGTATGAGCCACCACGCTGCCACTTTACTCTTGTTAACTGCATAATAAACAATGCTAACCAAGAGGGTCCCTTACTAAGGAACTCTGGGCTAGGAACCAAGACCTGTATCTTAGATGGGGCTATGCCATTAACTAGGACAGAGCCAGAGCCATAATTACTTTTTTTTTTTTTTTTGAGATGGAATCCCACTCTGTCACCCAGGCTGGAGTGCAGTGGTGTGATCGTGGCTCACTACAACCTCTGCCTCCCAGGTTCAAGGGATTCTCCTGCCTCAGCCTCCTGAGTAGCTGGGATTACAGGCACCTGCCACTATGCTCAGCTAATTTTTGTATTATTAATAGAGACAGGGTTTCGCCATGTTGGCCAGCCTGTTCTCGAACTCCTGATGTCAGGTGATCTACCCACCTCGGCCTTCCAAAGTGCTGGGATTACAGGCGTGAGCCAACCAGAGCCATAATTTCTTAAACAATCAGACAAACACACGAACATTAAGCAAAAGAATACAAAAGCCCTCTTGAATACTACAAAACAGCACTGTGACAGTTCTCTCCTCACGCTTGTCTTCCACAGCCTCCTATTCATAGATTAATAACAGAATTGTTGCCTAGGTTTTGATAGAAGATCTTAACTAAGTCACTTTAGTGAACCTTACAAAACAAAAAGAGGACTCCTCAGAAGGTCTAGGAGATGCTGTAATGGCCCTCCTTGTCCAGTTCCCAGCTGCTCCACTCCCTCTCTTCTAGGACCTTCTAGACAGTGTCTGCTTCTAACACACACACAATACAATGGGAGTCCATGTGAGTCAAGAAAGAACACTGTCCAGTTCTAGAGGAAAGGTTGTTTGCAACAGACAATGGAGAAGCAGCAAACTTGAGCAGAGACTAACGGAAATGTTTTTACATTATACTAATCTAGTTTAACTTCATATTTCGATAGTTAGCTATTCCTAACCATTGTATAATCCTGCTCTGACCTTCACATACACCCAGATCATCAGTGTACACATTTTTATTGACATTTCCTTTAAATTCCGGAATTTTAAAGCACGATTTAAATTACTTACTTTCAAAGTGGCTTGTGATACATAACTTCGTTCCACGTATCTTATTTCCTGTAATATAAATATTTATAATGTAAAAAATATTAATCTATATCATTTTATATTTCTCAGTGATAAGGTTTTACAGTGATTTCTTCCTGTACCTTTATGCTTTCATTTCCAAGTTTTTGCAGTCAGAATATATCACTTTTAAAAATTAGAAAAACAAACTGCTTCATAATAAACTTTTCTGATTAACTATTCATTGGAAATGTATGGTGTGTCTGTTTGTTTTTGAGACAGAGTTTGCTCTTGTTGCCCAGGCTGGAATGCAGTGGCTCAATCTCAGGTCAGTGAAACCTCCACCTCCTAGGTTCAAGCAATTCTCCTGCCTCAGCCTGCCGAGTAGCTGGGATTACAGGCATGCACCACCACGAGTGGCTAATTTTATATTTTTAGTAGAGACAGGGTTTCTCCATGTTGGTCAGGCTGGTCTCGAACTCCCAACCTCAGGTGATCTGCCTGCCTTGGCCTTCCCAAAGTGCTGGCATTACAGGCGTGAGCCACGGTGCCTGGCCGGAAATGTATGTTTTAACTTCTAAGTTTACTATCTTAAAATTTCTAAGTCTTGGCCAAGTGCGGTGGCTCACGCCTGTAATCCTAGCACTTTGGGAGGCTGAGGCGGGCAGATCACCTGAGATCAGGAGTTCAAGACCAACCTGGCCAACATTGTGAGACCCAGTCTCTACTAAAAATTCAAAAATTAGCCCAGTGTTGTGGCACATGCCTCTAATCCCAGCTACCTGGGAGGCTGTGGCAGGAGAATCACTTGAACCCAGTAGGCAGAGGTTGTAGTGAGCCAAGATTGCACCACTGCACTCCAGCCTGGGCAACTGAGCACGACTCTGCCTGAAGAAAAAAAAAATTCAAGTCTTTCTTAAAATCTAACAAGATATTCTCATTTCCTTTTTTTTTTTTGAGACGGAGTCTTGCTCTGTCATCGAGGCTGGGGTGCAATAAATGGCACGATCTTGGCTCACTGCAGCCTCTCCCTCTCAGCTTCAAGTGATTCTCCTGCCTCAGCCTCTCGAGTAGCTGGGATTACAGGCGCCCACCACTATGCGCAGCTAATTTTTATATTTTAGTAGAGACGGGTTTCAGCAGGTTGGCCAGGCTGGTCTCGAATTTCTAACCTCAGGTAATCCATCTGCCTTCATCTCCTAAAGTGCTGGTATTACAGGCGTGAGCCACTGCACCTGGCCAGATATTCTCATTTCTTTAAGATTGTTTTCAAGTAAAACTTGCTGTTTCTCCCCATGAACTTCAAAAAATTGTCTTTTATATGAGGCAAACACATCTCATATAAATATGATCTGTAAGAGCAGATAAATTATTTCTTAAAGGAAAGAGTAATCATCTTGCCCCTACTACTTTTCAGTTCTTTCCACGCTTCTTAGGAACAAATGTCAACAGATCAGGCGCAGTGGCTCATGCCTGTAATCCCAGCACTTTGGAAGGCCCAGGTGGGTAGATCACTTGAGGTCAGGAGTTGAGATCAGCCTGGACAACTTGGCAAAACCTCATCTTTACTAAAAATACAAAAATTAGCCAGAGGTGGTGGTGAGTGCCTGTAATCCCAGCCACTTGGGAGGCTGAGGCAGGAGAATCTCTTGAACCAAGGTGGCGGAGGTTGCAGTGAGCCGAGATCACGCCACTGCACTCCAGCCTGGGTGACAGAGCAAGGCTCCATCTAAAAAATGGGAAAAAAAAATCATTATACAAAAAAGACACTTGCACACACATGTTCATAGTACTATAGCCTGGGAGAAAAGAGCAAAACTCCATTTAAAAAAAACAAAACAAAACAACACACAGTAAATTCTGACAACACGGCTGGGCGCGGTGGCTCAAGCCTGTAATCCCAGCACTTTGGGAGGCCGAGGTGGCTGGATCACGAGGTCAAGAGATTGAGACCATCCTGGTCAACAAGATGAAACCCCGTCTCTACTCAAAATAGAAAAAATTAGCTGGGCATGGTGGCGCGTGCCTGTAATCCCAGCTGCTCAGGAGGCTGAGGCAGGAGAATTGCCTGAACCCAGGAGGCGGAGGTTGCGGTGAGCCGAGGTCGCGCCATTGCACTCCAGCCTGGGTAACAAGAGCGAAACTCCGTCTCAAAAAAAAAAAAAAATTCTGACAACACAGGACACAATTCAGAGAAATAACTGATGTGAAATTAGACTATTTACAGGACAACGAACAAAGAATACATTTTTTTTTATTTTGTTTTGAGACAGGGTCTTGCTATGTCACCCGGGCTGGAGTGCAGTGGTGCAATCGCGGCTCACACTGCCTCAACATTCCAGGAAGAATGACATGTTTTATCCTCTGAGGTCAGAAAGCAGAGAAGACAGTCAAAAGTGACAGTTTAGATTTAGAACCTTATCAACTAATTATGCAAAGTTATAACGGGCCATCATCTCGTAAACAGAGCAACAAACAAGGCTACAAATATCTGAACTTTAAATTGACCCAAGAATTTAGCTTTTCACAGATCAACATGCTTTGTCCTGACTCAACACAAATACCTAAATCTTTCCATTTATAACACAGAACAGACAAAGGAAAGATTTGTCAAGCAGGAGTTATAAACAGAGTCACGGCAACAAGGAACCCCCCAAATTGACTTTTTTCTTTTGAGACGGAGTCTCACTGTCACCCACACTGAAGTGCACTGTCATGATCTCGGCTAACTGCAACCTCTGCCTCCTGGGTTCAAGCGATTCTCCTGTTTCTGCCTCCTGAGTATCTGGGATTTACAGGCGCCCACGACCGTGCCTGGCTAATTTTATTTTTACTAGAGACAGGGTTTCACCATATTGGCCAGGCTAGTCTCAAACTCCTGACCTCAGGTGATCTGCCAGCCTCGGCCTCCCAAAGTGCTGGGATTACAGGTGTGAGCCACCGTGCCCAGGCCCAAATTGATTTTTATAGTGTTTGGATGAGAACAGATATGGCAAATGGCACCGTAAAGAGAGAATGTTTCCCTACGCAGTGGAAGAACAAAATTTAATTCTAAGGTAAACACTTTTTTGATCTTAATATTATGGAATAAGTCACTTTTATGTGCAAACTTTATGTTAACAACTTTGCTGAATGAAATAAACTAAGTTCTGATTCGATTTTAAAATGTCATCATTACAAATATTCAGTGCAGCCCCTATTCCAAAGAGGCCTTTACAGTCTTTTTAGGGAGAGATGACTGACACACAAACAACTATTTAACGCTTCACTTGCTTGACAAACTTGTTGAAATCACTTACCTTATAGAAGGCATTATGAGGAATTTGAAATCTATAAAACATGGTTCTATATGCAAGCAGCATTATAATCTTCTGGGGGGAAAACGTTAAAATTGCCTGTACATATTTCTAAGATAGAATTTGGCAAGAAATACAGGAGTAGCATTTTTTAATTGCATTTTAGGGTTTGGGGTACATGTGAAGTTGCATAGATTGTTGACGTTGAATTCCCATCACCTATATCTGGGGCATTTCTCCCCATGCTCTCTCCCCCCAACTCCCCACCCCCAACTGTCCTTCCCCTATTCCCCCCACCCAACAGATCCCAGTGTGTGATGCTCCCCTCCCTGTGTCCATGTGTTCTCATAGATGTAGCTAAACAAACAATCCCAGATTCACAGAAGAACTATTCCATGGTGCTGTACAATGATCACTGAAATGCTTCAGGCAGTTTTACAAACATTTGGTGTGAGATTCATGTTAATACAATAGAGATCACTGATATGTTACATGTTTCTATCAAATTAACTTGTTGGTCCAGACTTTGAAATAAAAGCAATATAGTACCTCTGTCTGTATTTCTACTTTCTTAAAGCTATGTCATTAGAAAAGGAAGGTTTGTGTTAGTTTTCAGTCTCCTAAGCTTCACTCAAGTGATAGTGTATACTACTAATTCAGGCCAACACTTATGTGTATGCGTAGGTAGGCAAGGCCCAAGTGCATCTGCTCAGCAGGTGTACTCCCTGGTATTAGCTGCATAAAAACAAGTGCCCCTCACTCAACATATCACATAATGAGGACTGCCGCTTATATAACCTACTTATCATAGGGGATGCTAGCATATTATGTGTGATCCAGCTTTGAATAAAAAGTTCCGAAGATGGCCGATTAGGAGCAGCTCAGGATTGCAGCTCCCAGCAAAAGTGCAGAGGGTGAGTGGATGCTGCATTTCCAGACGGATTTTTATTGCCCACAGACCAAGAGATTCCCAGGGGGAGGAGCCCCACGGGTCGCCAGTGCGCCTGCTTTGCCAGCGCCCCGGGGCGGCGGTTCTCTGTACAAAATACACAGGTCCGGGCACCGTTTTAGCTGGTGATTGGAGCTCCAGGAAGGCAGAGTCGCCCATTCATCTGATTAAAAAGGGGACTGAAACAGGGAGCCAGGCCAGGAGATTCCCGGGCAAAAAAAAAAAACACCCCAAATCTCAGCACCGCTGTTTCAGCCAGTGCAGTGGGTCGCTGCACAGGAATCACACAGATCCCGGCGCCTTTTCAACAGGCGACTGGAACACCTGGGAGAGAGTCAACCATTCAACTAAAAAAAAAAGGCTCTGAGGCAGGGAGCCAGGTGATCAGGCTCGGCTGGTCCCACCCCAACAAAAAAACAGCAATTGGAAACGCTCTGGGTTGAGAGTTTCACAGCAAGCACAGCTGAACCCGGGAAGGTCCAGCTCTGTGGGGGATGGGCATCCGCCATTACCAAGGCACTTCACCCCTACGGAGGTAGTCCGCCATTGCTGAGGCAGCCTGCCACTACAGAGAGAGTCCGCCATTACGGAGGTGGGCCAGCTTTGCCGAGGCAGTTCTAACTATACCCATATAAACAGGACTGCAGGGAAGTCCTGTTTTACAGCAGCTGGGTGGAGCCCACAGCAGTTCAGCAAAGCCTCTACAAGGAGACAGTGACTAGGCTGCCTCCTTGCTGGGCAGGGTAGCCCTGATAAAAAGGCAGCAGCACAATGGAAACTCATAAATAAAGCCCTGACTACCCAGGACAGAGCACCTGGGGGAAAAAAAGAGGGGGGTTTATGAGTTCTGCTGCAGCAGACTTAAACGTACCTGCCCAGCAGCTCTAAATGAATAACGGAGATCACAGCTCAGCACTTGAGCTCCTATAAAGGACACACTGTCTTCTCAAGCAGCTCCCTAAGCCCAGTATATCCAAAGAGTCACCAGACGGAGAGAGCTCAGACTGACATTTGGCGAGTATCCTTCTGGGACAAAGATAGCAGAAGAAGAAACTGGCAGCAACCCTTACTGTTCTACAGCTGCTGCAGCTGATCCCCAGGCAAGCATGGCCTAGAGTGGACCTCAGCAGTCCTATAGCAGAGGGGCCAGACTGTTAGAAGGAAAACTAAGAAACAGAAGGAAATACCTTCATCATCAACAAACCGAATGTCCACTCAGAGACCCAATCTGAAAGTCAACAACCACAAAGACGACAGGTGGATAAAGCCACCAAGATGGGAAGAAACCAGTACAAAAAGGATGAAAACACCCGAAACCAGAATGCCTCTCCTCCTACAAGGGATCACAACTCCTCACCAGCAAGGGAACAAGGCTGGATGGAGAATGAGTGTGATGAATTGACAGAATCAGGCTTCAGAAGGTGGGTAATAAGAAATTTCTGTGAGCTAAAAGAACATGTTCTAACCCAATGCAAAGAAACTTGAAAAAAGATTTGATGAAATGCTAACAATAGAAAACTTACGAATATAAGTGAATTGATGGAGCTGAAAAATACAACACGAGAACTTCGTGAAGCACGCACAAGTTTCAACAGCCAAATTGACCAAGCAGAAGAAAGAATATCAGAGGTCGAAGATCAACTCAATGAAATAAAACAAGAAGGCAAGATGAGAGAAAAAAGGGTATAAAGGAATGAACAAAGTCTCCAAGAAATATGGGACTATGTGAAAAGACCTAATCTACATTTGATAGGTGTAACTGAATGTGACAGAGAGAATGAATCCAAGCTGGAAAATACTCTTCAGGATATCATCCAGGAAAACTTCCCCAACCTAGCAAGGCAGGCCAATACTCAAGTCCAGGAAATACAGAGAACCCCACAAAGATATTTCTCAAGAAGAGCAACCCCAA
>CM052657.1:5465871-5486335 GCA_028533165.1 Leontopithecus rosalia | reverse complement strand
TGCCTGTAATCCCAGCTACTCAGGAGGCTGAGGCAGGAGAATTGCCTGAACCCAGGAGGCGGAGGTTGCGGTGAGCCGAGATCGCACCATTGCACTCCAGCCTGGGTAACAAGAGTGAAACTCCATCTCAAAAAAAAAAAAAAAAAAAAGAACTAAAAGTAGAACTACCATTTGATCCAGCAATCCCACTACTGGGTGTCTACCTAGAGGAAAAGAAGTCATTATACGAAGACCAGGCCCGGTGGCTCATGCCTGTAATCCCAGCACTTTGGGAGCTCAAACCAGGTGAATCACTTGAGGTTAGGAGTTCAAGACCAGCCTGACCAGCATGGAGAGAAACCCTGTCTCTGCTTTAAAAAGTACCAAGTTAGCCGAGCATGGTGATGCATGCCTGTGTTCCCAGCTACTCAGGAGGCTGAGGCAGGAGAATCGCCTGAACCCAGGAGGCGGAGGTTGCAGTGAGTGGAGATGACACCACTGTATTCCAGCCTGGGCAACGGAGCAAGACTGTGTCTCAAAAGTGGGAAAAAAAAAAAAGAATTCATTATATGAAAAAGACGCTTGCACATACATTTTCATAGCAGCACAGTTCAAAATTGCAAAACTATGGAACCAGCCCAAATGCACATCAATCAATAAGCGGATAAAGCAAATGAATTGTATATACCATGGAATACCACTCAGCCGTAACAAGGAATGAAAAACCAAACAGCCTATCTTCTCACTTATAAATGGGAGCTACATGGCCAGGCGCGGTGGCTCACACCTATAACCCACTTTAGGAGGCTGAGGCAGGTGGATCACTTGAGTCGGGAGTTTGAGACCAGCCTGACCAACATGGAGAAACCCCATCTCTACTAAAAATACAAAAAATTAACTGGGTTTGGTGGCTTATGGCTGTAATCCCAGCTACTAGGGAGGTTGAGGCAGGATAATCGCTTGAACCCGGGAAGCGGAGGTTTCAGTGAGCTGAGATTGCGCCATTGCACTCCAGCCTGGGCAACGAGCGAATCCTGTCTCAAAAAATTAATAATAAAAATAAATTTTAAAAAAAGTCTATAATCCCAGCACTTTGGGAGGCCGAGGCGGGTGGATCACGAGGTCAAGAGATCGAGACCATCCTGGTCAACACGGTGAAACACCGTCTCTACTAAAAATACAAAAATTAGCTGGGCATGGTGGTACGCGCCTGTAGTCCCAGCTACTCGGGAGGCTGAGGCAGGAGAATTGCCTGAACCCAGGAGGCGGAGGTTGCGGTGAGCCGAGATCATGCCATTGCACTCCAGCCTGGGTAACAAGAGCAAAACTCCATCTCAAAAAATAAAAATAAAAAGTCAGAGCTACACTATGAGGACACAAAGGCATAAGAAGGATACAATGGCCAGGCGCAGTGGCTCACACCTGTAATCCCAGCACTTTGGGAGGCCAAGGCAGGAGGATCACGAGATCAAGAGGTCGAGACCATGCTGGCCAACATGGTGAAACCCTGTGTCTACTGAAAATACAAAAGTAAGCTAGGCTTGGTGGCTTGTGGATGTAGCCCCAGCTACTTGAGAGGCTGAGGCAGGAGAATCAGTTGTACACAGGAGGTGGAGGCTGCAGTAAGCTGAGATCATGCCACTGCACTCCAGCCTGAGCGACAGAGCGAGACTCCATCTCAAGAAAAATAAACTTCGAGGACTCAATAGAAAGGGTGGGAAGGAGATGAGGGATAAAAGACTATACATTGGACACAGTGTACACTGCTCAGGTAATGGGTACGCCAAAATCTCAAGTATCACCACTGAAGAACTTATATCATCAAACGCCACCTGTTCCCCAAAAACCTACTGAAATATAAATAAATTTAAGTTTTAAAAGTTCGGTTTCTACTTGGCTAGTTTGTTCCTTGTTTACTAAGCCACTTCTCTTTCTGCACTTTTCTGCTTCAGTTTAATGGAAGCTTCCCTGACTTTCTCCACTTTGCTCTGGATCCCATATGCAGTTGCCTTTTCAAAGATGGCACAGTGATCCTTTCCCTCTCCCCTATGACATTCATCCCTTTTATTTCTGGATAATTCCATAAACATACAAACAGCTAAGATTCCCCCCACCTAAAAAAAAAAGTAAAAACAAACAAATGTCTCTTGACCCACATTCCCACTGAGCTTTCACTTCATTTCTTTTTTTTTTTTTTGAGACAGAGTCTTGCTCTGTCACCCATGCTAGAATGCATTGCAACCTCCGCCTCCCAGGTTCAAGTGATTCTCCTGCCTCAGCTTCCCGAGTACCTGGGACTACAGGCACGCCACAATGCCCGGCCAATTTTTGTATTTTTAGTAGACATGGGCTTTCACCATGTTGGCCAGGCTGGTCTTGAACTCCTGATCTCAGGTGATCTGCCTGCCTCAGCCTCCCAAAGTGCTAGGATTACAGGCATGAGGCATGGCCTCACCTCACTTGAGTTCCCTTTGGCAAGAAAGCTTCTCCGTGCACCTACAATGTCTGTTTACTCACCTCCTCTTTATGGTTCAACGCACTCAGATCCAGACTTTATTTCTGCCCGTTCACCACTGCTGGTCCTGGGAAAGATCAACAGTGTCTGTAGCAAAATCCAACTCACTGTAATGGTCTCACTTAACCCTTTAACACCTCAACAAGACTGGGCTCACCTTTATTTGAGGCACATGCCAAGCAGCTAAGCGCCTGGGCTTCCTAGCTCAGTATTCTTTCTTTCTTTGGTAGAGACAGTGTCTTACTATCTTACCCAGGCTGGTCTCAAACTCCTGGGCTCAAGCTATCCTCCTGCCTTGGCCTTCCCAAGTACTGGGTTTGCAGGCATGAGCCATTGTGCCCTGCAAGCTGAGAGTTCTCAAGCAAGTTACTTAGACACTTACCTTGGTTTTCTCAAATACCCTCCTCAGGCTATAAGGAGAATGAGGTAATATGTGTAATCTGCTGCAGAAACTGTTCCTTATCTTGGCTTCCATTACTACGTGGCCTCCTTCCTACCTCATTAGTCATATTGACCTCAGTCTCCTTTACTATCTCCTCTTTCCCTTCCAACAAGTGCAGAAGGGCCCAGAGCTCTGTTCCAGGCCTCTGTTAATCTAACTTCACTATCTCCTTAGATAATCCTACCCGGTCCTACGGCTTTAAAAAGCATTTATGTGCTGACGATGTTCCAAATTTATCTCCAGTCCTGTCAACTGACCACCGGACTCACAACCAACTGCCAACCTGACAGCTGCAGGTGAATGTCCAAATCATAGCTCACAATTTCCACCCCTAGAAAACCTGTTTGTCGCCAGGCACAGAGGCTCACACCTATAACTCCAGCACTTATGGGAGACAGAGGCAGGCAGATCATGAGGTCAGGAATTCAAGATCAGCCTGGCCAACAGGGTGAAATCCTGTCTCTACCAAAAATACAAAAAAAAAAAAAAATTAGCAGGGCATGGGAGCACGTTCCTTGCCTGTAATCCCAGCTATTCCAGAGGCTGAGGCAGGGTAATTGCTTAAATCGAGGAGGCAGAGGTTGCAGTGAGCGAAGACCGTGCAACTGCACCCCAGCCTGGGTGACAGAGCAAGACTCGGTCTCAAAAAAAAAAAAAGAAAAAAGAAAACCTGTTTGTTCCCGGTATTCTCAGGTGCTCAAGCCAAAATCACCCTTCATGCTTCCCTTTATTCGAATCCGTAAAACCCAGATACTGCCAACAGTGTCCAAAATGTAACAAATTCATCTGCTCGGCTTCACCTCCACTGCTGCCACCTAGTGCAAGCATCCTCTCTCGTTCCTATTAACGACCTGCCTAGTTCCCTGCTTCTCCCGATACCTCTCTACGGTCCAGCCAGTTTAGAAAATTTAAATCAGATCACATCACTCTACTGTTTACAATCATTTCATGGCTTTTCATTGTGTTTGGGATGATACCCAAACTCTACCTCATCCTACAAGGCCCTGCACTAACTGGCTCTTGGTTTTCTCTGCAAATTTTTTTTTGAAACGGAGTTTCGCTCTCGTTACCCAGGCTGGAGTGCAATGGCGCGATCTCGGCTCACCGCGATCTCCACCTCCTGGGTTCAGGCAATTCTCCTGCCTCAGCCTCCTGAGTAGCTGGGATTACAGGCACGCACCACCATGCCCAGCTAATTTTGTGTAGTTTTAGTAGAGACGGGGTTTCACCATGTTGACCAGGATGGTCTCGATCTCTTGACCTCGTGATCCACCTGCCTCGGCCTCCCAAAGTGCTGGGATTACAGGCTTGAGCCACCGCACCTGGCCTTCTCTGCAAATTTACATCACTCTTGCTCTGTGCCAGCCACTAGCATCTCTTTGTTCTAAACCCTATCCCAGTACCTCAGGGTCTCTGTAGTGTGCCTCTGCCAGTAATAGTCTCCTCAGGCCAGGCACTGTGGCTCACGCCTGTAATCCCAGCACTTTGGGAGGCTGAGGCAGGCAGATCACTTGAGGTTAGGAGTTCAAGACCAGCCTGGCCAACATGGTGAAACCCCATCTCTACTAAAAATACAAAAATTAGCAAGGCATGGTGGTGGGCACCTGTAGTCCCAGCTACTTGAGAGGCTGAGGTGGGAAAATCGCTTGAATCCAGGAAGCAGAGGTTGCGGTGAGCCAAGATCATGCCACCACAACGTAGCTTGGGCAAGAGTATGATCCAAAAAAAATCAGAAACAAAACAAAAAGTCTCCCTAGCTCCGCATGGCTGGCTCATTTTTGTTCTTCATGTCTTTTCTAATGACACACTCCCAGAGTGAACCCTAACGTGCTCTAACCTACTTTATTTAAAGTTCCCTCTACTCTTTCCTCCTTTACGTGAGTATCATTTCTGTCAAGTCACCTCTCACACTTTAAGTACGTGGTTCACCCTCCAACCTGCTGCAGGATTCCTGACGGTAGGACGTGTCTCTCGTTCACTGCTACATCCCTATCCTTAGCATAGTGCCTAGTGCTCATTAAATATCAGAAACGAATGACAAAATTACAGTGTGGTCAGGACACTGAACCTTACAGTGTGTAGGAAATACATGCTGAATGAACACAACCCATTCAGTTTTATCTGCACAACGCAATTATCTTTCAGGGAGGGCTCAGCTGCAGCACCACCTCAAGACCTGGCCCATACCAGGCAGAGGTCGGCATTCCTATCTCAGCTTCCACAACACCCGTGCCCACTTTTTTTTTTTTTTTGAGGCAGAGTTTTGCTCTTTGTTGCCCAGGCTGGCATGCAGTGGCACAATCTGGGCTCACTGCAACCTCTGCTTCCCCAGTTTAAGTGATTCTCCTGTCTCAGCCTCCCAAGTAGCTGGGATTACAGGCACCCACCACCATGCCCAGCTAATTTTTGTATTTTTAGTAGAGACAGGGTTTCACCATATTGTCCAGGCTGGTCTCGAACTCCTGACCTCAAGTGATCCACCTGCCTTAGCCTCCCAAAGTGCTGGGATTACAGGTGTGAGCCACCGCAGCCAACCTCATCCGTGGGCATTCTAATTGTTCCAGAATACATAATGTTGTAATCCTCCAGTGGCTTTTCTCCCCACTAGACTGAATTCCAAGAAGAGACTGATTTATTTTCTATCCCAGTGATGCCAGCAGACCCTAAACAAATATTTGAAGAAGTCTGAAACTTACCAATAACTCAGAGAAACAAAAGTTCAGCTACCGTAAATATGTTATGAAACCAGCAAATAAGGTAATGAACTAGAGAGTAAGTGAGGGCCTACTTTACATGGGAAGGTCAGAAAAGGCCTTCTAGAAATGCTAATGGAGCTGAGAAATGAATGTTAAAGAATCGCCCTTGGAAAGATCCAGGAAAAGAGCATTTGAGGCATCAGGAACAAGTAGGACAAAGGTCAGGAATTAGGAACAAACCTGACACACATACTAAGTATAGAAAGAAGGGTCCTGTGACAAAAGCAGAGTGAGCACAGCAGCAACTGAGGCCACAGAAGTAAGTGCGGCCCAGCAGATCGTGATAAGGGTCTAGATTTCGGCCTGTGGGCAATGACAAGCCACCCAAAGCTTTTATGTCATAAAAAGACCACTCTGGCTGCAGTGCAGAGAACTGAGTGTACTAGGGCAAGATCAGAAAAAGGGAAGGGGGCTGGGTGTGGTGGCTCACACCTGTAATCCGAGCACCTTAGGAAGCCACTGTGGGCAGATCACCAGAGGTGGATCACCTGGGGGGCTGGTCAGGAGTTTGAAAGTAGCCTGGCCAACACGGGGTTAAGAATACAAAAATTAGCCAAGCCTGGGGGCGTACAGACACCTGTATTCCCAGCTACTTGGGAGGAGGCTGAGGCAGGAGAATTGCTTAAACCTGTGAGGGAGAGGTTGCAGTGAGCCAAGATCTCACCATTGCACTCACCTGGGCAACAAAACTTGGTCTTAAAAAAAAAAGAAAGAAAGAAATTAGCAACAGAAAAAAGGAAGGAACTAGCACATAGGCTATTAGGTCAAAGGGAAGCAGCAAGGTTACCAAAGCCGAGGGGTTAGGAACCCAGCAGAAGCAGGAACCACAAGAGATGCAGACACTGCCAGAGACAGAGAAATTATCCTGGCTTCTTCCCTCCTATCTTCCAGTCTTCCACCGGTGGCTACACCCAGCCAGAAGCCAGCAGACGTTGGTCACACAATATAGGAATTTTTTTTAATCCGAGTATTAAAAAGAGCTGAATAAAACTGGATCAAAACACAAAATGGGAGTTTTAAGGAGGGAGTGGTCAATAGCATCAAATATAGGATCACGGTCAAGAGGAAGAAACAGCCGAGCACAGTGGCTTGCACCTGTAATCCCTGCGCTTTGGGAAGCCAGGGAAGACCAGCCTGGCCAAGAGAACGAAACCCCATCTTTACAAACACTAAAATATAGATGTTGTAAAACAATGAAAAACCACAGAAAAAGGAAACCACTGGTGTTTTTCAGCTTGAGTGGCACAGAAGTTTTATTGCAGAGTCAAGGAGAAATGGATGCAGGATAAATGGGAGGTTATGAGTAAAGCCCACTCCTGTGGCCAGAGAGAGAAGTGATTTCGAGCTAGAAAGGCAAGAAGCCCCAGTAAGTCCACAAAGATTTGTTGACCATAAGAGAGACCTGGTAGGCAAAGGGAAAAGAGCCAATATAATGAGCGAGAGGTCAAATTTCATTCTGCCACACAGCCCAGAAAACTGAAAATCCTGTTTATGGTTCAGTAAATGACCCCCTTTAAATCAAGTATCCAATACAACTGCTTCCGACAGTCAATAATATGACTGTCACCTATCATACACGAGACCATGTACAGGCTCATTCTTTTCATGAGGAGTATTTGTGTTTTATTTATAGGAGTATTTGTGTTTGTAAGATCTTTTGATTTTTGTTTAGATGGAGTCTTGGTCTGTTGCCCAGGCAGTGGCGCAATCTCAGCTCACTGCAACGTTCCCATCCCGGGTTCAAACGATTCTCCTCCATCAGCCCCCGGGTAGCTGGGATTACAGGTGCCCACCCCGACACCCAGTTCATTTTTTTAAAATTATTTTTAATAAAGGAGGGGTTTCACCATGTTGGCCAGGCTGGTCTCGAACTCCTGACATCAAATGATCTACCCACCTCGGCCTCCCAAAGTGCTGGGATTATTGGCATTATCCACCTCAACCTGCCTGATTACAAGATTTTAATTAAACCATAAATTAAGAAGATTCTGCATTTTTTTAAACACATCTAGAGTACCTAGTTCACCTGTATCACCTAATCAATACTCATTGAAACCCAAGCTAACCTACCTACATTCTTGTGATTGCGCCACTCATTCCATGAGACTAACAAATAGGCTAAGAACTCATCTTCCCTGGAAACCTATGCCCTTTGACTTTTCTATTATCTCAGTCATCCAGGATCAATGTCAGACGCTTCCTCTTCCCTTGGCTCCGCACCCTCACTCCGTAATTGTCAAGTCCTACAATAGTTATTTCACCATCTCTTACACAGCTGCTACCACCACCTCCGCTGTGCAAGTAATGTTACTCTAAGCCCGCACATGAGAACTGGAATGACCTCTGATAGCTGTGGGTCAAGATGGCAGGGGGAGACCTATGTTAATTCTAGCTAAACAATTATAAGCTTGCTTGGCACAGAGTACAAAGCAGTTTATACACCGAACTAAACTATATTATTGGTGCAGTTAATTAGAAATCAAGTAGCAACAGGAGGCCTAAGGTAAAGACCATCAGAGCGCACCGTAACACCAGGGAACACCTTGAGGTGGCTGCAGAGCAGGGAATACTGCTGTGGTCCGAAGAATGCCTTCTCAATGGAGACGGCATGAAGGTCTCATCAAGAGGGCTTGTGCAGCCCATTCAGAAGTGGGTGAAGGAAATGAACCAGACACTTTACAAAAGAAGACATACATGAGGCCAACAAACATATGAAAAAATGCTCATCATCACCGGTCATTAGAGAGATGCAAATCAAAACTACATTGAGATACCATGTCATGCCAGTTAGAATGGTGATCAGTAAAAAATCAGGAGACAACAGATGCTGGAGAGGATGTGGAGAAATAAGAACACCTTTACACTGTTGGTGGGAGCTTAACTAGTTCAACCATTGTGGAAGACAGTGTGGTGATTCCTCAAGGACCTAGAAATAGAAATTCCATTTGACCCAGGAATCCCATTACTGGGTATACACCCAAAGCATTATAAATCATTCTACTATAAGGACACATGCACACGAATGTTCATTACAGCACTGTTTACAATAGCAAAGACCTGGAACCAACCCAAATGCCCATCCATGATAGACTGGACTGGGAAAATGTGGCACATATACACCATGGAATATTATGCAGCAATCAAAAATGATGAGTTCGTGTCCTTTGTAGGGACATGGATGAATCTGGAGAACATCATTCTCAGCAAACTGACACAAGAACAGAAAATCAAACACCTCATGTTCTCACTCATAGGTGGATGTTGAACAATGAGAACACATGGACACAGGGAGGGAAGCAACACACACTGGGGTCTGTTGGGGGGGAAACGGGAGGGACAGCTAGGGGTGGGGAGTTGGGGAGAGATAGCATGGGCAGAAATGCCAGATATAGGTGAAGGGGAGGAAGGCAGCACATCCCACTGCCACGTGTGTACCTATGCAATATCTTGCATGTTCTTCACATGTACCCCAAAGCCTAAAATGCCATAAAAAATAAAAATAAAAATCAGACTTTGTCATGTAGAAAAACTATATTCCAGATTAGAAAAAAAAAAAAGGGCTTGTGCAAAAATATCTGAGAAGGGAGGTGACCTCTGCTCACAGGATCCGAGAGGGTCTTTGCAGATGAGGAGCTGGCAAGGAGAAAAGCATTGCAGGGCAGAGATCAGGGAACACCTCAGGCTCTGCCTAGGTTCTCCAAATAAGGAGTGATTTTAATAGCTCTATGTCCTCAATGCTCCTTACTGTATTGGGAGTGGTCAGACTGGGTGGCTCCTCCTCTGCTGTACTTCTGCTGCAGCAGCATCCTGATAACCACCAGTGGTAAACTCAGAGTACTAGTTTAGCATGTCTTAGAAGGATTACACGTGTTCTCTGCCCCCTCCCCATTTTACCCCCCTTCATCCTCCCCTTCCAAGCCCTTAAGATCAATGAGATTATGCACATAATAAAAGTATTTGGAGCCCCGAGCTGGGGCCAACGCCATTCCCACGCTTGCGTTGGTCCCCTGGGCCCATGCTGTAAATTCTACTTTTTGTCTTTCCTTTTCTCAATCCCTCCTCACTGCCAAGACTAAGGGCACCCACGTACGGGGTTGGGGCTGGTACCCAAGAGACTGCGACAAAAACAAACATATCAGCAATGCCAATACACAGGGTGAAATCCATACTTTCACAACTGAACTGGATCTCCAAGCTTATTGCCCTAATCACCCTAGAAAACTCAGGCTTCAGAGACCACACCCTGAAGGTCTCTACCTATTCCTGAGGCTTTGCCTGACAATGTGGGGTGCGGGCTCCCTTGCTTAGGCAGGCGGAGAAAATATTCATTAAGACTCTGCCCTGTGTTCCCTAAATACAACAGTCCGAGGAGAGACACCCCTTGGAACGCCCTCAGAATGTGAGCTTTGCTCCTGCGTCAAGTATCATGTATTTACCGTATTATCTGAGTAATCCTGTTTTCCCTGATACATTTTAGGCGGCTCCAAAAACACGTTACGATCACGTGGCGCCCTCTCCCCTTGCATGCCCCAATGGTTATCTAGAAATGCCAAATATGGGTGAGGGGGCAGAAGGCAGCAAAACACACTGCCACGTGTGTACCTATGCAACTATCTTGCATGTTCTGCACATGTACCCCAAATCCTAAAATGCAATAAAAATTAAAAAAAAAAAAAAAAAAAATCTATTACATTATAAAACTTTTTTTTCTAAAAAAAAAAAAAAAAAAAAAAAAAAAAAAGAAAAGGACCGTCTCCTGACAATAACGCACACAAACGTGCTTTAAAGAAAATCTCGGGCAGCTCTGGTCCGCAGCGGCTCCCGCATCCCACCGCTCAGGCCCGGCCGGCGCCAATTCCGGCCGTCCCGCCCGCCCAGACACCGGCCCTTGTCCGACACACCGGTCAACACTCAAGATGACTGCAGGTCGCAACGTGCTACGAAAACAGGCGAGCCCCTGGGCGTCCTCCGAGCGCTGAGGCCGCTTCGGGGCCAGACGCGGTCACGTGACAGTCCTGGGGCCTCCGCCGAACCCGGGCCCAGGCGGCCGCAAGGGCCGCAGGCAGAACGCTTCCGAGGAGGGAACTCCTCGCATCCCGGTCCCAGCGCGGTGCGGACAGACCCCGCTCACCTGCACCAGCCTCCGGAGCAGGGGGCTGCGGCTGCGGCCGCGCAGAAGTGCCGACAGCACAGCCATGGTCGCAGAGCGCGGAGCTGCAGCAATGGAAGAGACGACACGGCCCCCTCCTCTCCCGCGCCCCGCTTCACCCGCGCCGCCCGGAGCGGGCACCGCCCATCCTGCCTCCTCCAATAGCAGCCCCGGGCCGCCGCGGTCAGCGGTGATTGGCGGGAAGCCAAGGGCGGGGCGGAGCCTGGCGCTGGGACCTCGCAGCCTGGGTAGGGAAAGGTTGGCAAGTGAAGGACGTGGCTGGAGACTCTGGCCCCGGCGTTAAAGAGCACGTGACACGCTGCTGGTTCCCTTGTCCCCCACGTCTAACCTGCTCAGGCAACTGGTTTATGTGTAATCCGAGCTTTTTCCATTCACTGAGCATGCTTCCCTTATGCCTACCCAGCACAAACTCATCAAAGTATTTTAGGGTTTCTTTGTTTTTTTTTTTGAGACAGGGTCTCACTGTGTCACCCAGGCTGGAGTGCAGCAGCGCGATCACAGCTCACTGCAATCCGACCTCCATGGCTCAAGCGATCCTCCCTAGCCTCCCAAGTAGCTAGGACTACAGGCACAAGACTCGACAACCGGGTACCTTTTGTATTTTTTGTGGAGAGGAGGTTTCACCATGTTGGCCATGCTGGTCTTGAACTCTTGGATTCAAGTGAGCCTCCTGCCTCGGCCTCCCAAAGTGCTAGAATTACAGGCGCTAATTTTTGTATTTTTTGTACAGATTGGGTCTACCTCCGATGCCTAAGGTGTTGTGAACTGCTGATTGCGAAGCAATTGGCCAGCCTCGGCCTCTCAAAGTGCTGAGATTACAGGCCTGAGCCATCACATCCAGCCGTGAAAATATTTTGAAGCAATCAAATTCCAGCCTCAATCCAGATACAAATATGGGTAAAAAGGCCTCAGGTGATTCCAGTTCCCAACCTTCAACCACTCCGGCTGATGCCCCAGACATCATGGAGCAGAGACAAGCCATCCCCACCATGCTGTCTGAACTTATGATCCACAGAAATGACATAAAATAAATCGTTATTATTGTTTTAAGCCATCATGTTTTAGCTTTTTTTTTTTTTTTAAGATAGGTACTCACTCTGTCACCCAGGCTGGAGTACAGTGGTGTGATCATAGCTCACTGCAACCTCGAACTCCTGGTCTCAGGGGATCCTCCCATCTCTGCCTCCCGAGTAGCTAGGGCTACAGGCACACTCCACCACGCCAAGTTTTTTTTAATTTTTATTTTATGTAGAGAAAACATCTTGTTATATTGCCCAGGCTGGTCTCAAACTCCTGGCCTTAGGAGATCTTCTGGCCTTGGCCTTCCAAAGCACAGAGATTATAGGCATAAGCCACCTCACCAGGCCTGTTTTGGGGTAATTTTTAAATATAGCTGTAGATAAATGCAGCACCCTGTCTTTAATTTCCCAGTCACCCCAGGTTTGTCTTAAGTCCTCTGCGATTCCTGTACCAACAAGAACCTCTCTATTCAACAGTTTACCAAGGCCTACCTCCTTCCTTGGAATGTCACACTCACACCCTTCCCTTCTACCAGAGGCCAAACACAAATATTTTTCATACCGGGTTGCTTCAAGAATTATTGAAAGAAAGTCATTACATTGTATGTCAGTCTTTAAACTTTGTGTGTGTGTGTGAAATAGATATTTCTAACTGAAAAAGTTGAATTTTTAAAGAAACAACTCAGAAAAACTAAAGGTCTGGCCCCATAGAGATTACCAGTTGTGAGAGGCCAAAGCTGATGATGAGGGCATCACACAGTAAAAGATGACTGGTTAGGCTGGGCATGGTGGCTCACGCCTATAATCACAGCACTTTGGGAAGTCGAGGTGAATGGATCATTTGAGGTCAGGAGTTCGAAACCAGCCAGGCCAACATAGTGAAAACCCATCTTTACTAAAAACATAAAAATTAGCTGGGCATGGTGAGGAGCACCTGCAATCCCAGCTACTCAGGAGGCTGAGGAGAATCACTTGAACTTGGGAGGTAGAAGTTGCAGTGAACTGAGATTGTGTCACTGTACTACAGCCTGGGCAGCAGAAAGAGACTCTGTCTCCAAAAAAAAAAAAAAGACTGGTTATATAGCTATGTATATAGTTCTTAATATGGACCAGTTCTTTCACAGTTTAATTCATTTAATCCTCACACAAATCCACTGGATTATTAGCACTATCCACGTTTTCCTGAAATTTGTCCAAAGGCACAAACCTAGTAGTGACACAGTTGCAACTGGAATCCAGTCTTGCTCTTCACCTAGGCTGGAGTGCAATGGTGTGATCATAATTCGCTGCAGCCTTCTGGGTTCAAGTAATCCTCCTGCCTTGCCCTTCCAAGTAGCTAGGACCACACGTGTATGCCACCATGTCCACCTAATTTTTATTTTTTTGTAGAGATGGGGCTCTCACATTCCCACTAATTGTCTCTTCAAGGCAATCTAGGCTTAGTCTATCATGTGCCTCAAAATTCCTCCTCTGTCCATCACCCCATTCTATTAATAAAGGCACTTCCATGTTTGTGTATATTAATATGGCAGCACCCCACTTTTCAGTACCAAAATCTTTGTTTCCTAAGGTTGCAGTAGCAAATTACCACCAACTAGGTAGCTTAAAACAACAGAAGTGTATTTTTTTTTTTTTGAGATGAAGTTTTGCTGTTGTTACCCAGACTGGAGTGCAATGGCACGATCTCAGCTCACCGCAACCTCCGCCTCCTGGGTTCAGGCAATTCTCCTGCCTCAGCCTCCCGAGTAGCTGGGACTACAGGCACGCACCACCATGCCCAGCTAATTTTTGTATTTTTAGTAGAGACGGGGTTTCACCTTGTTGACCAGGATGGTCTAGATCTCTTGACCTTGTGATCCACCCGCCTCGGCCTCCCAAAGTGCTGGGATTACAGGCGTGAGCCACCGCACCCGGCCAACAGAAGTGTATTATTTCACAGTCCTGGAGGCTGGAGTCTGAGATCTAGGAGTTGGCAGGATCAATTCCTTCTGTGGGTTCTAAGGGACAGTCTGTTCCCTGCCTCTCTCCAAGATCCTGGTGGTTGTTGGAAATCCCTGTTGTTCCTCGATATGTAGTGGCATCAATCCAATCCCTGCCTTCTCCTGTGTGTGGCTCTTTTTCTCCACTCTTGCTATAAGGACACCGCCCATACAAATCCAGTATGACATCATCTTAACTTGATTTACAAGTTCTCTATTTCCAAATAGTCATATTCATACATATTCCAAGTTAGAACTCTAACATATCTGTTAGCGGGTAGGTGTGGTGGCTCATGCCTGTAATCCCAGTGCTTTGTGAGGCTAAAGCTGGAGGATCTCTTGAGGCTAGGAGTGTGATACCAGTTTGGGCAACCCAGTAAGACCCCCACCTCTATGAAAAAATTTTAAAAATTAGCCGGGGCCACACATGGTGGCTCTTACCTATAATCCCAGCACTGTGGGAAGCCAAGGCAGGAAGATGACTTGAAGCCAAGAGTTGGAAACCAGCCTGCTTACATTAGAATCCAAGTGCCAAGATCTAGAGATAGGAACTGCTCCCTAATGGAAGGGCTTAACTGTGAGTTGTCCAAGCTCTTGGTGTATTTAATAAAAAAATTGAACAAATGCACAAACAAAGCAACACAAGAATGGGTAGTGAAGGCACACATTTATTGAAGGAGCAAAAATACAATTCACAAGGTGGGAGTGGGCTCAAGAACCTCTTCAATTGGGGTTTTTATTAAGCTAAAAGAACCCAGCAACACCTCTTGGTACCCTTTAGAGGACTCCAATCAGTCACACCCCATTAAGGCCTGTGACCAATCAGAGGCTGAAGTGAAAGCTTGGCACAAAGTCAATCAGATGCTGGTGTGAAAACTTCTGCCTTGTTATTACAGGAGCGAGGAGCCTGTGCGAGGCCCAGTTTTTCCTAGAACTGGCTGCACCTGCTGTTCTTTTGCTTATCCCTTAACCCTTGGTTACCCTAATTCCCTTTCCTCCTGCCTCAGAATTGTTAAGCAAAAGAACCAAGACTTGATGATTTGGAAAATTCTAGGCCTAACTGTACTGCCAAGGCTGAGAAGGTCTTCCCTGAAGAGTGTGTCCAGACAATATTATGCTAAAGAGAATAGTTGTGTGACATATGGATCCATCAACCATCTCAGCAGAAGCCAGGAATAGAGTTGGGGTTATCCAGGAAAGATCTACGGAGAACTCTCATGTCTAAAGGTGTGGATCCCCTTGACATCCACAGAAAACTGACAAGATTTTTGAGAATTTTATACCATCAGAAATACTGCCAGCCTGGACGGAAAGGGACAGACACAGAACAAATTGAAGGAAAAACAACTGACTCCCAGGCCAGAGCCTTGGATGCAGAGGCTAGGGAGGGCTGAGCTGCAGGCTCAGAGGCCAAGGCCAGCTGCACCCCCTGGGCCCAGAGGCTGGATGGGGGCAAAAAGTTATTAAGGCCTTGAAAGCGAATGTACTTTTCCCTTTTATGTCACAAACTTGTGTGAGACCATGACCCCTTTAATTCCTTGCAAATTCTGCCCTTCACAATGGAAGCGTCTGTCCTGTGCTTGCCTGGTCCCAGTCCCTTTGTGCTGCTGTCACAGACATCTGACACTGGGTAATTTACAAGTAATAGAAATTTACCACTCACAGTTCTGCAGGTTTGGAAGTCTATGATCACAGTGCCGCCGTTAGGAGTCTGATGAGGGCCTTCTTGCTACGTCCTCATGAAGCAAAAGAGCAGAAAGGCAAAAGGCCACCTAAGCAGGTTCCTTCCAGCCCCTTTGTGCCGTGAGCCAGCTCGGCCACAGAGACCCCCACAGAGGCGGTGCTGAAGGAACTGAGAGGCAGACACCCAGACAGAACAGCGAAGTGAGTCTATCCAGGGAGCCAGTAGCCTTCTGAACCAAGAGCCTCAGGAGCTGACAGCATTGCAGGCTGAAGGCCCCCAGCAGATTCTGATCCATGTAGTTATTCTCTCTGAACAGGTGCTTACCATTAACAAACAGGTGTGCTGTATTTTCTCATAACACAAAAATCTACCCAGTGGGCAGCTGGTGTCCACTTACCACTGACAACAAACAAGCTAAAAAGTATTCTCCAAGAGGGAGCCATGGGAGCAGCGTCAGATATCTAAAGAACTGTTTTGACCAGTGTATGATATTTACATACTGTCCGCCACTTTGGAATGCCCCAGTGGTTTACTATTTGTGGGGGTGGGGCTGGCGGCTAGGTTTTCCTTGCTATCGTTCTTCCTAGCAAACACTGTATTTTACCATAGACTCAGCATTTCTTAGTGTTCATAAAGTTAACATTTCTCAACACTTTTATGAGGTACCAATCCATTCATGAGGGCCGAACCCTCGGGGCCTCATCATCTCCTAAGGGCCCCACCTCTTTTTTTTTTTTTTTTTTTTTTGAGGCGGAGTTTCGCTCTTGTTACCCAGGCTGGAGTGCAATGGCGCGATCTCAGCTCACCGCAATCTCCGCCTCCTGGGTTCAGGAAATTCTCCTGCCTCAGCCTCCTGAGTAGCTGGGATTACAGGCACGCGCCACCATGCCCAGCTAATTTTTTCTATTTTTTTTAGTAGAGACGGGGTTTCACCATGTTGACCAGGATGGTCTCGATCTCCTGACCTCGTGATCCGCCCGCCTCAGCCTCCCACAGTGCTGGGATTACAGGCGTGAGCCACCGCGCCTGGCCGGGCCCCACCTCTTCATACCACAACAAAGCAATTAAGTTTCGACATGAGTTTTGGAGGAGACACATTCAAACCATTGTACCCACCATCATATTTTGGAAGCAGATAACTTGTTTTCTAGTTTCACATGTCCACAGTTAGGAGAGGAATTTTGGCATATCACACCCAGAGTCTCACTGATACCTGGTGTGCATAATTTAGATAATAAGATTTCCAACATTTAGAGTTGACGATGCTTAGATGAGATTTTGGATTCACAGTTAATGCTGAAACAAGTTGAGATTTTTGAGGGTGTTGGGATAAGGTGAATGCATTTTGCATGTGGGATGAATGTGAATTTGAGGGGCCTAGAGGAATGACTATACTGGGTGGAAGTGTTCCCCCAATATTCACATACACCAAAACGTCAGAATATGACCTTGTTTTGCAAACAAGGTCTTTGAAGATGTGATTAGTTAAGATGAGGTCACAGTGGTGTACCCTGTTCCGTAAATCCAGTGTAACTGGTGGTGTGCTCAGAGGACGACACGGGGAAGGTGGAGGTGGCAACTGGCGCACTGCAGCAATGAGTTAAGGAATGCCACAGATGCCAGCAACCCCCAGAAGCTAGAAAAGGGCAAGAAAGGGCCCTTCCCTGGAGTCTTGAGAGAGAGAGAGCGCGAGCAGCATGGCCATGGCAACGCCTCCATTTCAGACTTCCAGCCTCTAGAAATGTGCAACAATAAATCTGTTGTTTCAGGTCACTCAACCTGTGGTACTTTGTTACAGCAACTCCAGAAAACAAATACAGATGCACATAGCCTTTCTGTAAGTTTGCTAGCTTTGGAGCCGGAAGACGCCTCCACGGAAATCCTGAGGCAGGAGTAAAGTGTCAACAGAGCTGCTTTAGTGGGCATGGGCAAATGGCAATGTTTGTACCCTCTGTATCAGAATATGATTACAATATAAATAGAAAGATGCAAAAGACAACAGCAGAGTGTTCCTAAAAACCTTCACATGATTTATCCTGGGATTCTGAAAGTTGCAGATACCAGAATACATCACTTTTGTTGGACCTAGACAAAACAGGGCCGGAAAGGAGACCTATGCTTGCATTTCTGAGGTAACTGCTTCCACAGACTTACTAAAGACTGTTTCATGTGGTTCACCCATCTTCTGCTCTGTTAAGGTTTTTCATTAAACAGTCTTTAGGATTGCAATAATTCAAACGAGACATTCTCCAAGGAATACTTGCCCAGTAATAGCATCTCCATCAGTGAACTGATATAACAACTCCAGCTTTGAACCCATGAAACCCATGGACTCTGTTTCTAAGCAGCTTATGCAATTATTTTTTTGCTAATAAAAACTCCCCTTATACAGAACACACTGGACGCTTGCCATTAATGCATTACAGATTATAATTTTTCTTTTATCCCCAAGTAAATGCAACATATTTAGAGAGAATTTTCTCCAGCGGTTTTTTTTTCAAATGTAGATAGGATCTTAGAAAAAAACAAAAGCGAAGGTCCAAGAGGGTATTTTAGAAAGTTCTTTTTTTGGCCGGGCGCGGTGGCTCAAGCCTGTAATCCCAGCACTTTGGGAGGCCGAGGCGGGTGGATCACGAGGTCAACAGATCGAGACCATCCTGGTCAACATAGTGAAACCCCGTCTCTACTAAAGATAAAAAAATTAGCTGGGCCCGGTGGCGCGAGCCTGTAATCCCAGCTACTTGGGAGGCTGAGGCAGGAGAATTGCCTGAACCCAGGAGGCGGAGGTTGCGGTGAGCCAAGATCGCGCCATTGCACTCCAGCCTGGGTAACAAGAGCGAAACTCCGTCTCAAAAAAAAAAAAAAGAAAGTTCTTTTTTTTTGAGACAGGGTCTAACTCTGTCACCCAGGCAGGAGTGCTTGACGCGATCACCTCTCTGCAGCCTCAGCCTCTCCCGCCCAGGCGATCCTCCCACCTTAGCCTTCTGAGTAGCTGAGACTACGGGTACACACCAACATGCCTAGCTAATTTTTGTACTTTTTGTAGAGATGGGTTTTCACCACGTCAGCACAAACTCCTGGGCTCCAGTGAGCCTCCCACCTTGGCCTCCAAAAGTGCTGGGATCACAGACATGAGCCATTGCAACAGGCCAGGAAGTTCTTAAGTGTCAGACATTAGTCCTACATGCCCAGAGAATGCCTTTGGGCTTGTTTCATGTTCCTCCACTTTAGAGGATGATGAGGTCCTTTCAACAGTGATTCTCAAACCTATCAATTCAATTTCACAGATAGTGGGCCCATAATTAAGCATACACTTGTACTAAGAAAGTGTGAGGAATTTAAAAATGATAAAAAATCCATGCCCTGCTTTTATATTTTAGATTTGGAGTGATCTCTCAGCCACAGGCTAAAGAGAAATACCCCATTCACATCTTCTGGGGTCTTAGGGCTTAGGCACTGAGCTCAATTAAGAAGCCGGGCGCAGTGGCTCACACCTGTATTCCCAGCACTTTGGGAGGCCAAGGCGGGTGGAACACGAGGTCAAGAGATGGAGACCATCCTGGTCAACATGGTGAAACCCCGTCTCTGCTAAAAATACAAAAATTAGCTGGGCATGGTGGCACATGCCTGTAACCCCAGCTACTCAGGAGGCTGAGGCAGAATTGACTGAACGCAGGAGGCGGAGGTTGCGGTGAGCCAAGATCGCGCCATTGCACTCCAGCTGGGTAAGAGCGAAACTCTGTCTCAAAAAAAATAAAAAAAGTACAGCAGATCTAAGTTTGGATCAGCACTCCTAAAGTTAGGCCATGACCGATCCACAAATCAAGCTGCTACTCACTTTCCTCACTCTAGGACATCACTATTAAAGATTTTTAATCTTGGGTGTGTTACTTCTTAACATTTATATCTGGAATTGTTTATATTTTTATATGCATGTATTTTGCTTTCATCAGATGTTCACAAAAGTCTAGAACTCTCACCATCAATTGTTAATCTCAACTGTCACCCTGCTCTGGACTGTCCACTGTCAAAACAGGAGTTCAGTGTCATAAAAAGTCCATATTCTATTGTATAGCCCAGAATGGGGAGTGGGAAATAAAGTCTCCACATTTAAAATGTAAAATGTTGGCTAAGTGCAGTGGCTCACGCCTGTAATCCCAGCACTCTTGGAGGCCAAGGCGGGAGGACTGCCTGAACCCAGAAGTTTGAAACCAGCCTGAGAAACACAGTGAGACTTCCTCTCTGCAAATATAATAATAATAATAAATTCCCTGGGCATAGTAGTGTGTGCCTGTGGTCTCAGCTAATCAGGAGGCTGAAGTGGGAGGATCACTGGAGCCTAAGAGTTCAAGGCTGCAGTGAGCTGGGATTACACCACTGCATTCCAGCCTAGGTGACAGAGAGAAACTCTCAAAACAAAGAAAAAAAGAAAAAAACTGAACTATATTCTCAGGCACATGTGCTATCATTCATTCAATCCTACTATGTGCCCTTTTTTTTTTTACATTCAGGTTTAACAGAGCTAAATCCAACTTGATATTTTGGGGACCCTCTTTAAGAAAAATAATACAAAATGAAAAATACAAAAATGCTAATGCCCCTCCCAGGGCTTTGTTCAAGTTAAGGGGCCCAAAAGCTTAAGCTTAGTGAAAAATCTGTTTCTTGTTCAGATGAAATTTTTCGCTTAGAAAATATTTTTCTCAGGCCGGGCGCGGTGGCTGAAGCCTGTAATCCCAGCACTTTGGGAGGCCGAGGCGGGTGGATCACGAGGTCATGAGATCGAGACCATCCTGGTCAAAATGGTGAAACCCCGTCTCTACTAAAGATACAAAAATTAGCTGGGCATGGTGGTGCGTGCCTGTAATCCCAGCTACTCGGGAGGCTGAAGCAGGAGAATTGCTTGAACCCAGGAGGCGGAGG
>CM052657.1:5447179-5465771 GCA_028533165.1 Leontopithecus rosalia | reverse complement strand
ATGCCAGTAAAAGTCTAAGGTTGAGTTTAGAGTCATTTTGAAGTCAAATGTGTTCCTCCAGCCAGCTGTGCAAAACATTTATTGACTATCACATAGGAACAAGCTATGACCTCTCATTGTAAAGGAGCTTTATAACATTCATTCATTCGATGGAGTCTCGCTCTGTTGCCTAGACTGGAGCGCAGTGGTGTGATCTCGGCTCACTGCAACCTCTGCCTCCCAGGCTCAAGTGATTCTCATGCGTCAGCCTCCTGAGTAGCTGGAATCACAGGTATGTATTTTTAGTAGAGATGGGGTTTTGCCATGTTGGCCAGGCTGGTCTTCCCGCCTTGGCTTCTTAAAGTGCTGGAATTATGGGCGTGAGCCATCACATCTGGCCTAAAATTTTTTTTTTTTTTTTTTTTTTTTTGAGATGGAGTTTTGCTCGTTGCCCAGGCTGGAGTGCAACGGCATGATCCTGGCTTGCCATAACCTCCGCTTCCCGGATTCAAGCAATTCTCCTGCCGCAGTCTTCAGAGCAGATGGGATTACAGGCATGCACCACCATGCCCGGCTAATTTTGTATTTTTAGTAGAGACGGGGTTTCTTCATGTTGGTCAGGTGGTCTCGAACTGCCAACCTCAGGTGATCCATCCACCTCAGCCTCCCAAAGTGCTGGGATTATAGGCAAAAGCCAGCACACCCAGCCCTAAATTTTCTTTTACTTCCTTGCTGTAATTAAGTCCCTGTATGCAATTCAAGTTTCTTATAGTCAGAGTTTTATTTGATTCTTAAATTGTTCTCTTGATAGGTAACTAATTGCTATTATTTATTATCCAGTTTCACAACCTTCTTACTATTTGTAGCTTAAAAATAAGTATTTCACAAATTTTCAAATATATCCAAAATGTGAAATGATGTTTTACATTTTTTACTTTTATCTGCTGTGAAATTTGAATTTTGTTAGGACACAGCCTACCTAAGTTAATGAATATATTAATCACTTTCAGGTTGGTATTTTTTTTAACCTCTTCCAGGCATCTAGCCACATGCTATCATCAGTGGAAAAGCTGTATTCCTGACTGCTCTCATTCTGAATTAGAATTTGAAGTCTAATATAAATAAGTAGGTTACTTTTCATATTTCAGATTCCTTCTAAGGCTAGCTGAAATTATTTCACCTTGAAATTTTTTATTTTTATTTTGTTTAAAAACAGGGTTTCACCACGTTGGTCAGCCAGGTCTTGAACTCCCGACCTCAGGTTATCCGCCCGCCTTGGCCTCTAAAGTGCTTGGATTACAGGCGTGAGCCACCATGCCTGGCCTCACCTTGAAATTTAACGATACACCCGCTATAAAAATTTTATTTAAACTCTTAGAAACTATTTTATAGTAGAACATCAACATTTTCTGGATAGGTGAAAACTTTTATATTACATTTTTATTTTGCAAGAAAATAAATTATACAACTTAAAAAATAAAATCCAAAAATTAAGCAGTTCATCAAAATATTTCAGCCTACTGCATACAGAAACTGCTACCACTTAAAATTGTACAGCATTATCATCTCAGTATGTAGTGGCACACATTCAAAATCGTATAGACCATATGAGGATAGATTACAATTTAGAACTAAAATAAATTTGTTCAATACTCCAGAAAACATATAGTGTAGATGACAGGAAAGCTCTCATGTAATGTTTATTTCACAAACATGAACTTGGAAGATTTTATATAACAGCATCCCAGTCATTTACGTGAAAATAGAAAAACCAGCTTGAGTTTAAGATAACAAATCTTTCTGTAAAACTAGCAAATCTTTCACCCAGACTGAAGTTTTAAAATTTGCCCTCTGAGCAGTGCTAGAGACATCTTTTTTTTTTTTTTTTGAGACTGAGTTTCGCTCTCGTTACCCAGGCTGGAGTGCAATTGGCGCGATCTCGGCTCACCGCAACCTCCGCCTCCTGGGTTCAGGCAATTCTCCTGCCTCAGCCTCCTGAGTAGCTGGGATTACAGGCATGTGCCACCATGCCCAGCTGA
This sequence comes from Leontopithecus rosalia, assembly GCA_028533165.1. Lineage (NCBI taxonomy): Eukaryota > Metazoa > Chordata > Mammalia > Primates > Cebidae > Leontopithecus > Leontopithecus rosalia. Next base: position 5,463,753 of record CM052657.1, on the reverse strand, counting down.
TTTTTTGTATTTTTAGTAGAGACGGGGTTTCACCTTGTTGACCAGGATGGTCTCGATCTCTTGACCTCGTGATCCACCCGCCTCGGCCTCCCAAAGTGCTGGGATTACAGGTGTGAGCCACCGCGCCCAGCCCGCTAGAGACATCTTACTGCAAATAATGCAAAATACTTTCTAACTACTCAGGTCATATTTTCTATTAAATTTAATAAAAGGTAAAAGAAAGAAAGCTAACATTTCATTTTTGGAAGGTTTAACATTTATGCACAAAATAAGAGCAAGAGACTTAAATTAAAAAGTTGACAGAACTCAGGGACCCCTCCGATAAATGTAAAAATTGGAAGACTTCAGACTTTATTTCAAGATCCGCATTTAAACATTGGAATAGTAATGTTCTAATATTTATTTCATTGTGACCATCAAAACTGTTCTATATTTTCACTTCCTAAACTCTGTCTTATGTCTACTTACTCTGGCAATGAGATAGCAACAAAAGTTAATGTTTTCCAGAGGGGATGTTTCCATCTTTACACTAGAAGAGCTTAACAAAGCCTCTCAGGTGTCTTACTGCCATACTACTAATTTTAAAAAATTAAACGTATTTTTGTCTTTTTTTTGTAGGGGGAGGCTGATTTTCTTTTCCCTTAACTGCAGGTTTTGTCCCTGCTTGGCACCAATTTTAGGTGCACACTGGAGAGGAGACCTGATAAAGGGTGCCAACTGGGATTCCAGACCCTTACAAACTGCTGGTGAGATGGCTTTTTTTTAATTAGCAAATCTGTTGTTAAGTTACTTAAAGAAAATTCAACAATGGCATAGGCACCTTGTCAACTAAATGGTTTTCATAAACACCAAAAAGTAGTTAAACTTTTGTATACATAACAAAAAAACGATGAAAACTGTACATTTACAGTATTTGCTGCTGCTCATTCCCCAAAATACAATTAAGACATAATTAGCTATTACAAATTTATAAAATTTAATAAAAAACTTTGCTATGGATTTAGTGTTACCTGCATTTGCATTAAATTCGCCTTCCTAAATCAAATCATGACTCTCATTCTTAAATTAAATCACTCCAAATTAGAAGTTCCAAAAAAGTTCTGAGGACAATTATGGTTTCAAACAACAAACCTAAACTTTGAAAATGGACTGCAATTTTTCCTCCTATCATTTTCTCCTTTGGCATTCTTGTACTGGGACAAGCAAATAGGCCAATGCTGAATTATCTGTTAAACATAAGGGCCACAGTGACTACAAAATTGTTTCTTCTAAATTTCAAATTTACCCATTATTAACAATCACCTAATTAGAGAGAACTGTGAGTACTAATTTTAGTTTAATTCTTCACAATATGCTTGGTCTAATAAATGACATTTGCCATCTTAAAGATAAAGTGTAAAATTTTAAATTATAAACAAAATTCCAATTTCCTAAGCATTTAAGAACAGGCATCTTACTATATTCAGCAAAACTCTAAATGTTTTAAATTTGCTTTCCTTCCATTCGGCAGGCAGTTCAAAAACTTCCTGGGGTGGGGACATTCCATGAAATGCTCTTGAAAGCACTCCACTATAGCGTGATACTGTGTGCCTTTCTGTACTCCGTTTCCTGCTATCTTCAAAAACCATACTTTAAAAAATATTACTTAACATCAAACAACATATAAAATAATTTGCAAGAAAACTGGAAACGTGCACCACAGTGAATGAAAACCCACGTTGAACCATTCATTCCCCAAGGGGATAAATCTGTTCTTTTAAGTTGTTCAAGTCCTCAATTCCTAAAATTTCCACTACTCTGGGTATTCAGTTGCCAGCAACTAGTTAAGTTGCTACTTTGGATCGACTGAAAGGAACACGGTAAATGTTGCCTTCTGGCCATTTTAAAAATGTTTATTTTTAAAATATATAAATATATATGTACATATATTTGGCAAGTTTACTGATCATATTAAGAGTGCAATAATTTTGCTTCTGTTTTTCAGGTCTTATGTTGTGGTTTTTCTCTTACCCCTAGTGACTGATGCAAACCTGAGGCTACAAATCCCTAACCAAGAGACTTTAAAATACCAAAATACTTCTATGCTACAGATGAAGAGATCAGTTACATAACTGTATTATATTAGAGCAGGAGATTTCTGCCTTGTTTTTAATAAATTCAGATATGGCATAATAAATATTAGGTATATAAATATTAAGTGTGTTAGTAAACACACAATATGTTTAGTAAACACACTTAACATGCTTGTTTTGCTATTGTGGCTCTGCAATCATAATGACCTACCTAGCTCCATAAAACTTTTCAAACAATTGAAGCAGCAATTAACATAAGCTTCACTTTTCAAAACAAGCTCTCTAGCCATATTAAAAATAAAAGAAAAACTCCTTTATCATTTAACAACAACTAAAATAGCAGCCTCCTGCTTCAAGAAAACCAACATTTGAAAGTTGAAAATATTTAATACCATTTTTAGGTCACCATTAAAATCCAGTCATTATACTGAGCAGTGTTTGAACAAAAAATCTGATATTATTAAATACTTAACCTCTCGCCTACATCGCCCCTCTCCCAATGTTGCATTGACCAGCTCACTCTTTTCATCAAAAGAAACCAAGAGTGCTATTTCTAGTTTTAATTGCATTTTTTTAAAACAAAAGTTAACAGCATTTCTCAGTGCATGAGTATCTGAAGATCCTTCCTTGTGCAAGTACATTTTTTAAGAGAGGAAAAAAAACAGAAAAAAGCAACAAGAACCCTGCCCTCACACTTCCCAACTCTATTTCTCCTGGTAGGTACAAATCAAATTCACTTTTAAAAGTTGATAATGGGCTCTTCATGAATGCAAGTTTCTCCACAAAACAGCATGCTGTTAAGAGTGTGCAACATGAAGGGACTGCCATCATGCTAACTAATGTGACTGGCAAAATATAGTCGTTTTTGTAAGGTAAGGCAGAGATTTTAATATTCATGTAATCAAAGTCCAAATAAACCCTTCTCCAGCACAAACTGTTACAACTTTCTGCCCAAGCACTCCAAATTTTGGATTCTTACTATTGTTCATGATATCCAAAATTATGCCATATATATGAAAGTGTTGATATCAGATTCATCTCTTCTGATGTATTTGTGCTCTATTAGCCACTCTATTTGCTCTTTTATCATTTTCTTTTGTGGCAAGAACATGTTTTTCAAAATTTCTACTAATTCAGTCTGCAGCTGAGCATTACTAATTTTCTTTCTCATTTTCATTATTTGTATGATAGCTTCCTAAAAGAAAAAATAAAAGTGCATTAATATATGAAATTATTTTAAATACAATAAACTGAAAAATGACTTTTTATGCATATTCATCCTCTATCCAACATCTACCCAAATGAATAACAATCACTAGGGGATTAATCTTGAGACCAGAATCTTTTCCTTAACAAATAAAAACACTTTTTTTTTCATTCCCTATTAGAAAATATCTGCTTATTGGCGTGGGGGGCTAGGGGAGAAATAACATTAGGAGAAATACCTAATGTAGATGATGGTTTGATGGGTGCAGAAACCACCATCGCACCTGTATACGTAACAAACCTGTATGTTCTGCACGTGTCCCGTATAATTTTTAAAATCTGCTTATTACAGAGATTTTGAAAAATAAGAAAAATCAAAATTACCTCTGCCTCTCTGCTGAGAGAAAAGCACACCTAATGTTTTAATATTATTTCCTTCGACTCCTTTTTTCCATACCATTCACATTCTTAAGTTATCTTACCTGTGAAAACAGTATGTATATAACCTGGTATTATGTTTTTTGGTTTTTTTTTGAGATGGTACCCAGACTGGAGTGCAATGGTGCAATCTTGGCTCACTGCAACCTCCGAATCCTGGGTTCAGGCAATTCTCCTGCCTCAGCCTCCTGAGTAGCTGGGATTACAGGCATGCGCCACCATGAACCTGGTATTATGTTTTTTTTTTTTTTTTGAGATGGAGTTTCGCTCGTTACCCAGGCTGGAGTGCAATGGCGCGGTCTTGGCTCACCACAACCTCCACTTCCTGGGTTCAGGCAATTCTCCTGTCTCAGCCTCCTGAGTAGCTGGGATTACAGGCACACGCCACCACGCCCAGCTAATTTTTGTATTTTTTTACTAGAGATGGGGTTTCACCTTGTCAACCATGATGGTCTTGATCTGTTGACCTCGTGATCCACCCGCCTCAGCCTCCCAAAGGGCTGGGATTACAGGCGTGAGCCACCGCGCCTGGCCCAAACCTGGTATTATGTTAAACGTTAATTAAAATACAACAAATCCCCTACACCCAATTTTTTCCTTGTATTCAGTTATTATTATTATTATATTTGAGATGGAGTTTTGATCTTGTTACCCAGGCTGGGGTGCAATGGCGCAATCTTGGCTCACCGCAACCTCCGCCTCCTGGGTTCAGGCAATTCTCCTGCCTCAGCCTCCTGAGTAGCTGGGATTACAGGCGCGCACCACCGTGCCCAGCTAACTTTTTGTATTTTTAGTAGAGACGGGGTTTCACCATGTTGACCAGGATGGTCTCGATCTCTTGACCTCGTGATCCACCCGCCTCGGCCTCCCAAAGTGCTGGGATTACAGGTGTGAGCCACCGTGCCCGGCTGTATTCAGTTATTTCTTTGTGTACTAGCAGAGGTCAGTTGGGGTCTGTTTTAAAAGTCAGTAAGTACTACTCTTTAATTTTTATTTTTTTATTCTTTCTTTTTAGTACTACTCTTTATATGTACTTACCAGATTAATTATATTTGCTACAAAATATTATCTTCAGTTTTTATTGGTTCAATTAAGTGTTTTTAAGTTTTTCTTTCCTTCTTCTCTTTTTAAATATAGAGACAAGGTCTTGCTATGTTGGCCAGGTCAGTCTTGAACTCTCAGCCTCAAGTAATCCCCTGTCTCGGTCTCCCAAAGTGCTGGGATTACAGGTTTAAGTCACGACACCTGTTTCTAAGTTTCTAAATGAATAAATCTTTTTCATCTAGGTCATTTTATTAAAATTTTTCTTGATGATTTCTTAAGTTACTATTAAGTTTTTAACAAGTTATTAGAAAATCATTAAATATTCTTTTTTCTTTTACTTTTTCTAGTCCAAAGCTCTCTCTTTACCCCACAAAAGGCATCTATATGCCTGGTGTGGTGGCTCATGTGTGTAATCCTAGTACTTTGGGAGAGTGATGTGGGCAGACTCCTTGAGTCCAGGAGTTTGGGACCAGCCTGGGCAACCATGGCAAAACCCCATCTCTACAAAATATACAAAAAAATTTAGTCGAGCATGGGGGCCTGTGTCTGTGGTCCCAGCTATTTAGGAGGCTGAGGAAGGAAGATTGCTTGAGCCTGGAAGGCAGAGGTTGCAATAAGCTGAGATCACACTACTGCATTTCAGCCTGAGACCCTGTCTCAAAAAAAAAAAAAAAAAAAAAAGGCTGTCTTGGCACAGATTACAGTCTGTTATAAATGTCAAAATAGAAAAAGAAGTAATATTTGCTTTTAACATTTAAAAATATTACTTTGCTGCAAATCAACAGACTTGGGATTCCAGCACTATTCAGTAATAGAAAAATTCCTTCAATTTCCTCTGTACAGATATGATAACCAGCTGGGGAGGGTGGCACATGCCTGTAATCCCAGCAATTTGGGGTGGGTGGATGGTTTGAGTCCTGGCATTTGAGACCAACTTGGGCAACATGGCAACACCCCATCTCTACAAAATATTAAAAAGAAAAATTAGCTGGGCATGGTGGCACACACCTGTGGTCCTAGCTACTCAAGGGGCTGAGGCAGGAGGATCGCTTGAGCCTGGAAGGCAGAGGTTGCAGCGAGCTGACGCTGCACCACTGTACTCCAGCCTGGGTGACAGGGTGAGACCCTGTCTCAAAAAAATAGAAAAATAGGTTGGATGCGGTAAGCTCATACCTGTAATCCCAGCACTTTGGGAAGCCAAGGCGGGTGGATCACGAGGTCAGAAGTTCAAGACCAGCCTGCCCAACATGGTGAAACCCTGTCTCTACTAAAACTACAAAAAATAGCTGGACATGTAATCGCAACTATTGGGGAGGCTGAGGCAGGAGAATCATATGCACCCGGGAGGTGGAGGGTGCAGTGGGCTGAGATCAGCACCACTGCACTGCAGCCTGGGCAACAGGGTGAGACTGTCTCAAAAAAAAAATAAAAACAAAAATAAATAAAACACATGACGACCCTTTCACTGACACCAGAAGGTCAAGTGAATTCCTCCTACCCTTGACGGTATTCAGATACCAGGCTCTTGATCATCATAAACTGGGGTTTATGTCAGGGGTCCTGAGTGGAAGAAGGAAGAGGGAAAGTCTGTTCCTTCAAGCACTTGAAGATTACAGGAACCCAAAGGAAAAGGAAAGACATTTGTAAATGGCCCAATTTCTCCTTAGGTAGAGGTGAAGGTGGTAGCTATTGAGTCCAAGAGGAAAACAGAGCAGAGGGACACTGGCCCTGGTCCCCATTTGATACGCTGGAGGTTACTTAAAAGAGTAGCATAGTATGATGGAGATAATTCTGCACTTCTGACTCTCCCTCAGTTCTTATGTGTCACAATAAGAGTTTCGAGCTAATGGAACTGCCACAGGGCCTTTAATGACAGGGCAAGGTAATCCTGCCATTATTCTGCAAATAATAATGACAGCGTGCCATGTAGGCCAAGGAGCCACACAGAAGATGTAGTGCAGTCTCAGAGGCTTCAAGAGCTCAGTAAGAGTAAGGGAAAGACAGAGCAGGGATGAGGCCATGAGGTCCTTGGCAAATGGAAAAAGAATTAACCATAAATTCATTGGCTATGGACAACAACACAGTTACCAAAAGAAAGCCAAATTCTCAAAGATATACACTACTTCATAGCTACCAAGAGCAGGAATTCAGGACACTGTCATAACTGCATAGATATGGTGCTCCCTTTACTTGACTAGTCAAGTAAATCCCTCTCTCACCCTCAATATAGGCAGATGTCATCCATGAAAATCGCAAACAATGGGGATGAGCAGAGTAGGATCAGAAGGGAATGCAGTCTGAGCATTTCCTAAAGACAGCTTAGATTATTGGAATCTACATATAGATCACATTAAGACAAAACAAAAGGACTTCTATTTCTCTGCACATCTTAGAATATGACTATGCCTGCGTATATATTTCAACCCTTTAATCCATCTGGAGTTTATCCTGGCACAGCCTGAATATGTTCTAACTTTTCCTCCAAACAGAAAAATTCCCAACACCTCTTAGTGAATAATTTATTTTCTTTTCATGGGTCATGGAAATTATTTCCTTTATTGTATACACTCTTCTATAATACAGAGTAGCGGATTCTTTGGTTTTGTGTTTTTTTGAGAAGGAGTCTCACTCTATTACCCAGGCTGGAGTGCAGTGGCGCAATCTCAGCCCACTTCAACCTCTGCCTTCCAGGTTCAAGCGATTCTCCTGCCTCAGCACCCCCAAGTAGCTGGGATTAGAGGTGTGCACCACCACAGCTGGCCAGTTTTTGTATTTTTAGTAGAGATGGGTTTCACCATGTTGGCCAAGCTGATCCTAAATTCCTGACTTCAGGCGATCTGCCTGCCTTGACCTCCCAAAGTGTTGGGATTACAGTTGTGAGTCACTGTGCCTGCCTAAAGTAGGTTTAATTTTGGTTATTTTGCTCAATTAATCCTCTTGCCATACTATTTATTACTAGAGATTTTAAAATATTTTAGTATTTGCAGGGCAAGTTCTACCACTACCATCTTATTCTGCAGTTTCTCAATCATTCTTATTTATTTATTCTGATAAACTGAGAATCAATCTGTAAAATTCCAAAGATATTCCTAGTTGAATTTTCATATGAAATTTAGTAAACTTGACATTAATATCAGAAAAATCAATATTTTACGTTATTCAGCCTAGGCGCCAGGTGTGGTGGCATGTGCCTGCAGTCCTACCTACTCTGAAGGCTGAAGCAGGAGGATCACTTGAGTTCATTAAAAAAAATTTTTTTTTTAAGTTATTCAGCCTTGCCGGGCGTGGTGGCTCACGCCTGTAATCCCAGCACTTTGGGAGGCCGAGGCGGGTGGATCATGAGGTCAAGAGATCGAGACCATCCTGGTCAACATGGTGAAACCCCGTTTCTACTAAAAATACAAAAAATTAGCTGGGCACGGCGGTGCGCGCCTGTAATCCCAGCTACTCGGGAGGCAGAGGTTGCAGTAAGCTGAGATCGTGCCATTGCACTCCAGCCTGGGTAACAAGAGCGAAACTCCGTCTCAAAAAAAAAAAAGTTATTCAGCCTTATCATTGAAGAATATGGTGTTTCATATTGAGCAAAAAAAGGTCAGACATAAAAGTACATACTGTCTGATTCCATGTATATAAAGACCTGGAACTGGCAAAACTGAGTGATAATAGTAAGAATCAGCTAGGGTAGAGGGAGAGCCTGCCAGGAGAGAAAGCATGGGGAGATGACTGGTGTGACAGAAACGTTCTGTATCTGAATTGGGTTATGTTCACACAGGTATACCTAAACTCACTGAAAACTATTTTGAAAGATACATTCCATTGTGCCTAAATTACAACTAAACATTTTAGAACAAAAAAAGAGCTAAATCGTTCTATTTATTCAACTCTCCTTCTGCATCTCCAGTAAAGAGCCACTCTCTTCATACAGCTCCTACAGAATGTGTATGAATTTTTATTTTATTTTCCACTTATTTATTGCTAAATAGAAAGGCAATGGGTGTTTTTTATTTTTATTAAGACAAATTTCACTCTTACCGCCTAGGCTGGAGTGCAGTGGCGTGATTTTGGCTCACTGGAACCTCACCTGAACTCCCAGGTTCAAGTGATTCTCCTGCCTCAGCCTCCTGAGTAGCTGGGACTACAGATGCGTTCCACCACACCCAGCTAATTTTTGTATTTTTAGTAAAAACAGGGTTTCACCATGTTGGCCAGGATGGTCTCACTCTCTTGACCTAGTGATCTACCCACCCTGGCCTCCTAAAGTGCTGGGATTATAAGCGTGAGCCACTTTGCTCAGCCAAACGCAACTGGTTTTTATTCATTCATCTTTTCTCTGCTACATTATCCTCCTACATGATCTACAGGCAATAAGCATTTTTTCATCTTTTCCTCATTTCATATTTTAAAAAGTACACTGGGCCGGGCACAGTGCCTCAGCACTTTGGGAGCCCAGCACTTCAGGAGCCCAAGGTAGGCATATTGCTTGAGCCCAGGAGTTTGAGACCAGCCTGGGCAATATGGTGAAACCCCGTCTCCACTAAAAATACAAAATCAGCCAAGTGTAGTGGTGCAAGCCTGTGGTCCCAGCTAATCGGGAGGCTGAGGTGGGAGGATCCTTTGAGCCCAGGAAGTCGAGGATGCAGTGAGCTAAGATGGTGTCACTATACTCTAGTCTGGGCAACAGAGTGAGACCCTGTCTCAAAAACAAAAAAACAAAAAACAAAACCAGGAAAGAAAAGAAAAAAAAATACCCTGGCCAGAAGTTTCAAACGGTAGTAAATGAAAATAGTAAAAGTTGAAAAACTTGGTTTTAAAAGGACTATTTCTAAAGTTAAAACAATCATACATAGCTTTTCTTTATTACATTCACAAAGTATCATAATCCTAGCTTTAAATTTTTTTTAAAAGAAGAAATGAATATTAGAGAACTTTTTTGGTTCTAAACACGTTTCCTAATTTCACATTACAATGGAATGGGAAATTGGAATTCATATTCCAACTAGAATTGGAATTTTTAATGTATTTTTAGAAAATTGATTGAGACGAGATCTCACTTTGTTACCCCAAGCAATCCTCCTGTCTCAGTCTCCCAAAGTGCACTTGGCCCCTAAATGCTTTTCAGTTCAAAAAAGATTTCAAAATTTAAAAAAGAAAAAAGAAAACTAAGGTTTTTCAAACTTCAGACATTCTGTCAATATTACAAACCTGCGTTCTTAGTATTCGTAGTTGAACTATTCCTTCATTCTCTTCTTCTCTCATCCTTTCTGTAGTGAGCTGCAAACGTCCAATCAAGTTGATTTTACCCCTTTTCTGAACTTTTGCATTTTTTCTACAAAAAGAATTGAATCAAACATTTTATGGTGAAAAAGACTTTTAAAATCCTATTATATCAACAATGTCTGAGAGAAAATCTTCAGAAATATTCTAAAAATATTATAACTGTTTAAAGGAAAAATGACAAATAGCCTACATATTGCTTTATTTATTTATTTATTTTGAGATGGAGTCTTGCTCTGTCACCAGGCCAGAGTGCCATGGCGCTATCTCAGCTCACTGCAACCTCCACTTCCTGGGTTCAAGCAATACTCCTGCCTCAGCCTCCCGAGTAGCTGGGACTACAGTTGTGTGTCACCACACCCAGCTAATTTTTGTGTATTTAGTAGAGACGGAGGTTTCACCATGTTGGCCAGGATGGTCTCGATCTCTTGACCTCATGATCCGCCCGCCATGGCCTCCCAAAGTGCTAGGATTACAGGCGTGTGCCACTGCGCCCAGCCTACATACTACTTTAAAACAAACTCTGTATTTTCCTTAAATATAACTAACCTGTTAATGAGTGATTACACTCCCTATAGAAACAAAGTTAATATTTTATATTGCCGTAAAAGTGACTAGCTAATTAAAGATACATGGGTTATCTCCTAATTGGTTCTTAACAACAACAACAAAATAAAGTTGCTTTAGAGCACAAAAGGGTATCAGCCTGAAAGATGAAATGCAATATAATACAGTATAATGTCAAAGACCAAAAATGGATCCATGGAAAATATAGTAAAGAAGTAAACGACTGATTAATATTTTCCATAAACAACTAAATGATGTAAGTTTAAAGTGATGACAGTATATATTTACGTTTTAAATATAACGTAAGGAAAATAATTATTTTGCAAAAAACAAAGTGCTAAAATTCAAACAAGGTGTTTTTGCTTTAGATCAACCAACATAAAAGCTTACATTAAACTGAACTCCTGGTTCACTGAGAAGAGGGTACCTTCTGTAAAGTCTTTGGGTGAGTTGACTTGAGGTTCATACAATAAAACTTGCCGTTTGAGTTTTGGGAAAGCTACTAAAGACTATGAAGAATAAAGAGAAAACAATTAGCATCTAAAAACAGTATGGAACACTAAGATCAATTCTCCAACATAATCAACACAGGCAAGAAAAGGATTACAAACACAAACTTAAAATGTTTGGTACTTCCGTGAATATAATATTTGAATGCATAATGAGGAAAAGGAGGAGGTGAAAAGAGTTGGTTATGAGAAAGCAATAAATGCTCTCTTTACAGTAAGCCAAGAAACTGGTCACACAGGACCATAGTAAAGAGCACCTGGCAGTTATATACCAGCTCCTTCCTCTACAAGTAGTAATTAATTTTGGAACTTCAGGCCAGGCACAGTAGCTCACACCTGTAATCCCAACACTTTGGGAGGCCGAGGCAGGCAGATCACTTGAGCTCAGGAATTTGAAACCAGCCGAGGCAACATGGGGAAACCCCGTCTCTACTGAAAATACAAGAATATGCCAGGTGTGGGGTGCACACCGGTAGTCCCAGCTACTTGAGGGGCTGAGGTGGGAGGATCGTTTGAATCTGGGAGGTAGAGGTTGTAGTGGGCTGAGATTGAGCCACTGAACGCCAGCCTGGATGACAGCAAAACTCCGTCTCAAAGAAAAAAAAAATTTTTAAAATGTGGAACTTTTAAGAAAATTTGGAAGTTCTATGGAGTAGGGGTAAAATGTAGTTGCGAGCAGGGGGCTAATGAGTATAATCTACAAGCCCTCAAACAGACCAAATTTTTCTTTTAGATTTTTGATCATCATAAAATCTTTGAACACATTCTCAGTATAAAAAGGAATTATATACCTGAGGCACAATGGCTCATTCCTGTAATCCCAGCACTTTGGGAGGCTGAGGCAGGCAGGCAGATTACCTGAGGTCAGGGGTTTGAGATCAGCCTGAACGACATAGTGAAACTCTGACTCTACTAAAAATACTAAATTAGCTGGGCATAGTGGCACATGCCTGTAATCTCAGCTACTTGGGAGGCTGAGGCATGAGAACTGCTTGAACCCAGGAGGCAGAGGTTGCAGTGTGCTGAGACTATGCCATTGCACTCCAGCCTGAGCAAGAAGAGCAAAACTCTGTCTCAAAAAAAAAAGAAAAAAAGTACGTAGGTGGTCACATTTCTCAAAGATAACACTTAAATACCAACTCAATCTTTCTCTCTTTCTAAATTTTTTCTTTTCACAGTGGCTCACACCTGTAATCCCAGCCCTTTGGGAGGCTGAGGTGGGCAGATCATGAGGTCAGAAGATCAAGACCATCCTGGCCAACATGGTGAAACCCCATCTCTACTAAAAAAAATTAGCTGGGCGTGGTGATGCATGCCTGTAATCCCAGCTACTCAGGAGGCTGAGGCAGAACTGCTTGAACCTGGGAGGTGGAGGCTACAGTGAGCCAAGACTGTACCTCCGTCACCCAGGCTGGAGTGCAGTGGCATGATTGTGACTCACTGCATCCTCCTGGGCTCAAACAATCCTTCCACGTAGCTGGGGATACAGCCACCAAGCTGGCTAATTTTCTTTTCTTTTTTTTTTTAACATATGGAATCCCACTATTTTGCCTAGCTAGTTTCAAACTCCTGAGTTCAAGCAATCCTCCCCTCCCACCCTTGGCCTCCAGAAGTGCTAGGATTACAGCCATGAGCCACTGCTCCTGGCCTCTCCTTTTATTTGAAGTACTTTTCTCTGCCTTGGTAAATTGCCTATTTTCAATTTATTTTTGCAATAAATATCTCATTAGTATATTTTTCGTTTTTTTTTTTTTTGAGACAGAGCCTCACTCTGTTACCCAGGTTGGAGTGCAATGGCGCAATCTTGGCTCATTGCAACCTTCACCTCCAGGGTTCAGGCGATTCTCCTGCCTCAGCCTCCTGCGTAGCTGGGATTATAGGCTCCTGCCACCATGCTGGGCGAATTTTTGTATTTTTAGTAGAGACGGGGTTTCACCAGGTTGGCTAGCCTGGTCTAGAACTCCTGACATCAAGTGATCTGCCTGCCTTGGCCTCTCCAAGTGTTAAGACTACAGGCGTGAGTCCCTGTGCCCGGCCTCTATTTTTCTTAATTGTAAAACATTTTGAGATGGTTATGAATTCAATAATATATTGCAAGCCAATCATATATTTACTGCTACATGAGAGGATACAATCTTAAAAAACAAACAAAAACATAAACCAACCCATAAGGTCCTTCTAAGTTCAGCATCAGGGAGTTCAGTTGCAAGTTTAAGATTTTCAAAGCTGATTTTCTCTCTGGGTCTTTGGTTCCATGCAAACAACACAGCGAGCTGAAAGGTGGTTACCTCCAAATCATATTGACCTACTTCATTCTTAAATGTTATCTATAATAGATAAAATAGATTTTTAATACGAATCTCATGATTATCTCATGATATCTATGACATGACTTTATATATGAAAAAGATTGCTGTCTTCCAAAATCTTCTGTTTTTTTCATGGTAATAAACGTTTTAGCATATGTTAATGACTGCCCACAATACATGCTCACCTCTTCTTTCCATGTAACAAAATGTGGCCATGTGACTGAGTACTGATCAATGCGATACAAATGGAAATGATGGAGGAAAACTTTTTTTTTTTTTAAATGGTCCCAGCGGTGATCCGAACACAAGGAGGAAAACTTCCAGAAGTTGTCCCTAAAGAAAGGTATAAGCTACCCTCACCTTTCCCTTTCTGTTGGCAGGAAGACTGAGCTCGCTGGGATCATGCTGAATTCTGTAGACAAGGGCAGTATCTTACCCGTGATGATGTAACCAGAAGCTTATGTTCCTGACAACTTCATGAAAAAAATTAACTATTTCTGCTCAAACTTTCACACGTTAGCGAGGCAAAACTCTATTTTGTTTAAGTAATTCTTCAATGGAGTCCTGCTACTTGCATCCAAACAGAAAGCTGAAGTAACAAACACACTATCTACTTACAATTCCATTTGACATGAGATGATGCCAATGTAATTTTCTACCACTATGATTTTTTTTGTAGAATTCTTCTACTTCTGGTATCAAGTCCTCCAGTTCAGTAGGAAGTGAGACAAAGACTTTCTCAGAACTTCTTGACCAGGCACCAGCATTCAGAATTTTTATATTAACTGAATCAGCTATAGATAAGAATATCAAGAATATAAAGAAATTTATGTTAACAATGGATAAAACTCAAAATAAATACAGGGTAACTCTTGTTAAAAAATCATTAAGACTATAAAACTTTTGTTTAAAGTGTCCTTTTGTGGTGAAATAAAGATTTGTAAATCAACCCACTGCTTTGATAGCTGTCTCCAAGGAAATGGACTTCATTAACATCTTTTGATCTATTACTGCTGAGGTTTATTTTTAGTTTATCAGAAAACAAAGATTTTTTTTAAGTTAAAAAATATATATGATTATAAAATAATACCTGGTAATGCCAATTTATTATTCTTGTGCATTTCCTTAAAAGCCTGGTTCAAATCTTCAGATACTTTTATGTCCTGAAACATTCTAGCAAGCTTGTTTACATAATCTGCTGGCATACCAACTTCCTATAAAATCCAAAGACAGAAGAGGTCATAAACACATAATCTGATATACTCCTGAGAAAAAATTTAATGGAAAAACTAAGTCTTAGATGTTTTAAAACAAAATTTTCTCTTTTATTAGAATGTTTATCATCTAATACCTATGAAATTTGTTTCTTAGAAACAAAACAGTATATTGCAAGGGGTCCCTACTTTGCACAATTCTTGTATGTAGGAATTTCAGTTGCCACAGTACAGTTAAATAATACCAACTCCCCAAGAACGAAGCTCAACCTTCAGTTGACCCTATGTAATAATGAAACTACATGAAGTAAAAACTTTATTTCTAGCTCCTCGATCCACAAATCATGACAAAAATAACAGTGACGAATCACAATATTGCTTTGAAAATCTATTAATTGGCCTGGTATGGTAGTTCACACTTGTAATCCCAGCAACTTTGGGAGGCTTAGGCAGGAGAATCACTTGAAGCCAGGATTTTGAGACTAACCTGGGCAACACAGTGAGACTCCATCACTACAAAAAATTTTTTAAAAGTTAGCGGGATGTGGTGGTATACTCCCTATAGTCTCAGCTGTTTGGAAGGCTGAGGTGGGTGATCACTTGAGCCCAGGAGTTTGAGCTCTGATTGTGTCACTGCACTCCTGTCTGGGCAACAGAAGAAGATACTGTCTCTTAAAAAAAAAATAAAAAATACGGTGGCTCACGCCTATAATCCCAGCATTTTGGGAGGCCGAGGCGGGTGGATCACGAGGTCAAGAGATTGAGACCCTCCTGGTCAACAAGGTGAAACCCCGTCTCTACTAAAAATACAAAAATTAGCTGGGCATGGTGGCGCCTGCCTGTAATCCCAGCTACTCGGGAGGCTGAAGCAGGAGAATTGCTTGAACCCAGGAGGCAGAGGTTGCAGTGAGCTGAGATGGTGCCATTGTACTCCAGCCTGGGTAACAACAGTGAAACTCTGTCTCAAAAATAAAAAAAATAAAAATAAAGTAAAATTTTAAAAAACATAAACACAATCTATTAGTCATTTGTTTATTCAGTTCAACCACAGACAGCAAAGTGTGTAGTTTCATTGTACCTTATCTTCCAGTAATTAACCCACATGGCAACTTACAAAAAAGAATAATCAAAGAAGGTAATGGCACACAAAGATAATAAAAGTACACTGAAGAAATGAAAAGTGATAAGGCTGGAAATGAAAATAAAATAGAACATAAATGGAGTTATAGAAGAAAGCTGACTGTGATTGTCAGGTTGATCATGCCAGTGTTGAGGAACTTAGTGAAGGCAAATTATCAACATAAAAGAGAAAACTGGTAAGTGACAAAGAAGATAAGATACGCTAGAGGAAGTGATCTTGGAAAAATGCCACAAAGGAATTTGCAGTATTTCATAACACTGAAAGCCCAACAGATAAAATGCTAGAAGCTGATCCAAATTACAGGGGTGTGACAACTCTCCAAGGCAAGAAAATATGCTTACTCTGCCAAAGTTACATAAGAAGGCAAGAACTATTTAAACTACTCTTCATTAACAGCTTTTCTGACACAGATAATTTATCTACCATAAAATTCACCCTTTCAAAGTACACAATTTGGCCAAGTGTGGTGGCTCACGCCTGTAATCCCAGCAATTTGGGAGGCCAAGGCGGGTGGATCACCTGAGATCAGGAGTTCGAGACCAGCCTGGCCAACACAGTAAAACTTCATTGTCTACTAAAAATACAAAAATTAGCTGGGCGTAGTGGCACACGCCTGTAATTCCAGCTACTCGGGAGGCTGAGGCAGGAGAATCACCTGAATCCGGGAGGCGGAGGTTGCAGTGAGCCCAGATTGCACCACTGTACTCCAGCCTGGGCAACAGAGTGAAACTCTGTCTCAAAAAAATAAGTAAAAATAAAATATATGGGCCGGGCGCGGTGGCTCAAGCCTGTAATCCCAG
>CM052657.1:5405397-5447079 GCA_028533165.1 Leontopithecus rosalia | reverse complement strand
ACCTGGGTAACAAGAGCAAAACTCCGTCTCAAAAAAAAAAAAAAAAAAATATATATATACAATTTAGTGAAGTTTAGCATATTCACAGAGCTGTGCAATCATCGCCATTATATAATTTTAGAACATTTTCATCACTCCAAAAAGAAACCCCATACTATTTGCAATCACTCCTCATTTCCCCTCCCAGCCCCAACTCCTGGAAGTCACTAATTTACTTGCTGTCTCTGTGGATTTGCCTATTCCAGACATTTCATATTAGTAGAACGATATGATATTGTCTTTTGAGATTGGCTTCTTTCACTTAGTATGTTTTCAAAGTTCATCTAATACTGTAGCAGGTATTAGTACTTCATTTCTTTTCATTGCAAAAAATATTCCATTTATGGATTAATCATATTTTGTTTATTCATTAGTTTACTGACATTTTGGCTTGTTTCCACTTTTTGACTTCTTTGAGGTGGACCGAGTCTTGCTCTGTCATCCAGGCTAGAATGCAGTGGCGCCATCTCAGCTCACTACAACCTCTGTCTCCCACGTTCAAGTGATTCTTCTGCCTCAGCCTCCTGACTATCTAGGACTATAGGTGTGTGCTGCCACGCCCAGCTCATTTTTGTATTTTTAGCAGAGATGGGGTTTCCCCATATTGGCCGGGCCGGTCTCAAACTCCTAACCTTGTGATCCGCCTGCCTCCACCTCCTGAAGTGCTGGGATGGCGTGAGCCACTTTGCCCGGCCCACTTTTTGACTATTAATAGTAGTAATGCCATGAACATTTGTTTACAAGTTTTTACATGAAACATATGCTTTCCCTTCTCTTCAAATGAATTACCTAAGAGTGAAATTGCTGAGTCAACTCTATGTTTAACATTTTAAAAACTGCCCAACAGTTTTCCAAAGTGGCTGCACTATCTTATATCCCTTTTGGAAACTTAAGAAAGTTCCAATTTCTCCTCTTCCTAACATTTGTTACTGTCTGTCTTTATTTTAGCTACCCTAGTGGGAATAAAGTAGTATCTCCATGTGATTTTTTTTTTTAAGGGGTTTCATCATGTTGGTCAGGCTGGTCTTGAACTCCCAACCTCAGGTGATCCGCCCACCTTGGCCTCCAAAGTGATTTTTTATTTTTTTGGTTTGTTTTTGAGAAAGGGTCTCACTCTGGTGCCAAGGCTGCAGTGCAGTGAGTGGCATGACCTCAGCTCACTACAACCTTGAACTTCTGGGCTCAAGCAATCCTCCCATCTCAGCCTCCCGAGTATTCGGAACTTCAGGTATACATCGCCATGCCTTTTTTTTTTTTTTGAGGCAGAGTCTCACTCTGTCGTCAGGTGCCAGGCTCGAGTGCAGTGGCACGACCTTGGCTCACTGCAACCTCCACCTCCTGGGTTCAAGCAATTCTCCTGCCTCAGCCTCCCGAGTAGCTGGGACTACAGGCGCGTGCCACCACGTCCAGCTATATTTTTTTGTATTTTTAGTAGAGACGGGGTTTCACCATGTTGGCCAGGATGGTCTCGATCCCTTGACCTTGTGATTCGCCTGCCTCAACCTCCCAAAGTGCTGGGATTATAGGCGTGAGCCATCATGCCCGGCAAAGAAACCCTTTTTTTTTTGAGACTGAGTCTTGCTCTGTCACCAGACTGGAGTGCAGTGGCAAGATGTTGGCTCACTGCAACCTCTGCCTACCAGGTTCAAGCAATTCCCCTGCCTGGCTAATTTTCTGTATTTTAGTAGAGATGGGGTTTCACCATGTTGACTAGGATAGTCTCGATCTCCTGACTTCGTGATCTGCCCGCCTTGGTCTCCCAAAGTGCTGGGATTATAGGTGTGAGCCACCACACCCAGCCAGCCGCCTGACTACTTTTCGTATTTTTTGTAGAGATGGGGTACTGTTATGCTGCCCAGGGTGGTTTCTAACTCCTGGCTTCAAGCAGTCCTCCCACCCCAGCCTTCCAAAGTATTTGGGATTATAAGTGAGAGCTACCATGTTGAACCTCTCCTTCCATTTCATTAATGACTAATGATGTGGAGTATCTTTGCATGCACTTATTGGCCATTTGTGTATCTTCTGTGAAGAGCTGTCAATTCGAATCCTTTGCCAATTTTTAATTATTTGCCGTGTGTGTGTGTGTGTGTGTGTGTGTGTGTGTGTGTGTGTGTGTCAGAATCTGACTCTGTTGCCCAGGCAGGTATGATCTCTGCTCATTACAATCTCCACCTCACAGGCTCAGGTGATCCTCCCACCTCAGTCTCCCAAGCAGCTGGGACTACAGGTATATGCCACCACACCCAGCTAATTTTTGTATTTTTTAAAGAGATGGGGTTTCGCTATGTTGCCCAGGGTCATCTCGAATTCTGAGCACAAGCCATCTGCCTACGTCAGCCTCCCAAAGTGCTGGGATTACAGGTGTGAGCCACTATGCCTGGCCCTATTTCTCATTTTACTGTTGGGTCTTGATATTTTTTTTAACAAAGAAATAAAGTAGGCTGTGCATGGTGGCTCATGCCTATAATCTCAGCACTTTGGGAGGCCAAGGCAGGCAGATCGTTTGCCACCAGGAGTTCAAGATCAGCCTGGCCAAGAAGCAAAACCTTGTCTCTACTAAAAATATTAAACTTATCCAGGCATCATGTCACAAGCCTGTGGTCTCAGCTACTTAGGAGGCTGAGGCAGGAAAATTGCTTGAATCTGGGAGACGAAGGTTTCATTGAGTCAAGATCGCACCACTGCAATCCAGCCTAGGCAACACAGCAAGACTCTGTCTCCAAACAAAAAAGAAATAATTTAATTCTAAAGGTTTCTCGTAGTAAACAGACATTAGTTTTGCTATTTTTCCCTTTTTCCTATGTATTTATAAGGGACAGCAAGAGTTCTGAGTCTTTTGAGAATAGTTTTTAAGAGTCACGGAATAATTCTTTTTTCTACTATGCAGTTTGTTGGCGTAGTAATTTCTACTGTCCTGCATTGCCATTTGAAGGCTATCTATAAGTTAAAAAATCTGTAGCTCTCTCTGCTGTGTGCACACTCGCACGCTCTCCACGGAGACAGAGATATATACATACACAGAAATGAAAGACATTTACTTTAATAGTTAAAACAAAAAAAAAACCCAAATATTTTATATGGGAATTTACTTATAATCAGCATTGATTACCCTAAATAGGCCATCATTTAAATATTCTTTTTGCTATATAGAAGTATTTAATGTTATTATTTATTGATAAATATCTCTAAAGTTAAGCATTTAGTACTGAAAATACCTTAAAAATAATTTGTCCTGTAGTCTATTTATTAATAAGGTCAGTTTAAATGAGAGTTGAGGTACAAATGAGAAACAGTAGAAACAACTCAAGAACAAAAACGCTTTACCAAAAGTATTAAGAAAATTACTTTATTTTATATAATTGATGCTATATTCTTTATTTTTGAAATGGAGTCTCGCTCTGTCACCCAGGGTGGAGTACAATGGTGTGATCTCAGCTCACTGCAACCTCCACCTCCTGAGTTCAAGTGATTCTCCTGCCTCAGCCTCCTAGGCAGCTGGGATTACAGGCATGCACTAGCACACCAAGGTAATTTTTGTATTTTTAGTAGAGATGGGGTTTCGCCATGTTGGCCAGGCTGGTCTTGAACTCCTGACTGCAGGTGATCCACCTGTCTCAGCCTCCCAAAGTGCTGGGATTACAGGCATGAGCCACTGCACCGGCCTAAATGACACTATATTCTTATAAAATGTTTCCTACTTCTTTGACATTAACGATATTGCCAAAATGTATTACTTAAGCAAATACATAAATGATGTACTATATCAGAAAACCAAATTTTTAAAAAATTTACTTACTCTTAGCCACTCTACCATGTTTTCTTCAATTTCGCTATCAGCAGAGATGTCTAATATAAGACGTCGTGTCAAATGAGCTTTATGATACCTCATAAAAACATCTTTGTTCTGTACATATTTAAGTACCAAGAGCTGTATGAAAAACAAAGTTACTTTCAATTCTTATATACTCTTAGCCATCTCTCGAATTTAGACCCTTCTATATCCACCAATTGTCAAAAGTCAGAAATTTTTATATACATATAAAGACCTAGTAAATTATCTGTGAGAAATACCCAGTCCTAATATACTACTTTAAAAGTTAGCAAAATTGAGACCATAACCAAATAAATTTTTAGTCACTCTAAGTAGCAGTTTTTTAGATTTTACATAAATTGCAATGATATACTTTACATGAAAAAAAATCAGTGGTTTTCTTCACCCAAGTTTCTCTTCTACTTATCTTTTCCACTTTTTTTTCTGCCACTCATCATCTCTCTGGGCCTTTTTGTCTACACTTGCCCACTATCTTATTTTTTTTCGTGTTTGGATTCCTGGGCTTACATCATTACACTAACTGGGTGACAAAAATGAAAGCAAACCCTTGGTCTACTCTCACTCACCCTTAGCTACCTTGGACTCTCACAAAAAAGGAATCTTGCAACTATCATTCCAAATGTGTTGGAATAAGTCCTGTATTAGTAGCTACAATTTAATTCCTAAAAATAATCATGAAAGGAGAGGAATTAAATGGTATTTCCTTCAAGAAGCTATGAATAAAAATTTTCAGAAGAAAAAATACCCCCCCAGAGGTCTTGCACGGTAAAACTTCATAACATTAGTTCTTTACAGATACATTTTAAAATTGGTACTATTAGAAAGTCCTGTAAGCAAAACACAAATTCAAAGTAAGATAATTGTAAAAGTTGAAATTAAAAAAAGTTCATGTACCACTTCTTTAAGCTTTGCTTCAATCTCTTCAGAGGTTAGTTTTTTGCTTAATGGTGTTTTTCTTAGCAACATGTCACAGTAATTGGCAAGCAGCTCAGGGCATTTTGACTCAGGCTGAGTTTTTAATCCCACCCTAAAAAAACAAATCAAAAGCAGTTGATGGAAAAATGATTGATGTTTGCAATTTTTTCTAAATCCAATTATTCACAAGCGAATTTCTTATGTTAAGTAATGGAATGACCAGGTTTGGAACTAGGATGAGCAAGCAAAATATTTAGGGTGCCTAATATAGGGAGGCACTCACTGTTAGGTTCCCCTAAGTGCTGACGTGGCACTTGCAGAACCCTGTAAGAGCCTCCTTCAATTTTACACTCTAGGCCAGTGCAGTGACTCACGCCTGTAATCCTGGCACTTCGGGAGGCTGAGACGGGCAGATCACGAGGTCAGGAGATCAAGACCATTCTGGCTAACATTCTCTACTAAAAATACAAAAAATTAGCTGGGCATTGTGGCATGCACCTGTAATCCCAGCTACCTGGGAGGCTAAGGCAGGAGAATCGCTTGAACCCAGGAGGCGGAGGTTGCAGTGAGCCGAGATAGAGCCACTGCACTCCAGCCTGGGCAACAGAGCAAGACTCTGCCACAAAAAAAAAAAAAAATTTTTTTTTTTACTCTAGGTACCTTCTTGCCACCCTAGTGCTGACTTTGGCAATGATATTTAAAATATTTTGTTGAGAGATCTGTTAAAATACTTTTGAAAAACTGTTAAATTATTGGATATTTATGTTAACATTTAAAACTTTTTATTATTAACATGTTAAAACTGTTATTTCACTCTTTGAAATGTATCTAATATAACCCACATTCCATAATGATGATATATCTACCATTATTCATTAAAAATAAAAACTGTAAATGAATTCTTCCTAAGCAATGAAGAATCTGTATCTTCATTTGCTTTCCTGATACAATTTTTTTTTTTTTTGAGATGGAGTTTTGCTCTTGTCCCTGAGTCTGCAGTGCATGATGTAATCTTGGCTCACTGTAACCTCTGCTTCTCGGGTTCAAATCAATTCTCCTGCCTCAGCCTCCCAAGTAGCTGGGATTACAGGTACCTGTCATCATGCCTGGCTAATTTTTATGTTTTTAGTAGAGATGAGGTTTCGTCATGTTGGCAAGGCTGGTCTCAAACTTCTGACTTCAGGTAATCCACCTCCCTTGGCCTCCCAAAAAAGTACAGAGATTACACGTGTGAGCCACTGAGCCTGGCTCTTGATACAAATTTAAACACAGCATATTGTTGTTTTTTAAAAAATAACTGAGACACAAACACACAAAAAAAATTTTTAAAAACTGAGACAAGGTCTCACTAAGTTGTCCAGGCTGAACGCCTCCCAAGCAGCTGGGACTATAGATGCATGCCACTGCACCCAGCAGTATATTGTATTTTTATGCTTGAAAGTCTTATTTTTTATCCTACGTTTCTAAAAATATACATAAATAAATGAAGATTTTGAAATTTCTTGTGCTTATAAAAGTCAAGTATTGTTTTGCAAGGATTGAGCTATACAAATTGTAAGTATACAAATCATCTAAACAACAGTTATACTGTGCATACACAGACACAAAACATACGCATATGTAACAGTTGACTACATGTATCAACTTTTAGCAGGGCAAATAAAACTTTTTTCTTCCCAATTATAAATCCAGGAATCAGCATAGATTCTATTTATTTTATTTTTGTAAATTTGTCTTTGCCCTGATAAATCCTACTCACATAAATAAGTAGATGGGACTAGAGTAAGTTTTGCTTATGATGTCATTCAATTATTTGAGCACCTCCTGAGCCATTTGCAAAACAAAAAAAATCCACACTAATCTAATATTAAAAATTATTTTTAATGATGCATATTTAAATAATGGCTAACATCAGTGAGGTGAGGAATGGAGAAAATAAAATAAAAACAACAACAAAAATAATAGCCAACATCAACTGTGCTGAAAGCAAAGAAGTAGAAACTATCTGACTAGGATCTGATACCTAAATCATTAGAAAGTAATTTTACGTACATCAGTACCAGTATTTCAAAATATTTCTGTCTTAGGCAATCTGAAGGTTGTTACATTCTGAGGCAAAGCACCACAGGAAGAATCAAGAAAGATAACGCCTTTCTTCGCAAAGTGGAAATGGGTCATTGTGAAAGAAGTAGAAAGGAAAAAATGTAATGATACTTCTATCACAGGGCGCAATTTTAGAAAAGGTGAATGTGAAGTTGAAAATTTAGAAATGGATTTTCTTGAAAGTGTCCACATTGGCATACTCAAGGGCAATCTTTCCGTATTCCCTTAGGTAGCCATACTCCACTAACTTAATGAGAATCCACCCATCTCTCCTTGCAATGCCTGGCCTAGGTGTGAGCTACTCTAACAATCCAAGTGATCTACCTTCCTGCCTTCATTCAACCTGTTGAGAGGAGAGCCATCAGCTTTTATTTTTGTTTTGACATGGACATCTTGCTACATTGCTCAGGCTGCTCTTGAACTCCTGGGCTCAAGCAATCCTCACTCCTCAGCCTCCCAAGTAGCTGGGATTACAAGCCAGCTATTTGTCTTACACTGTTTCTTTGAAGGTAGTGTGTTATTTTTTCCCCCTGTGGCTGTTTTAAAAGTTTTATTATTGTTGTCAGCTTTAAGCTGTTTACTATGATGTACCTAGGAATTGTTTAATTTGTATTTATATCCCACTTGGGATTCACAGACACCCTTAAATCTTTACTCAATTTTGGTCAATACTATTTCAAATATTGGTTAATACCCTCTTTTCTATGCTCTATGATTCCAATTATATATGGTTTTAGACACTTTCTTTCTTCAGATAACAATTTCCATCTATTTGTCCATTAATATGTATTGTTTCTTCATTGCTATCTATTATCTAAGCTTATTAATAATTACTGAGATATAATTCGCAAAGCATACAATTCACTCAAAATATACAATTCAGTGCTTTTTAAGTATATTCACAGGGTTGTGTAATCATCACCATAACAAAATTTTAGAACATCCTCATTATCCCAAAAAGAAATGCCATAACTGCTAGCATTCAAATCCCATTCTCTAGCTAATCTTCTCTCATCTTGAAGGCCTGGGCAACAACTTGTCTACTCTATGGATGTGCTGATTCTGGATATCTCAGATAAATGTTATACAGTAAGTAGTATTTTGTGACCCACTTCTTTTACTTAGCATCAAGTTTTGAAGATTCATCCATGAGTCATAGCATGTATCAGCTGTTCATTCCCTTTTTTAACATGGATCTTTTATTGAGAGTCAAACATTTATCATTTTAATCATTTTCAACTGTAAAATTCAGTGGCATTAAGTACATTCACAATGCTGTGCAAACACCACTGCCATCTATTTCCAGAACTTCTTCATTATCCCAAGCAGAAATCTCGTATACATGGAACAGTAACTTCCCATCTCCCTTTCCCCATCCCCTGGTAACTTTTCTTCTACTTTTTGCCTCAATGGATTTGCCTGTTCTTGATAGCTCATACAATTCTATTCATGCAAACTTTGTCCTTATGTGTCTGGCTTACCTGAATCACTAGAACGTTTTCAAGGTTCATCTATCTGTGGCATACAGCAGAATAATAACTCATTTCTTATGACTGAGTAATATTCCACTCTATGGACATTTTGCTTATCTATGCAGCTGATAGACATCTGGGTTGTTTACACTTTTTTGCTATTAAGAGTAATGTCACTGTACTATGAATATTTGTGTGCATATTTCTGAACGAAAGTATGTTTTCATTTCTTTTTGGTATACACCTCAGAGTAGAATGGTTGGGCTGTACAACTCTGTTGAACTTCTTTTGCTTATTTTGGTCTTTTTCTTGTTTTTTTTTTTTTGTTGTTTGTTTGTTTTTTAAAACAGGGTTTCACCGTGTTGGCCAGGATGGTCTCCATCTCTTGACCTCGTGATCCACCCGCCTCGGCCTCCCAAAGTGCTAGGATTACAGGTGTGAACCACCATGCCCAGCCGTTGTTTATTTTGTTTTTTAAGGGTAGTCAAGCAAAGCAGTGGGAATGGAGAAGAACTACATCTATACTGGTTGTGATCGATTAGTTGTAAACACCACTGCACTTGGACAAGCCTATGCTGAACTTCTTGAGGAACTACCAAACTGTTTCCACAGAAGGTGCACCACCAACAATATCATTTCAATTTTTCCAAATCCTTACGCACACTTCTTGTATCTGTCTTTTTATTTTAGTCAACATACTGGGTATGTTGTGGCATCTCACTGTGGGGAAGCTATTAGTCCTAATTAAAGTCCTTATGTGTTAACTCCAACATCAGGATCACCTGAGAATCTGCTTCTAAAATGATTTTAAGTTAAATCAATTTCTGTCTTTATAGGATTAGTAATGTACTGCATACTGGACACTGTATACAAAAGAATCACACAGACACAAGATGATGTTATCCTGCATTAAGAATGGGTTCACCCTTTGTTCTGCATGAAAGGAAATCAGTCTCTCTCTCCAGGGTTAGCCAAGGAATAAAAGGAATGTCCCTCCTGGATTTTCAATTCAGCATCCAGTGGGTTTTGTTACTCCAGTCCTGACCACCAAAACATCTACTGCCCCCCAGCAGTACTGCTTAGCGTGGGCCAAACCTACATTCTCAGTTGCTGCTTCTCCTTAGGGAAACATAGTTACAAATCCTCAAGTAACCTCTAAAAGGTTTATCTGGCATTTCTGTACATTTCAATTCTTTGTCATATCTTTTTCTGTAGCTCTTACATAACATGAGATTACTATTTTCTACATTTACCTGATTTTCTGCTTGTTCTCAGCAGAAGCACTGGTCCACCACAAACTACTCCACTCCGTCTCATAAGCAAGTCTCCCAAATAACTTGGATGCTACTACCAGCTTATTCTTCTAAAACAGGGCTGTCCAATCTTTTGGCTTCCCTGGGCCACAATGGAAGGATTATCTTGGGCCACACATAAAATACACTAACACTAATGAAAGATGATGAGTTAAAGAAAAAAACAATTGCCAACAAGACTCAATGTTTTACATGAGTTTATGAATGTGTGTTGGGCCACATTCAAAGTGATCCTGGGTCTCATGTGGCCTGTGGGTTGGACAAGCTTGTTCTAGAACATTACCTCCTCCATATTTCCAATAGCCATGCCACCTATTCTACTGCCTGGATCAGCTAATGATACTTATTCTACTGCACAGAAATTTTCTACTTTATTTGAGACAGGGTCTCACTCTGCTGCCCAGGCTGGAGTGCAGTGGTGCCATCATAGCTCCCTGCAGCCTTCACCTTCTGGGTTCAAACAATCCTCCTGAATAGCTAGGACTACAGGCGTGTGCCATCACGCCCATCTGATTTTTTTAAAACTTTTGTAGAGATGGATCTCACTATGTTGCCCTGACTGGTCCTAACTCCTGGCCTCAAACAATCCTCCCACCTTGGCTTACCAAAGTGCCGAGATTATAGGCATGAGCCATGGCAACCAGCCTAGAAATGTTCTACTTTAATGTGGAGCTAAAGGTAGGACCTTAGAATCAGAAAACAAAGAGAAACCCAGCAGTCCTCACTTCTGGGAATCTATCCTGTAGATAGATTCACAAATACTAAATGTGCAATATTGTCTTCTGTAGTACTAATAGTAATAGCAACATATCAGAACTACTTAATGCAGCAATAAAGAACCAGCTAAATAAGGTATAGCACATCTACCAGACAGAATGCCATGCTGCTATTCAGCATAATGAGGTTATGAAAAACCAAGATAAAACAATATAATGGCAAAAGACTGAGACCAAATGCCCTAAAATGAGGAATAAGACAAGGATGCCTGAATTTACCCCTGCCATTGTAACTGTAGTAGACATTCCAGTCAGAGCAATTAGGCAGAGCAAAGAAAGAAAACAGATCCAAACTGGAAAGGAAGAAGTAAAGTATTTCTATTTGCAGAAGTCATGACCTTATATACAGAAAAGCTGAAACAATCTACAAAAAAGCTTTCTGAGCTAATAAATCAATTTAGGAAAGCAGCAAAGTACAAAATCAACACATAAAAATTATTTGTGGTTGGGCATGGTAATTCATGCCTGTAATTCTAGCACTTTTAGAGGCAGAGGCAGGAGGCTCACTTGAACCCAGGAATTCAAGACCAAGCTGGGCAACATAGCAAGACCCTGTCTCAAAAAAAAATTAGCCAGGAATGGTGGTATGGGCCTGTAGTCCCAGCTACTCAGAAGGTGGAGGCAGGAGGATTGCTTGAGCCCAGGAGGTGAAGGCTGCAATGAGCTGTGATCATGCCCTTGCACTCCAGCCTAGGTGACAGAGAGAAACCCTGTATGGGGAAAAAAAAAAAATCAGAAAAAAAAAGATGTGTTTTTATACACCAGCAATGAACAACCTAGAAGGAAATTAAGAAAACAATTCCAGGCTGGGCACGGTGGCTCCTGCCTGTAATCCTAGCACTTTGAGAGGCTAAGGTGGGAGAACCACTTGAGTCCAGGAGTTCAAGACCAACCTGGGCAACATAGTGAGAGACTGTCTCTACAAAAAATAATAAGCCAGGTGTGGTGGCCTGAACTTAATTAGCTACTCAGGAGGCTGAGGTGGGAGAATCACTTGAGCCCAGGAGGGTAAGACTGTTGTGAGCTGTGATTGTGCCACTGCACTCCAGCCTCAGTGACACAGTAGACCTTATCTTCAAAAAAGAAGAAAGAAGAAAAAAAGAGAGGAAAGGAAAGGAGAGGAGGAAAAGAAAGCAATTCCATTTACAATAGCATCCAAAGAAAATGCCAAAGTATAAATTTAACCAAGAAAGTGGAAGACTTGTACACTGAAAGCTGCAAAACACTGCTGAAAGAAATCGAAAAAACAAATGAAAAGAAATTCCATTCTCATAATTGGGAGACATAACATTAATATATTCAATGCATTTCCTATCAAAATTTCAAAGGTCTTTTTCACAGAAATGGAAAAGTTGACTCTCAAATTCATATGGAATTAGAAGGGAACTCAAAATAGCCAAATGACCTCGAAAAAGAACAAAGTTGAAACACGCACACGTCTTGCTTTTAAAGCTTACCACAAGGCTGCAGTAAATCACAACAATGTGGTTACCAGCATACGGACAAATATATAGACCAATGGAATTTACCTAAGCATCCAAAAATAAACACATACATCCATGGCCAACTGATTTTTGATAATGGAGCAAAGACTGTTCAATGAGTGCTGGAACAACCGGATATCCACATGCAAAAATATGAAATTGGACCTCTATCTCACACCATATACAAAAACTAACTCAAAATGGATCAGTGACTTAAATACAAAAGCCAAAACTATAAAAGTCTTTTTTTTGTTGAGACGAAGTCTCACTATGTTGCCCAGGCTGGAGTGCAATGGCACGATCTTGGCTCACTGCAACCTTCACCTCCCGGGTTCCAGTGATTCTCCTGTCTCAGCCTCCCAAGTAGCTGGGATTACAGGCATGCGCCACCACACCTAGCTATTTCTTTTTATTTTTAGTAGAGACGGGATTTCACCATGTTGGCCAGGCTGGTCTTGAACTCCTGACCTCAAGTGATCCACATGCTTTAGTCTCCCAAAGTGCTGGGATTACAGGTGTGAGCCACCGTGTCCAGCCCTATAAAACTCTTAAAAGAAAACATAAGAATAAATATTTGATTTAAATATAAAACCAAAAGCAAAAGCAACAGAAGAAAAATATAGGTAAATTGAACTTAATCAAAATTAAAAGTTTTGTACATCAAAGGAGAAATCAAGAAAATGAAAAGATAACTTACAGAATGGGGGAAAATACTGGCAAATCATACATGTGATATGAATCTAGTAGCAGAATATATAAAGAACTCTTACAACTCAACAACAAAGACAAAGAATCCAATTAAAAATGGGCAAAAGGGCAGGGCATGGTAGCTCATGTCTGTAATCTCAACACTGTGAGAGGCTGAGGCAGGAGGATCTTTTGAGGCCAGGAGTTTGAGACCAGCCTCAGAAACATAGCAAGACCTCATCTCTAAAAGAAATTAGTCAAGTACAGTGGTGTGTACCTGCAGTCCCAGCTACTCAGGAGGCTGAACCAGGATGACTGCTTAAGCCCAGGAGGTGGAGGCTGCAGTCAGCTATGATCACCCTTCATAAAGGAAAATAAAAGAATGGCAAAAAAAAAAAAAAGATGAAAAATTGCTCAACATCACGAGTCATGAGGCTGAATGAAAGAAGCTTTACACAAAAAGTACATAGTGTATGATCCCATTTATACAAAGTCCTAGATTAGGCAAAACTAACCTATATTGGGGGAAATAATCAGGACAGCAGATGCCTCTGGAAGGAGCTGGGTGGGACTGACTGTGAATAGACATGAGGTAACTCTCTAGAATGCTAAAGACAGCAACCATGTTAATGGGGTATAAGCATTTGTCAAATCTGACTCAAATGTACACTTAAGATTTATGCATGGGACGATATGTAAAATTTACCTAAAAACATAAACATCAAATTCAATGAATGCATTCTGAAGTGTTTAGGGACTAAAGGTTACTAATACCTGCAATCTCTTTAGAAAGGCACTTAAAAAGTTGACTGAGGGGCATAAATAGATACATATTTGACAAAGCAACTACAGCAGCTCTGTTGTAAATCAGAACATTTTCATTAAAAAAAATATGCTCGGGACTGGGTGCAGTGGCTCACACCTGTAATCCCAGCACTTTGGGAGGCCAAGGCAGGCAGATCACTTGAGGTCAAGAGTTGGAGACCAGCGTGGCCAAAACCCCATCTCCACTAAAAATACAAAAAAATTAGCCGGGCACGGTGGCATGTACTTGTAATACCAGCTATTCGGGAGGCTGAGGCAAGAGAATTGCTTGAACCCAGGAGGTGGAAGTTGCAGTGAGCTGAGATCGCACCACTGCACTCCAGCCTGGGTGACAGCGTAAGACCCTGTCATAAATAAATAAATAAATAAATAAATAAATAAATAAATAAATAAATAAGCAAGCAAGCAAGCAAGGAAGCTAGCAAACTCGGGTGACAGAGAATGAAGAAGATCTCTACCTACTCGTGCGAAGAGATGGCCAAGATGTAGTGCTGTATGTTTCACATATTTCACAGTTTATAAAAGAGAACATAATAAACGCCTTTCTAAAACATGTCAGTATAATACGGTATGACTCAGAATGTCTTCCACCATATTACTCAAACAACGTACAGCTCAAAAAAGACAAAATGAAAACACTAAATGAAAAATACTTGATTGCTTTTCCTTAAGAAATGCTATTTTTCAGTAGTTTTCAAGTATTTTAACATTATATATAAAATTTCTTTAAAATGGTAATTCTTAGCTACAAGTACATCGAAAGATGTTTTTCAATTAACCTTTATTGCTATTTAGTACTACTCTCAAAGTGCTATAAGTAGCTCAGATTTATTTCACAAATTTCAGTTGTCAGATTTTCCATAAATTATGCTTAGCACAGGCATATTCATCTTACCAATTATAGAACAATTTTTTTAAAAATAGTAATAGAAAAATTTACATTAAAACGGAGTTCTTTTTATATCATTATGGTAAATTGAGTCACTTTCTTTGCTTCTTTAAGTAATAGAATACTATTAGTCACTAATGAGGGAAAAACAATCAAGTAGAGGTCCTAAAAGATTAGGAATAAAATATTTTTTTCTACTTGAAAAAATTATCACTTTTTAAATTGTAAAATAATAAAAAATTATAAATGCACTTTAATAGCCAAAAGCAGCAAAAGTCACAAAACTAACAACAAAACCAAACCTAACAGGGTACCTTGTATACCTAGTTAACCCGTATTACACACACAACAATTTAAGTACTTTAAAGTACGGTTTTTTTAAACTTACCCCTTCTGCTTCAAAGGTAATTCAAGTTTAAATATGGTAGCATCATTAACAACTGCTTTATATGCCTGCAAAAAATAATTTGT
Organism: Leontopithecus rosalia; assembly: GCA_028533165.1. Classification (NCBI taxonomy): domain Eukaryota; kingdom Metazoa; phylum Chordata; class Mammalia; order Primates; family Cebidae; genus Leontopithecus; species Leontopithecus rosalia. The sequence goes on along the minus strand of CM052657.1, from coordinate 5,432,273 downwards.
AATAAAATCGTTATTTTTAATATTTAAAACATACAAAGTTTGAAACACCCAAAAACACATAAAAATATGCCAGTTTTTATTTCTAATGGTATATCTGGCCAGACAGAATTAGCCTAGTCAAAGACTTGAGCATGTTCTTTGTTATATTATAATTATCAATATTCTCAAGTGAGGTTTTTTTTTTTTTTTGAGATGAAGTCTCACTCTATCACCCAGGCTGGAGTGCAGTGGCATGATTTTGGCTTACTGCAACCTCCGCCTCCCAGGTTCAAGCGATTCTCCTGCCTCAGCCTCTCGTGTAGCTGGGATTACAGGTGCCTGCCACCACGCCTGGCTAACTTTTGTATTTTTAGTAGAAAGAAGGTTTGTTTCATCATGTTGGCCAGGCTGCTCTCAAACTCCTGACCTCAGGTGATCTGCCTGCCTTGGCCTCCCAGAGTGCTGGGATTACAAGCATGAGCCCACGTGCCCGGCCTCAAGTGAGGTCTTTTTTTTGAGACAGGGCTCGCTCTGTCACACAGGCTGGCTCAGCTCACTGCAACTTTGGCCTCCTGGGTGCAAGTGATTCTCCTGCCTCAGCCTCCCGAGTAGCTGGAACTATAGGTGCGCACCACAGTGCCTGGCTAATTTTTGTATTTTTTAATAGAGGCAGGGTTTCATCATGTTGGCTAGGCTGGTCTCGAACCCTGACCTCAAGTGATCCACCCACCTCAGCCTCCCAAAGTGCTGGATTACAGGTGTCAGCCACTGCACCCAGCCTATACAACTGTTCTTGTTAAAGTCACTGGTAACTTTCATGTTGCTGAAGATAACGGTTAATCTCCATCTTATTTGATTTATCAACAGCATTTTAAACAGCAGATCACACCCTCCTCCTGAAAGCACTTTTCTCACTTGTCTTTTAGCACGTAACATTCTCCTGATCATTGTTTCCTTCTCATGAAAGATGACTCTTCATTTTTCTAACAATAAAATATCAGAATGCCCTAGGCCAATACTTGGATCTGTCCTCTTTTCTGTCTTCACTCATTACCATATGGATGTTTAACAGATATTTCAAAGTTAACTTATTCAAAACTGAGTTTCTGATCTCTGCAACCATCTCTCCAAAACCAGTTTCTCTTAGTCTTCCCTATCGCAGTGAACACATCCTTCTAACTGATCAGAACACAAATCTGAGTGTCATCACTGATTAGTCTCTATCACATTCTACATCTGATTCAACAGCAACTCCTGAATAGTCTATCTTCATAATATAATCATAATCTCAGCAATCCCTCTTCTAGGCATACACCCAAAGGAAATTAAATTACCACTTCATAAAGATAACTGCACTCCCACATTCACTGTTTATTCACAGTAGCCAAAATATGAATACAACTTCAGTGTCCATCAATGGATAAAGAAACTGGTACATATGTACTATGGAAGACTGGAAGACCTTATGCTAAGTGAAATAAGCCAGACACAGAAAGAAAAGTGTTGCATGATCTCACTTATATGTGGAATCTTAAAAAAAATTCATATATACAGAGAGGAACAAAAGAGTAGTAACCAGTGACAAAATAGGCAGAAAAGAAAAAGGGAGCGGTGGTTCAAATGATACAAAGTAGCAGATACTCAGGATGAAAGTCTAGAGAGCTAATGTACAGCATGAAAACTACAGGTAGTGACATTATACTGGGCTGGGCGTGGAGGCGTATGCCTGTAATCCCAGCACTTTGAGAGGCTGTGGTGGATGGATCGCTTAAGCCCAGGAGTTCAAGACCAGCCTGGTCAACATAGTGAGAACTCATCTCTACCAAAAAAATTACAAATTAGCCAACCGTAGTGGTGTGTGCCTGTAGTCCTGGCTTCTACTCAGGAAGCTGAGGTGGGAGCATCACCTGAGCCCAGGCAGGCTGAAGCTCCAACGAACCAGGTTGTGCCACTGTACTGAGTCTGGCCTGGGTGACAGAGCAAGACCCTGTCTCAAAATAAATAAATAAAACAAAATTATATTCTATATTGGAATCATGCTAAATAGTAGACTCTGGGTACTCTTGCTACAACAACAAAACAAAACAAAAAACAAGAAAATGGGTAACTATGTAAGAAGATGGATATGTTTATTTCCTCTACCAGTGAGATGACAGAACTGAGAAAGCATCAGGGCAGGTGAAGAGTTTGCAAAGAACGTGATTTAAAGGGAGAGCCACCACATGTCAAATAAGTTCTTAAATGGTATTCTTCCTTCTTTCTTCCCTTCAGTCTATTTTTTTTGCAACAGCCAGAGCAATCCTGTTAATACATAAATCACATCCTGACATTCTGTTTAAAATTTTTAAATGACTTCCCATCCTACTCACAGTAAAAACTAACTCCTCACCATGGCTCAGTCTTACATGATCAGGCTTCCTATGAAGCCTTTGCAGGCTACTCAACTTAAGACTTCACACCACCCTACCATGTCTATACTCCCTTAACTCCTTTGCTACTTTATCTACTTATTTATTTGTTCTAAAAGAGACAAAAAGAGGCCAGGAGTGGTAGCTCACACCTGTAATCCCATCACTTTGGGAGGCCAAGTCAGGAGTTCAAGACCACCCTGGCCAACACAGTGAAACCCCATCTCTACTAAAAATACAAATTAGCTGGGCGTGGTGGTGGACTCCTGTAATCTCAGCTACTTGGGAGGCTGAGGCAGAAGAATTGCTTGAACCCAAGAAGGGGAGGTTGCAGTGAGCTGAGACTGCAGCACTGCACTCCAGCCTAGGCAACAAGAGCGGAACCCCATCTCAAAAAACCAAAAGAAAAGAAATTAAAATAGAAAAAAAGAGTGAGAAAAAAAAATCCTACTGGACAAAGTTGTTTTTTTAGAATCAGTCAAACTTAGGAAGTAATGAAAAGTAGTCAAAGAAGAGAAAAAACTAACAGCAATTTCTTGTTATAGGTTTATTACATTAAAAAAGATCAACGCCAAGGACAGCATTGTGTTTCATTATCATTACCATATTCTAGGAAGGGTGGAAAAAGAGGGTATGCAATACAAATGCTTCCTGGGAAACAAGGATAAGTCTAACAAAATCTCAAAGGAACCCCATGAAAGGACAGAGGATGGAGGAATCAACTCTGCTAGGGATGAGTTGTGCAGGGAGCAGGACATCAGAAGTTCCAGGGGAAGTATTCTTTGAGCTGGGTCTGAATGGAAGGATGAACAGGAATTCAATAGAACAGTAATATTCAAAAACAGAAAAACATTCTTGGAAAAATGAGAAAAAAGCAACTAACTAAATATTAATTCAAAAGGCTACCCAATGCCAAGAATGCTTACAATGCTTACAAACAAAACAAAACAAAACAAAACAGAGTTGCCCTCCACTGATGAAAAATAATAGTTGCTAGTTTTTTAAGTTTATAATAGTAAAATGATGCAAATTGATTACTAAAGTCAATTATGAGAGTACAACTTTTAAAACAGTGTTTTTTAGATATATAGGAATATGTACCTTATCTCTTGCAGTAAGAAATCGCGGATCGTCTTGAAAAGCTTCTTTGACGAGTTTACTAAATCTATTAAATAGTGTAAGTAACTGCTCAACATATTTCTCAGAGTCCTAGAAACAAAAGGTTTTATATTTTGAGTTTTTAAAAGGAAAAGAATAACACAAAAAAAATGAGAAACCACAAACATAATTTTAATAAGATTCCTTTAAAACTGGGACATTTTTTCTTAAAAATAAAATCAAAAGGTGTTCAGTATTACTGTTTTGCCATTTCAATTACTATTTCCAATTCTGCATTTAAAACAATTTAATGTTTTTATTTGTAATTAACACATAACTATACATATTATGAGGTACAATGTTATATTTCAATGCATGTATATACAGTATAATGATCAAATTGGGGTAACTACTATATCCATCACTTCATTTATTAATTTCTTTGTGGTAACAACATAAAAAAAAATCTCTTCTAGCTATCTTGAAATATACACTACAATGTTACTTGCTATATAGCCCTTCTACTGGGTAACAGAACACCAAAATCTATTCTTCCTATTGGACTACAAGTTTATACCTATTAACCAACCTCTCCTGGTCCCTCTACCCTCAGCCTCTGGTAACCACTCACTATTCAATTCTGCATTTAAAAAATAGTCTTGATATACATCTATCATTGACACAGAAAAAAACTTACAGTAGTAATAGTTTCAGCAGCTGCTACCATATCTGCCAGGCCAGCACTAATGATATGTTCCTCCAAGTCTTTCAGCATTGGCTCTATACCATTAGGAACTTTGTCCATCAATGAAAACATTAAATGTAACTCTGGAAGGACAGAACATATTCATGTAATCATTTCATTTACTAGAATAAGACTTCAGAGAAATAATAGTTAAAAGTTTGTAATGTTAATAGTACTCTGTGGATACAATGTGATTTTGGAGTAATTGGGGTTTTTTTGTTTTTTGTTTTTGTTTTTGAGATAGAGTTCCACTTTGTCACCCAAGCTGGAGTACAGTGGCGTGATCATGGCTCACTGCAGCCCTGACCTCTTGGGTGCATGCAATCCTCCCACATCACCCTCCTGAGTATTTGGGACCACAGGCACATGTCACCATGCCTAATGTTTTCTGTAACTTTGTAGAGACAGGGTCTCCCACTGTTGCCAAAGCTGGTCTCAAACTTTGAGGCTCAAGCAATCCTCCCACCTTGGTCTCTCAAAGTGCTGGGATCACAGGTTGAGCCACTGAACTTGGTCTAAAAATTATGTTAAAAAAATCTAATTAAAAGTGATCAGGCGGAGTGTGGTGGCTCACGCTTGTAATTCCAGCAGTTTAGGAGGCCAAAGTGGGAGGATCATCTGAGCCCAGGAGTTAAAGAGACCAAGCAGGGCAATATGGCAAAACTCATCTCTACCATTTAAAAAATAAAACTTAGCTGGGTGTGGTGGTGCATGTCTTTGGTCCCAGATACTTGGAAGGCTGAAGTGTGACGACTGCTTGAGCCCAGGAAGTTGAGGCTGCAGTGAGTAATAATTGCACCACTGCACTCAGCCTGAGTGACAGGGCAAGATTGTCTCAAAAAATAAAAATTTTTAAAAAGTGATCAAATACTGTAAAAGCCCACTCCTTTCTTTAAGAGGTCATTCATTTGGCTAGACAGAGTGGAAACCAGCCTAGGCAACATGGTGAGGCTCTGCCTCTACAAAAAATTCAAAAATTAGCCAGGCATGGTGGTACACAGCTGCAGTCCCAGACACTGAGGAGGCTAGGAGGTGGGAGGATTGCTTGAGCCCAGGAGGTCAAGGCTACAGTGAGTTCTGCATTCCAGCTTGGGCAACACAAGGAGACCCTGCTTCAAGAGAAAATATGAGTCATTTGATTTTCAATGCAAAGAAATACTTATTTACACACAAGATCAGTATATGTCATAAGGTGATTGCAATATTAAATATACAGCCACATCATCTAAAATGAGTAGTAATCACAAAATCAACTGTATTAGAGATTACAATATAAAATTGTATTCATAAAAATTTACAAAGCATTTTTTATGATATGCCACTTTACTGACCTCCATGAAAACCCTACCTCATGGATACTGATCACCATTAAATAAATACTTTTGAAGATAGTACAATATGGATCAGAGAGTTAACTATAATTAGACTGGCACCCAGAATACAAGTATTTTGTTTATGCCAATAAAGCAGCTTGCTTTTTACTACTGAATTACTCCTAAAAGTGCAAGAACTTAAGTGAATTGAAATACGTACTTTAAATGCAACTAGCAATTAAATAGGACCTTGCAGTTAGATTTAATAAAATCTGGAAACTCAGAAGTAAATTGATTTTTTAAAAAAAGCAAAAAAAAAAAGGTTAAAAGTTTTATTGGGGTAGTAGGTGTATGTGCATTTTTTTTCAGTTTTTTATATATTTGCTATCTCTCAAAACATACCCTTTTAAGAAAGCATCGAAGTAATTAAAAAATATACTTTAGAAATCCTTATAAAGTACTTTTGGGAGCCAGGCGCGGTGGCTCACGCCCATAATCCCAGCACTTTGGGAGGCCGAGGTGGGCGGATCACGAGGTCAAGAGATCAAGACCATCCTGGTCAACAAGGTGAAACCTCGTCTCTACTAAAAATACAAAAAAATTAGCTGGGCATGGTGGTGCGTGCCTGTAATCCCAGCTACTCAGGAGGCTGAGGCAGGAGAATTGCCTGAACCCAGGAGGCGGAGGTTGTGGTGAGCCGAGATTGTGCCATTGCACTCCAGCCTGGGTAACGAGAGCGAAACTCCGTCTCAAAAAAAAAAAAAAGTATTTTTGGGGCTAGCGATGAAGACTAATAACATGGAGTGTTTTTATTACTTTCTAAAAAGATTCACCATAAGGTTCCACACACAAGTCAAATAACTGGTTCTAATCCATAGACATATGTTTACAGTTCAAATTGGCCTTTAAAAGCAGTGTCCTGTTTTTGAGAAAAAAAAGTGGAAATTCACCATACACATACACAGATTTTTTTTTTTTTTTTTTAGGTGGAGTTTCGCTCTTGTTAACCAGGCTGGAGTGTAATGGCGCGATCTCGGCTCACCGCAACCTCCACCTCCTGGGTTCAGGCAATTCTCCTGCCTCAGCCTCCTGAGTAGCTGGGATTACAGGCACGCACCACCATGCCCAGCTCATTTTTTGTATTTTTAGTAGAGACGGGGTTTCACCATGTTCACCAGGATGGTCTCGATCTCTTGACCTCATGATTCACCCGCCTCAGCCTCCCAAAGTGCTGGGATTACAGGCGTGAGCCACCGTATACACAGATTTTGACAGCTTAAGGGTAACATGTTTAAAATGTAAGTTTATATACTCTTTCACAGTGCCTCTGTGTTAAATGTTATCATTTTCCTTAAGCATAGTTCACTCTAACAGACATACCTATGTGGAAAAGAATAATCTCAGAGCAACTTACTAAGTGATTTGTTTTAAAGATACCCTCTCTTAGAAGATTATGAAAACTTTATGTGATGTTTTACCTACTTTCAGTTTCATTTCTCTTGATCATGCCTTGGCACTCGGCTAAGATAGTCTCTTTAAATGATGTCACCAGGGCATTTACACAGCATTCCATGAGCTGAAATACATCAAAAATTAGTCAAGACTGCTATGAGCTATACAGCACAAATCTACTCAAACTCACAAAATAAAACAATATTGTTCAACAGAAAAAAATTCTACTGAAAGTAGATTTCACTTACCTTTACTACAGGATTACTGAAGATGGATATGCTATGCTAGTTTACCAAAGTATATTTTCCCCTAAGGAAAAAAACTATAGAACTTAGGCTCTCTTTAGAATTTTTAACAAAAATCCCCAAGGACGGTAGAAAAAAACTAAAATATGCAAAACCAAATTCTATTAACTAACTTTTCCTGTCTGGAGAGAACCTGTTTTAGAATTAGGTTATAAAATTCTAGAAGTATGAATACATTCATTCAACAAACCATTATTGAATGCCTACTACATGCAGGCACCAAGGAAGTGTTTATGAGACAAGAGTAAACTATAATTCCTGCTCTTGAAGCAATCACTGTCTAACTGAGAGTAAGGAGGGCAGTAAACTTAAACCGCTAACTAAGTATAACTCAGTTAAGTGGCACCGCACACATACACAAACAAACATACAACAAAAAATAAATAAAAACAAACTTAAAAAAGACTTTTTTGTAGGGTAGTTAAAATTACCTCATCCACAAGCTGATATCTAAATGGGATCTTGTAAAGTAAGAACAAGCCCTAAAATAGGTTATGTTTTCTAGGAATACCAGGAAGCTTAAAATGGTAGAGAAGAGACAGACAGCATAAGAAAGGCTAGAAAGATGGGCTGGAACTAGATTATGAATGAAAATCTATGATTTGGAGTTTTATTTTATAGGTAGGGAAGGAAGAACAAAGGAAGGTTGGTTTGTTTAAGAGGCAGGGTCTTGCTCTGCTGCCCAAGCTGGAGTACAGTAGCATTACTACATAGCTACTATCTCACTACAACCTTGAACTCCTGGGCTCCAGTGATCCTCCTGCCTCAGCCTCTTGAGCAGCTAGGACTACAGGTGTGTACTGTAATCCCTGTTTAATATTCTAAGCTTTTTGTAGAGATGATGTCTTGCTATGTTGTCGAGGCTAGTCTCAAATGATCCCCATCTCGGCCTCCCAAAGTGTGGGATTCCAGGTGTGAACCATCATGTCTGGCCTCAGGAAGTTTTAAACATAGGATAAACATAATGAGATTCTCTTCTCCTCAAGTCATTATTAAAGATCAGTGTAATGACAGTCAAGCAGGTGGTAAGGAGCAGGTGGTTGGGGTATGGTAAAAGAGGCTGTTGAAATATTTCAAGTAAGATATCAAGGGTCTAGTGCTCTAGGAGGTCGAAGATTTCATGTCATCCCTGCTTCCTCATGTTATGTAATTATTTACTTCTCTTTGGGGATCATATAAAACTAATATGTTGTGAGGATTAAAGCTAGGTACAATAAGGCTGATATATCTCTTCTGAAAAACAGATCACCTATCTGTAAATTAAGGGAGGGAATAATGTCCCTTAAATTTTTTTTATTAAAAATTCCTTTGGAATTGATACAAGTCAATAACTACTGAAGTTGAATTTAGGTAACGGGGGAGGGATTCATTACACTGTTCTTCCTACTTTGTAAAAATGCTTAAAGACTTCCTAATAAACAATTTTCTGTGGTCTCTCCTAGTTGGGGGGCTGAGGTGGGACAATTTCTTAAGCTCAGGAGGTCAAGGTTGCAGTGAGCCTTGATTGTGTCACTGCAGTGTAGTCTGGGCGACAGTGTAAGACTGTCTCAAAATTTAAAAAAAAGTTTTTTTTTTCAAGCTCCTTTATTAGAATGATACTGATACTTCTAAATCCATGTATACATGTATATTTCTTTCCTAAGAAAATAATACACACATAAAGTGGTGAAGAAACTCCTGCCTTGCAAGGTGGAAATCTCTACCCCAACTGCTGAATAATCTTATTCTGTAACAACACTTGACCAGGCCCAACTGAACACTTTTACCTTCAGCAGTGAAACCAGGAGTAAGCATAGGTAAACCTAACAATATATAACTAATAGAGAACAAAGAAGTGGAATCTTCATAAACTCTAAGCTCTGTGTTTCCTATTCCATTGAAAACTTTCACTTGAACATTATCCTGTTCAGTAGTAGTTGAAATTTTGCAGCTTCTAAAAACTCAGACCAGTGTGTTTCAGACTGCATGTTGTGAAATCAGGTTTTTTTTTTTTTAATTATATAGGACAAAACCAAAAATATCAGAGTGTGTCACACATTGTAACAATGAATATGATTTCGTAATACTTTTGTTTCAGATATGTACAAATAAACTAAGCTACAATATAAAATGCATTTCTTATTGTACGCTACAACACAGATTAAAAGGAGAGGCTACATTGACAACACAATTAAACTGAGAAGAATTCGATAAATGCTTAAATGAAAGGCATTAGGGAGATAAAAGATTGCTGAATCAGTTTCTACTTTGAGAGGTTAAACAAATTATTATAACAGGTATCTTTTAATGAGCACTTACTTTGTAGCAGGCATTATGCCAAATGCTTTATATACAGATCTCATTTAAACCACATGACAACCTTGTGAAGCGGATATTTACTTTATGAGGAGGTACACTGAGAGTTGTTACATGACTTGGCAAACACTGCACACTTGGTTCATAAGGTCTTAAGTTATATAATATGAGGCCAGGTATGCGTCTCCATAGCCTCCAACTCTTCTCACTACTGAAGTAGAGAATGTACATACTTAGTAATGGCTACATGCTCAGAAATGAGTTATGTATTTTAAGGAACAGAGAAGTATAAAACATGGTTCATGCCCTCAACAATCTTACAATCCAGTTGGGAACCCATAAACTATATTTCTAAAAATGTGTGTATGGTTCATACGTACAGAGGTGTATGAAAAGAAGATCAACTTCACTAATAAGCTAATAACTGGAAAACGCATCATTACTATAAACTTAAGGACAAAGACCGTGCTCGGTCCACAGCTATACAGACTGTACTGTTTCCTGGCACACAGCTGGTGCTTAATAAAAATACAAGGCAGTCTATAATTTGCTACTAAACCTAGTGGTAGAAACAACAGCTACTGTGGGAATAAGAAGAAACTGATAAAGGCTAGATGATCTGAGCTACTTTATTACAACTTTATTACAAGATGAGTTAAAAGAATCCTTATAAGATTTTGGGTAGGCAGAAGAAAACATTGCTAAATGAATCCAAGAAAAAGAAAGTAACAGAATGAGTTATATAAATAAGAAAATTTTCTTATTGGAGTACAGTGACTCTTGCTGTACAATATTAAGTTAGAAAAATAGGTTAGGGTCAAATTATGAAGCATCTTAAAAATCAGGGGTATGAAATAATGATACTCTAGATTTTTAGAAGAAAAGTAAAACAATAAAAGTGATGTTTATGAAAGATTATCCTGAACTCAAAAAATAATAAATACAAATGGTCAGTAATAACTATGAAGGCCAGGCTGGACAACATAGTGAGACCATTTCTTGGAAAAAAAAAAAAAAACATAGAGGAGTGGAGCAAGATGGCCAGACAGAAGTTTCCATCAATCATTCCTCCTGCAGCACCAAATTTAACTATTTGCACACAAGAAAGCAGACTCCTTTTGCTTGAGAAAAGCTGAGAAAAAAATAAAGGGGACTTTGTCTTATATCTTAGGTTAACAGCTCAGCCACAGGAGTGTAGAGTACTAGGTGGGCTCTTAAGAGTCCATGGTTCCACGTCTCGGCTCTTGAATACCATTTCTGGACCTGCCCTGGGCCAGTGCAGAGGCCACTGCCCTGAAGGGTTAGTCCCAGGACAGGAAGCATCCATCACAAGCTGACTGAGGAGCAGTATTAAGAGCAAAGTTTATAGCTATAAGCACTTATATCGAAAAAGGAGAAAAACTTCAAGTAAACAAACTAATGATTCATCTGAAAGAACTAAAAAAGTAGAGGAAACTAACTCAAAATTAATATAAGAAAAGAAATAATGAGGATCAGACAATAAATAAACGAAATTAAAATGAATATAAAAGAGCAACAAAACAAAAAGTTGGTTTCTTGAAGAGATAAATGAAAATCAACAAACCTTTAGCCAGACTCACTAAGAAAAAAAGAGAGAAGATCCAAATAAATAAAATCAGAGATGATAAAAGAGACGTTACAACAGACACTACAGAAATTCAAAGGATCACTAGTGTCTACTATGAGCAACTGTATGACAAGAAATTGGAAGATGTAGAAGAAATGGGTGAATTCCTAGACACACACAACCTACCAAAACTGAACCATGTCCAAAATTTGAATAGACCAGTAACAATGAGATAGAAGCCATAATAAAATGTCTCCCAACAAAGAAAAGCCTGGCACCCAACTGTTTCACTGCTGAATCCTTTCAAATATTTAAAGTAGAACTAATATCAATTCTACTCAAACTGTTCTGTAAATAGAGAACGAGGGAATACTTCCAAACTCATTCTATGAGTTTTACCTGATACCAAAAGCAGACAAAGACACATCTAAAAAAGAAAACTACAGGGCAGTATCACTGACGAATATCGACACAAAAATCTTCAACAAAATACATGAGAACCAAAAAAAATTATTTTTGAGACGGAGTCTCAATCTGTCACCCAGACTGGAGTGCAGTGGTATGATCTTGGCTCATGGCAACCTCCACCTCCCAGGTTCAAGCGATTCTCCAGTGTTAGCCTCCCGAGTAGCTGAGATAACAGGCAACCCCACCACCTTGCCTGCTAATTTTTGCATTTTTTTTTTTTTTTAGTAGAGATGGGGTTTCATCATGTTGGCTAGGCTGGTCTTGAACTTCTGACCTCAAGTGATTCATCCTCCTTGGACTCCCAAAGTGCTGGGATTACAGGCATGGGCCACTGTGCTTGGCCTAGCAGACCAAATTTAACAACATGTTAAAAATATCATTCATTGTGACCAAGTGGGATTTATCCCTGGATGCAAAGATGGTTCAACATACACAATCACTCAATGTGAAACATCATATAACAGAATGGCAGACAAAGACCATATGCTCTGTTTTTCTATTTTTTATTTTCTTCTTTTTTATTTATTTTTATTTTTTCTCATATGTTCATTTCAATTGATACTGAAAAAGCATCTGATAAAATTCAACATTCCTGCATGATACAAATGCTCAAAACACTGGGTATAGAGGAAACATACCTCAATATAATAAAAGCCACACATAAGAGACCCATAGCTAGTATCATACTGAAGGGAGAAAAACTAAAAATCTTTTCTCTAAGATCTGAAACATAACAAGGATGCCCACTGTCACATTTATTCAAAATAATACTGGAAGCTGTAGCTAGAGCAATAGGACAAGAGAAAGAAATAAAGAGCATCCAAAGTGGAAAGGAAGCTGTCAAACTACCCTGGTAGTTTGCAGACGATATTACCTAAAATGAGACATCATCTTATCCCAGTTATGTAGCTTCTGTCTGTAAGACAGGCACTAACAAATACTGGTGAGGATGCAGAGAAAAGGGAACCCTAATACAATGCTGGTGGAAACGTAAATTAGTGTAAGCACGATGGAGCAGTCTGGAGGTTCCTCAAAAAACTAATACAGAGCTACCATATGAACCAGCAATCCCACTGCTGGGTATATATGAAAAAGAAAGGAAATCAGCATATGGAAGAGATACCTGCCCGTCCACGTTTACTGCAGCACTATTTATAATAATCAAGATTTGGAAGCAACCTTACTGTCCATCAACAAATGAATGGATAATGAAAATGTACATAAACACATTGGAGTACTATTCAGCCATAAAAAAGAATGAGATTCTGTCATTTCCAACAACATGGATGGAATTGGAGAACACTGTGTTAAATGAAATAAGCCAGGCCCAGAAGGACAAACTTCACCTGATCTCATTCATTTGTGGGAACTAAAATTAAAACAATGAACTCATGGTGAGAGAGAGTAAAAGATAAGTTACCAGATGCTGGGCAGGGAAGTGAGGTGGTGGTGGAGAAATAGGGATGGTTAATGGGTACAAAATAACCAGAATGAATAGTCAGGCATAGTGGCTCATGCCTGTAATCCCAGCACTTTGGGAGGCTGAGGTGGGTGGATTGCCTGAGGTCAGGAGCTCGAGACCAGCCTGACCAAAACGGAGAAACCCCATCTCTTCTAAAAATACAAAATTAGGTGGGGGTGGTGGCACATGCCTGTAATCCCAGCTACTCGGGAGGCTGAGGCAGGAGAATCGCTTGAACCCAGGAGGCGGAGGTTGCGGTGAGCCGAGATTATGCCATTGCACTCCAGCCTGGGCAACAAGAGCGAAACTCCATCTAAAAAAAACAAACAAAAAACCCAGAATGAATAAAACATAGTATTTGATAGCAAAAAATAATTTAATTGTACATTAATAATTAAAAATAACTAAAAGATATAATTGGATTTCTGTAACACAAAAGATAAATGCTTGAGGATATCATTTACTGTGATATGATTTTCATGCATTGCATGCCTGTATCAAAATATCTCATGTAACCTATAAATACATACAACGACATACACCATGTATGTACACACAAAAAATTATTCTAAAATTTTTTTTAAGTTTACAAAATAAAAAATGCCCCATCTCATTAATAATTTTTAAATGCACACAAAAAATATTTAAAAATCTATGATATTGAGAGATTGGTAAAAATCAATAGACTGACAAAACCCAGATCAGCACAGATATGAACAAGCACACTGTTGATGGAACTACATTCCTGAAAGTCAGTTTGGTATTTACTGTGTAGTAATTTGTAAAAGGTTCATGGATTTTTACTGCAGCTATGTAATTTCCAGGAGATTCTATTCCAAGAGGAAGCCAAGTGTGAGAAAAGAGGTATACACAAGGATGTCAAAAAGATACAGGTATTTAAGGATATTCCAGAAGGCACTATTTGTAAGAAATAAACTATAAACAATAAAAATGGTCATCATTAGGGAACTGATTAGTAATATTAAAGTGCATATAGGTTATGTTGTCATACAGATTGTGATATGATTTGGCTCTGTATCCCTACCCAAATTTCATCTCAAATTGTAATCCCATGTTGAAGGGGGGACCTGGTGGGAGGTGACTGGATCTGCAGGGCTTCCCCCATGCTGTGCCTGTGATAGTGAGGGAGTGGTTTGAAAAGTGGCAGTTTCCCCTGCACACTCTCAAGCTCTCCTGCTGCCAGGTAAGACACACCTTGCCTCCCCTTTGCCTTCCGCCATGATTGTAAGTTTCCCGAGGACTCCCTGGCCATGAAGAACTGTGAGTCAACTCAACCTTTTTCCTTCATATATTACCCAGTATCAGGTAGTATCTTTATAGCAGTGTGAAAAAAAAAATGGACTAATACAATGTGTGCGGTGTAAAAATGAGCAACACTGTAAATTTATTTTTAAATGTAGGAAGACAAAATGGGGAGGGAAATAGGAATGGAAAAAAAAGGAAAAAAGAAAAATCAACAAAACAAGTATGACAAAATAATGGAATTGTTGAATATGGAGACTGGGTATGGGGTGGGGTTCACTACACTATTTTCTCTACTTGTGTTAAGTATTTTAAAACTTTCATTACAAAGTTGGTTTTTGTTTTTTGAGATGGCATCTGGCTCTGTCGCCCAGGCTGGAGTGCAGTGGCATAATCTCGGCTCACGGCAACCTCTGCCTCCCGGGTTCAAGCGATTCTCCTGCCTCAGCCTCCTGAGTAGCTGGGACTACAGGTGCTCACCAGAATGCCTGGGTATTTTTTTTTATTTTTAGTAGAGGCAGGTTTCACTGTGTTAGGCAGGATGGTCTCAAACTCCTGACCTCGTGACCCGCCCGCCTTTGCCTCCCAAAGTGCTAGGGTTACCAGCATTAGCTACTGCACCTGGTCTACACAACTTTTTTTTTTTAAATAAAGAGAATTATGGTATAGATTCCTATATGTTAAAAAATTCTGCAGAAAACTATTCTACCTAGGCAAAAATATGAAAGGGAGATTGCTAGATACAATTCTCCCTGTATTTCAAATAGTCTCATCCTAACAAAAGAGTCAGTTTCTTGAGGACAGAGTTCATGTTATTTCTCTTTTGTATTTCTTCCCATTTACCAAAGGACTACATCCACAGTCGATCCTAAATACATACTTGTTATTTGAAAATATATCTTGAATGGAAAGTATAGTGATAAGCCATCTCTCTCACCTTGTATTCCCTTTCTGTTTCCCTTTGCTAGCTTCTATGAAGAAAAAAACTTTTTGCCATATGCCATCAACTACTGTATGTTTGCCTGAGAATAGCACAACTTCTAAATCCATAGCAATAGGGAAGGAATCCCCAGCAGCTAACTATGGCGACCGCCATGGAGTAGTGGGTGCTGGTGGAGATGGCACAAGCGCTCTATGAGGCTCCTGCTTACCATCTTATTTAGGAAGGGTTTCTAATACTCTGGATAATCAGACTTCTTTTCTCTAAGTCTTACAAATTACAAGAACGATCTGATCTTATAATCAAGGAAAAGAACTGATTGAAGAGTGGCAACCAGAACCTCTTGTTCCTCCTGTCCCAAAAGACCATCCTGCCCCTCAACTACAACATCGTTTCAGGTTAAGTGAGCACCTGGTCTTTGAGAATCTTCTCTTGAGATATCTCTCTTTGGTTCCATGACTCTTCCACCCACTTTGTGTGGCCTTGCACCCATGGCTGCGTCCGCCTCCTCCACAGTGGCATATGTGAAGAACCCAAAGCCCCTGGAGTGCTTGGTGTTTGGATCTCTCATTACCACACGGTCCATGAGCGTTCCCCGTTGCTCAAAATGGCTTCTCAGGCTGTCGTTGGTTGTTTCAAAGCTCAACCCTCCAATGAAGAACTTCCTCAGCTGTTCAGCTCTTTAGGAGACTCTGACTTAGACATGATCACGGGGAGCAGAGAGACTTTAATGAGGCTTCTTCAGTGGCGTCCACGGGCAGAACCAACTATTAATTATTTTTGACACGGAGTTTAGTTCTTGTTGCCCAGGCTGGTATGCAACGGTACGATCTCAGCTCAACGCAAGCTCTGCCTCGTGGGTTCTAGCGATTCTCCTGCCTCAGCCTCCCGAGTAGCTAGGATTACACCACCATGCCCAGCTAATTTTGTATTTTTAGTACAGATGCAGTTTCTTCATGTTGGTCAGCTGGTCTTGAACTCCCAACCTCAGGTGATCCACTCACCTTGGCCTCCCAAAGTGCTGGGATTACAGGCGTGAGCCACTGTGCCCAGCCACAGATATCAAGTTTTACTCAATTCTTGGTATGGTCAAAAGTGAAGGGACGGGCAGGAAGAGGGGCCCAGCAGCCACGTGGGCCAAGTCGGGTAGGAGGAGGAGCTGGGACCTGTGACACGTAGGTGGCCTGGGACAGGGAGTCTCAGCAGGTGGGGAGACATTGAGTCAGGTTGGTTGGCACTGCAGTTTACCATATCTTCTTTATCCTCCCACGTCACTTTTTCAGTCTCCTGGATTGTGATGTTCTACCTAACGCCCCCATGTTGTCCGTGAATCCTTCCAGGGATAGGCGGGGATGTTTAGCGGGTGAGGGCCCCTCATCTCTCCCCCACCTCCACTGCTGGGGAGGGAGCAGTGGCAGCTGCTGGGGTTGCCCTGACCGTTTTGGTTGTCGGGAACTGTGGCTGGCAGCTCTGGGTGGAGAAGAACTGCTTGCTACAAGAACTGCAGGATCCCTGAGGGGCTGGGCAGGTGGTCTTTCCCCAGCACCTGAGAGGCCACCTTCTCTGGCCAATGGGAGCAGCCTGGAACTGGGCCAGGGAGCACTGCTGGAGCTGGGTCAGGCTTCCCAAAGGGAAGGACGCCTCCTGCAGGGCTGTGTGCACTGGGCACTCCATGGCCCTTGGAGTGGAAACCCAGGGGCACCTTGGCCTTGTCAGTCCTGTTCATTTCTGTCAGGTTCCTGCTATGGACATTTCCCTTTAAGGCCCTGGGACTGCAGTTTCGGGAAGCGAGGTTTCCCTAAGTCTCCAGGGGCCTCAAGGTGAACGCTGCTCCCCCATTGTTACAGGGGCCCCCTTTCTCCTCCTCCTGCCTCTGGGTCTCTACCTGATCGTCCACCTCCATTGGTTCTTCCAGCTCTTCTTCTGCCCTCACCTCTGTCTTCAGGATCGGGACGGAATTCCAAGACCTCTTCCCCAGCACTTGTAGCAAAGGCAGTTGGAAGGGAAACTTAAGTTTAGACGAGGGATCCTCACGGGGCTGACGCGTATGAACACGGAGTTGCATGCAGACAGCACGGTTTTCTCTGTTGGGGGGGCCTCCAGACCAGAGGAGGCAGGTCCTGCAGTAGGGCGCTCGAGTTCGGGGTGATATTCCAGCTGGCTGGAAAACAAGGCCCAAGACCTCGCTGAGGGTTCAAGAAGAATCGAGAAGAGTGTACGGCTCCCAGGGCAGGCACACGCACCTGAGCTGTGGGGTCAACCCGGCCAGCCAAAAAGTCCACATGGACAACAGGAGACCATTGCAGTTGCCACCGCTGCCAGGGCCTGCGGTGGAACCAGGAACGAAATCTGCTTAGGAAATCTCCCATATTGCACAAGTTGTGCATGGACAAAAATCATGGTCAGAAATGGAGAGGGTACTCCTGAGTCACCCACTAGTCTGTGGCTGGGCGGGCACTGGGCAGCTGGGCTCTTATGACATCTCAATGGGGCTGGTGACAGAGCAGAGTGTGGGCCAGTGCACAGGAGCCCAGCAAGAGCACCTACAAGTGGACTCAAAGGGCACAGGGTGAGGCTCCCTATCTGTCTAGCTGGACTCTCGAGCCCCAGGGATGTCCTGCTCTGGGGGATAGGTGTGTGGCCCTGGATAGGCCCCGCTGTGGGACATGCGGGGCTGATCTGCCAGAGCCCTTCCCACCTGGTGCCTGGCCCAGGCGCTGGCTGGCACCCAGTGGCCATGTCTTGGCTGGACTTGTTCCCTGGGTTACAGGGCCAGTCCCTGCTGGAAGCAGAGCTCAGGACTAGCCAGATCCTGCCAGGCTCCCCTAGGGCCTCAGCGCTTCTCTGCCGCCTGAAGCCAGGCCCACCTTCTCCGTTGTGGTCCTGACCTCTCCAGGCAGATTTCAGGAGAGGCCTCTCCCGGCTTGACTGGCTGCCGCTCCTTACCACTTCCCTTCCTGGCATTCAGGGTCTCCACTTCTTTTTACGAGTTTGCCTGAGAACTTTCAACTGGTCATTAAGGTGATCATGACCCAGCCAGGGTTTGAACCCAGGCTGTGCGATTCCACAGCTGGCACTCTGGCCTGTGTGCCATCTGATCATGGATACAGCATGTATTCTTAATTTTCCCCATAGTCCTAGGGTACTTAGCACCGTGGCATATCTGTAATAAGCACATGCACACATAGAAGGAGGTCTTCAATACATAAGTTGACCATGGCCCACTCTGGGCTCCAGTCCTCTTCAAGATGTAGGGATCACCAGCTGTCAGCACAGCACCATCCCACATTGTGCTTCTAATGGAGCCTTGCAGCCCAGATGTTCTTTCTCGTCTGGTGGGAAGAATCTAAGTACGTAAAGACGATGTTCTAAATCAGCTTTGGTCTATCCTGAAAGAAATTCACCAGTGGATTATTCCATATAGATAAAAGCCAGTTTCTCCAGTCTTCTTGGATGTGTCTAGACAGCAAGTAACTTATTTATTTGCAGGTTATAGTGGATCAACGTAATGGATTAAAATACGATCAACATAATTTCGTCATTGTGAGCAAGCTAGCTGGGTCCACTCTTCACCACACATTATGATACTCTAGATTTTCTCACGGCCAAGAGAAAGACATACTCTTGGATGTCTGGACTAGGGAAACGTGTATGAAAATCCATTGGCCACTCCACGTCCTTTCACTAGAAAACTGAAACCACGTATATTGGAGGATATTGCTAAAAGGTAAGAAGTTACTTCTGTCATTGTGTTAATTGTTTTCTGGTTGTTTTGTAGATCTTTTGTTTCCTCCTTCTTTTGTTGTTTTCTTTATGGTTTGGTGAGTTTCTGTCCTGATAAGCTTTGATTCCTATCTTCATTTCACTGACATACCTGATGTAATTTTTCCCTTTGGTTACTCTGTAGCTTACAGTTAAAAATTTATAGTTATGATAGACTATTTAAAGCTAATAAAAAGTTGTGATCACACATGAACATGCTATACTCCCTCCACATCCCATGCCAATGCACAAAATTTATACTTTTTGCTATGATTTACATTGTTCTGTATTGTGTATTTGTTAAGAACTCAGTGTAAATATAAAAATAAAGGATGTTCAACTTAAAAAAAAAAATCGGGGGGGGGGACGCCACTGGCCGGGCTGCAGCTCTGGTGGCCCAGGCTGCGCAGGGCTGGTGGAGGCGCAGAATCATCCCCATGGCCGCCGTGCTGGATCCCGACGAGCCCGCTAAGCGGAAGCCCTTTAAGCTCCTCGGAATTTTAGATGTTGAAAATATTCCCCGCGCCCGGGATTCAAAACTATATGGTTCATTAGGATCTGTTGTGGCTGGTTTTGGACATTTTTTGTTAACTAGTAGA
Source organism: Leontopithecus rosalia (assembly GCA_028533165.1). Lineage (NCBI taxonomy): Eukaryota > Metazoa > Chordata > Mammalia > Primates > Cebidae > Leontopithecus > Leontopithecus rosalia. The sequence goes on along the minus strand of CM052657.1, from coordinate 5,412,596 downwards.
ATTAGAAGATCATGTGATGTTGGAGTAGGAGGATTTATCTTGGTGACTTTGGGATGCTGGTTTCATTGTAGGTATAATTATGCAAGCAAAAAAATCCAGCAAAGAATTACTAGACAAGGAATGAAAAATAAGTTATTCTATGAAGGTACCCACCTCGATCCTGAAAGAAAACGAAACAACCGTAACAGCAGCAATTGAACGACCTTGAGCATAGAAAACCAGACTCCCTGAAGTCAGTGTGAATGCAGCTAAGATCAACCACATAAAACATTTCATGTACAATAAGCTCTCAATCAAGTAAACAAAGTTTGTTTAAGTTGTAAAAAAAAAAAACAAACAAACCATAGCAATCTCTCCCCAGAGGTCTGCAAGGTGAAACACTTGAACTATTAATGTGCTTGATGTTTTTACCTCCTCTATAGCAAGACTATAAACTTCCAAAATAATGCCTGCCATAAAACACAGCAGGCACTCCAATAAGTACCTGTTGAATGAATGCATTCATAGGTCTGGAAGATGAAAGGTGAGACAGGTAGGCTATGAGATGTAGATTCTTCTACTTTTTTTTTTTTTGAGACAGAGTTTCGCTCTTGTTGCCCGAGTTGGAGTGCAATGGTGCAATCTCGGCTCACTGCAATCTCCGCCTCCCGGGTCCAAGTGATTCTCCTGCCTCAGTCTCCCAAGTAGCTGGGATTACAGGCACGTGCCACCATGTCTGGCTAATTTTTTGTATTTTTAGTAGAAATGGGGTGTTTCACCATGTTAGCCTGGCTAGTCTGAACTCCTGACCTCAGATGATCCACCTGCCTCAGCCTCCCAAAGTACTGGGATTACAGGCATGAACCACCGCACCAGGCCAGATTCTTCTTTTAGTGGTATTCAATTTGCATAATTATTTCTACCTTGCTGAAATTTTGTTAAGAAAAAAAGGGGCATTTCTGATTTTCATTAGTTATGTAATAACTCTGTATAAGGAATAGTTTGCTTTGTCTCCTCAGCTACAAAATAAAAGCTGAACTAAAATCTTAAGTTCCCCCACTTTGCAATTCCACTGTATCAGTATCAGGTCCTTAACCATACAAGGATATCTGTAACATATTCAATAATTAATTTCCTGGCCTTTCTAGTTTGACTAAGATTCTTTTTCTGTAGACCTCATCTAAGGAGGTCTAACATCCCATGTCTAACATACCAAAATACTGACGGTTAGTAAGTGCTTATTTTAATGTTGATAATTTATAACTTGTGACCCAAGTTGCTTATTCGGCTTTTTAAATCAGTTTTGCACAGATGGTAAAATAGTTTTTATTTGTCTTAGAATTAGTAAGCAGTTTTCTCCAAATCAGTGCCCTAACAGTAAAAGGAATCATGCTAGGGACAGTGCTTAAATGCTTAATATATCCTATGTCATTTAATTCTGCTAATACAAAAGGGTATTACTGAATTTTTTTTTTTTTTTTTTTAGAAAGAATCTCACTCTGTTGCCCAGGCTGGAGTGCAATGGCGTGATCTCCACTCACTGCAACCTCCACTTCTCAGGTTCAAGCGATTCTCCTGCCTCAGTCTACCATGTAGGTGGGATTACAGGTGCATACCACCATGCCCAACTAATTTTGTTTTTTTTTTTTTTAGTAGAGACAGGGTTTCACCATGTTGGCCAGGCTAGTCACAAACCCCTGATCTTGTGATCCACCTGTCTCAGCCTCCCTAAGTGCTGGGATTACAGGCGTGAGCCACCATGCCCGGCCTATTCCATTTTATAGTTACGAAAAGAGAGACTACAGAGGTTGAATAACTTGCCAAAAATACAGACAGCTGGTAAAATAACAACTGTGGGATTCAAATCCACATCTAATTCCAATGTATATGACCCTGAAGACTGTAACGCACTCCCTCCCTATCAGTGTCCTGGTCATTCTGACGTGATCAAGACTTACACTACCAATTCACTTTTCTATTCTTCTATTGTATAAATAATCCATTTTATTATAGTGTCATCCTGAGGACAGGGACCAAGTCTATCTTATTATCCCCAACTGGCATAATGCTTGACATATTGTGGGTATATAATAAATACTAACTGAAATACGAAGGTATCCAGGATCACCTAAAAACTGAAAACCCAACACAAATTTTAAAAGTCATTCTGGCTTAAAGCTGGGTGTGGTTGCAGGCACCTACAGTCCCAGCAAGTGAGGAGGCTGAAGTGGGAAGACTGCTTCAGGCCAGGAATTTGAGGACGCAGTGCACTATGATCACACCTGTGAACAGCCATTGCACTCCAGCCTGGGCAACATAGCAAGGCTCTCTTAAAACAAAAAAGGCATTTTGGCTTAAATATTTTTCTTGCTCTTTTCTTATTGTTGTGTACTTTTTGCTGTCGAAATGCCTGTTCAGCAGCACAGCTCAAAAGCCTCTTACCGTGTTTCACTAATACATTGCTGTTCATCATACAGGACCACCCAATGATAACCGAGCTTATCATAACTGTATGTAAAATCAGATGTGAGTAGGGTCTAAGTGGCTTTCCTATAAGTAATACAGAGTAGGGCTTCAGACATCTGATGCAACACTTGGCTGCTCGGAACTCTTGGACTAGTTTACTTTGTGGATTCTCCCCATAACTGCAAATAGCTAAAATTTCTGAAAGGGCTGTCCTCTGGCTGAGTACTACTATATTAAACATGCTACAAATACATGTATATTAGCACTAATGCTTACACACAGGCACTAAGAAACAAAAAGAATTTGATCAAGTTTGGGTAACTTGACCCAAGCCAGACCAATTAGAGCGGGGCCAGTTAAAACCAGTGGAGGAAGACTCTTATCACCTGTTAGGTCACAACCTGGAAGCTCTCACGGTCTCCACTTCAAGTAAATGCCTATCAACTCTAAGCGATAATAAAGCAGACCAGCAGAAATATTTATCCAAATACATAATATTTATGATATCACATCACATACCTAAAAGTCCTGGCAGAGTCGCAAGTTCCTGAATCCACATTTCCTCCCTTTTAGTCTTATCCCAGCGCTGTCCTTGGTGAAATTTACATGAACCAATAGATCCACTTGTTTTTGTTTTTTATTTGAGATGGGTTTTGTCCCTTGCAACCAAGAGTGCTAATTATATACATATTCGTGTAATATATATACCCAAATTATTTACCAAACTATATGTCTTCTTTATGTATTCTAAAGTGCTTAATAGTATTGTTAGGAACTCAGGATTTAGAATTAGACTTAAATTGAAACCCAGCTTCACCACTTCCTATCTGTGTGAAGGCAACCTCCTGTACATTTCTGAATTTGTTTCCTCATTTGTAAAACAGGAGCAACCTATTAGATATGCCTCCAAAATTATCCTGAAACCATCTTCTTACATATGCATCTCTATTGGCACCAACATCCCTCACCTAGATTGTTAGTCTACATACCATACTGCAACCCAAATGCTATTTTGTAATATGGAAATCAGATCAGTTCTCTACTTTTCCAAAACCTTTTACCAGCTTACTGCACTAAGCTCTCCTTTCGTGTCTACTCTTATCTTGCATCACTCTCCACCCCTCACCTGCTAAAATATCTAGCCACACTAACCTTTCTCTATTCCTAAAATACGTTAAGCTCCTTCCTGCTTCCAAGCCTTCACACTGCTCTTTCTTCTGCCTGAAATGCTTTTGTCTCAGATCTTCAGAAGGCTAGCTCCCTATTATTCACGTCTTAACGCCAACATAATTCCCTCAAAAGAGACCTTTGCTGACCATATTCCATAAAGTAAAGGCAGCAGCAGGAGGATGACCACCACCAATATACTCTATAGCATTACTCTTATTTTATTTAAAAAATCACTTTTCCTTTGTTTACTTGCCCTCATCTGTTCACCTGCACTAGAATGTTAGCTCTACAAGAGCAAAGACATTGTTTTGTTTATGTTGTATCCCTTCTGCTTCACTGTAAAGACATTTGCAGAGTGACTAAATGCTCAATAAATATATAGGTCAAATAATGAAAAATTGCAGTATTGTAATCTCTAACTATAGGATCCTATCCTCTAATAAACCAAGGTCATATTTGCCCAAAAAAAAAAAAATTAAGAAACTTTAAATAATTTTTACTTACATTTCCATGGAATGTCATACTAAAAGGAAGGTAGTGCAGTAGAAAAAAACACTAGTCTGCCCAAAAGCTGTAATTCATCACTACAGATACAATGCTAAAGACAATGATTTTCATTACGTTTCAAAAAGCACTGTACAAGGAGAATGATTATCATGTACACATGCTCTACTACCAATAGAATAATTACACTAAAACTGATAGGTACTCAAAATTAGCTGCTCTCTGACTCTCTACTCAGATTCTTCCAATAACCCAGGCTCACATCTTTCATCAGCCTCAATCATCCTTCAAGCCTACTAACTGGTTCTTTCTTCCAAATGCCTCTTACATCCCTTCCTTTCCACTCCTGAGTCATCATGTATCTATTCAAAACTCCGCTAAATCACTCAAGACAGCTAAAAGCAAGTCTCTAAACTCTTCAAACCCTGCCACACACTCCATGGTGGACGAATTCTCCAAAAATGCAGTCTTGATGCCTTAATCATAAACTTTGACTGATTCTCCATCATCAAATCACTGGTTCTCAAACCTATCAGACACACATTCTCTTTTATAACAAATCCTGAAAGCAGCTACGCGTGTATCATGTTAGAAGCGTCAATATAGTTCTCTAATTACAATATACATGAGAAATCAAAGAAAAGTACTTTATAATTAGTAAGTATTTCAAACTGTAAATGCTTGGCCACAACTAAACTAGAAGAGACAAGAAGGTTGTCAGACACTTGTACCAATGTTGCATCAGTGGGAATGTGAAAACTATGAATGCAGGCCAATGTGAGTATACTGGTGACTAAAACCAAGAGCAAAATCCCCTATGGGAGATATAAATTTGTGACAGTGAAAAAAGTTTTCATATTCCAAACAAAACAAGGTATTATCTTTCCTTAACTCATACAATATCATCCCTGGAAAATGCAGCATGTATTAGTATCATGCAAAAATATTTTGGCTTATAAGCAAAACAAAATTAAATTCTAATTTTTAAAAAGTATAAACAGTATTTTCACTTATATAAGCGGTCAGTGGGACATTCATTTTTTTTTTTTTGAGACAGAGTTTCCACTCACCGCCCAGGCTGGAGTATAATGGCCCGATCTTGTCTCACTGCAACCTCTGCCTCCTAGGTTCAAGCAATTCTCCTGCCTCAGCCTCCCAAGTAGCTGGGATTACAGGTGCACACCACCACACCTGGTTAATTTTGTATTTTTAGTAGAAATGGTGTTTCACAATGTTGGCCAGGCTGGTCTCAAACTCTTGATCTGCCCACCTTGACCTCCCAAAGTGCTGGGATTACAGGTGTGAGCCAACTGTGCCCAGACGCCAGTGGGACATTCCAAAGTCATTCTGTTTTCTCTAATTGTGTGAGTTAAGGGAAGAAAAAGTCATTTTGGATGTGGGATAGATAGTTCTTGTTTATGCAGGACAGTCTGAGCACCATGAGCTGTCTACCATCTCTGGATCCCTACACACTATCTAATCATTGTAACAACCAAAAAATTGCCTCCACAAATTATTTTTATTTATTTATTTATTTGTTTTTTTGAGACGGAGTTTCGCTCTTTTTACCCAGGCTGGAGTGCAATGGCACGATCTCGGCTCACCGCAACCTCCGCCTCCTGGGTTCAGGCAATTCTCCTGCCTCAGCCTCCCGAGTAGCTGGGATTACAGGCACGCGCCACCATGCCCAGCTAATTTTTTGTATTTTTAGTAGAGACGGGGTTTCACCATGTTGACCTGGATGGTCTCGATCTTTTGACCTCGTGATCCACAAATTCTTATAATGATCTCTAGAGGTAGATACCACCCTCACTAAAATCTATGGTTTCAAAAATATTAACCTGCAATTCAAATGTCTTTCACAACGAGATAAAAATCTACCTCTCTGCTTTTTCAGACTTATTTCCACAACTTTCCAACATATAGTCTAGGCAAAGAGGTATATTTGTTCCCCATCTTTTGCTTATTGATATGCTTATGTTGTCATACCTAAACAACTTTCATTGATTCATCTGTCAGAATCTCCTAAACTAATAACAAGCAAATTCAAATAAAAACTGATTAACTCTATAAAGTGATCATAAAGATATTACCTTGATGATACTAATAAACTTAACATCTAAACATTTTACATATAAAAAATTGTTAGAGGAAAAAATCTTGGGGGTATTTTTTTTTTTTTGAGATGGAGTTTCGCTCTTGTTACCCAGGCTGGAGTGCAATGGCGCAATCTCAGCTCACCGCAACCTCCGCCTCCTGGGTTCAGGCAATTCTCCTGCCTCAGCCTCCTGAGTAGCTGGGATTACAGGCATGTGCCACCATGCCCAGCTAATTATGTGTAGTTTTAGTAGAGACAGGGTTTCACCATGTTGACCAGGATGGTCTCGATCTCTTGACCTCGTGATCCACCCGCCTCGGCCTCCCAAAGTGCTGGGATTACAGGCTTGAGCCACCACGCCAGGCCTGGGGGTAACTTTTATTGACTACATAAGATATGTCAAGATCCCTTGGACTGAAAAAATATTTTGGCTTATAAGCAAAACAAAAATTAGTTCTCTAATTACAGTATACATGAGAAATCAAAGAAAATTACTTTATAATTAGTATTTCAACCTCTAGCATGAGTTAATGAATTGGTTCAATGTAGGAAAACATTAGATGATGACCTCCATTTGCCTCCCAGACAAAAAAAAAAAAAAGGCATTCTTAGCCAGAAGCAGTGGCTCATACCTGTAATTCCAGCACTTTGGGAGGCTGAGGTGGGTGAATCACTTGAGGTCAAGAATTTGAGAACATGGTGAAACCATGTATCTATTAAAAATACAAAAATCAGCTGGGCATGGTGCCACATGCCTGTAATCCCAGCTACTTGGGAGGCTGAGGCATGAGAATCACATGAACCCAGGAGGCAGAGGATGCAGTAAGCAGAGACTGCACCAGTCCACAAAAAGGCACTCTTCATAGTATTATTTTTTTAACTTCTTTATTTTGGTTAATGATTATAGAAAAGTTGTCAGAAAAACAGCATCTCACTTCTCCCAACATTAACATCTTTTTTTTTTTTTTTTTTTTTTTTTTTT
>CM052657.1:5367311-5404897 GCA_028533165.1 Leontopithecus rosalia | reverse complement strand
AAAATAATAATAATTAATATTTTATCTCGTGACAATTGAAGTTTAAAACATCCTCCCAGAAGGAGAAGAAATATCCCCTAGGAATAAATGATTCATTATTCACTAGTTCAGTGTTTGCAGCCACTTTAGAGAATGTAACTGCCACAAAAAAAGAGAATCAACTTTATCTCCAAGGAGCATATATACTTGCAACATGAAAATTAAAAAAATGGTTAACTTTAGATATGCGTAAAATATTTAAAAATTACAAAAAAATAATTATATTAAATACAGTAAATTCTAGAACAGGTACAGAAATAGATTTGCTCTTGAATACCAGTTCCAAAGGACAATGTGTTCTGAATAAGGTGCACCGTCTGGGAGGCTGTGCTATGGCTCACCGGCAAAAAGAACCAAAATCAATTAACAATGCCGGTTGTTAAATAATATTATGTGTGTCATTTAGTTGGCATTCCTAAGCTTCTGTATTTCAAATAATCCCATAAATTGTACAATTAAATTACTTACTGCTTCAACGGAGTTACATTCTCGCCTTGTTTCTAAATAACGTAGTGCTCGTTTTTCTTCTTCTTTTAATTTAGCATCTGCCTGTCCAGAAGCAAAATAGCAATCGTTTTAAGAATATCAAGAGAATTGCTCAAATTATCACATACTAAGTTCAAACTTACATATTTCATATAATTCTGTACACCATTTTGTTGTAAATATGAGGGTGCCTGTGTTCTATAAAATCTCTCTGTTGAATCCAAGTATGCCTTCTCAAAATTGTCCCTATAAATCTGAAGCTTATCCTCAGGATTAGAACAAAGGTTAACTGAAAAACAGAAAATAAAATATTACTCCAATTATGATCAGAATCAATATTTTGAGTATAATAAATATTGAGTCGCTATGTGCAAGGTAATAATGCTGAAAAGAACATATAATTATATAAGACAAAAATCCTTCTCCATAAGAAACTTACAAAGATGAAAGCACAAAGTAGTAAAGCAACAAATAAATGATACAGATAATATAGACTGTTTTATTTTTGAATAGGTAAGACACTGACTTCTAACTGAATAATCAAGAAAACATTCACAGAAGCAATGGGATTTAAACTGGCCTTAAAGAATAAACTAGAATTTGTATAGAGATTAGTAAAGTAAGTAAATAGAAGCAGAAAAGCACAAGAAAATATGACTAGGTTGTCTAAGTGGACTGCAAGGCTAACAGATGGTAAGGCAGAAGAGTAAATTACAAATGGCTGTGAAGATGCTCTGGGCAATACAGTAAAACAATGCTTCTACAAAAAAATTAAGGCCAGGAACAATGGCTCACACTTGGAATCCCAGCACTTTGGGAGGCCAAGGTGGGCAGATCACTTAAGGTCAGCAGTTCAAGACCAGCCTGGCCACAACTGGGAAACTCTGTCTCTACTAAAATTACAAAAATTAGCCAGGCATGGTGGCATTCACCTGTCATCTCAGCTACTCGGGAGGCTGAGGTATAAAAATTGCTTGAACCCGAGAAGCAGAGGTTGCAGTGAGCTGAGCATGCCACTGCACTTCACCCTGGGGGAGAGAGCAAGACTTTGTCTCAAAAAAAAGAAAAAAAATTAGCCAGGTATTGTGGTACAGGCCTGGAGTCTCAGCTACTCAGAAGGCTTGAGTCTGAGAGGTGGAGGTTCAGTGAGCCATGATCACAGCACTGCACTCCAGCTTGGGCAACAGAGCAAAATTCCATCTCTTTAAAAAAAAAAAAAAAAGGCTGAGCGCGGTGGCTCATGCCTGTAATTCCAGCACTTTGGGAGACCAAGGCAGGTGGATCACGAGGTCAGGAGATCAAGTCCATCCTGGCTAACATGGTGAAACCCCATCTCTACTAAAATAACAAAAAATTAGCTGATTTCTTTTGTATTTTTTTGTATTTAGTGCATGGTGGCACATGCCTGTAATCCCAGCTTCTTGGGAAGCGGAGGCAGGAGAATCATGTGAACCTGGGAGGCAGAGGTTGCAGTGAGCCTAGATATTGCCACCGCACTCCAGCCTGGGCGATGGGGTGACACTCCTTCTCAAAAAAAAAAAAAGCATGCTGTATCACTTAAGGGGTAAGGAGAAATAATACCAATAAAATAATACTTAAACGTTAATCTTATCAACAGCAGGTGGGTTAAATGACAGGAATACAATCACTGTAAGAGGACCGTTTCAAAACTCTACATGTAAAGTTTAAAGTCTGGTGGCAGTTGAAGTAAAAACAAATTTCAGGAGCACTGCTGATGAAAATCTAAAGACTGGATAACTAAAGGAATATGGGGCAATGCAGAAAAGCCAGTCAAAAAATAACTATATGTTCATTAACTCAATCGATACCTATCTAGAGTGATTTTTCGCCACGCCCTTCATTCTATGTTCAGCAAAGACAGAGTGCTAACACCGCAATTAAACAAAAGTACTATGCCAAGATGGCACAGGTACTGTGAAGCACTGAATGCGAGACCTTAACTTAGTCTGGGAATTAACAAAGGCCTCCAGGAGGAGGAGGAAGGGTGGGGAAGAAACATACTCTAAGTCACAGGAAACAAATTAGAAGAGAGAATGTACTCCTACATGATCTCCTTTTCACTGCTCTTCATGGAAGTCACTTACTTCCTGAAAACATAAATACCTAAGCTTTTAATGAACTAGTTACCTTTTATGAGCTATACGTTCAAATCTATATATCTAATTTATTTCACTAAAAAGACCTGTCAGCCAAGAAATTAATGGCATGTAGAAAATAAGCATTAACCACATGAATATGAATTATTACACATTCTTTTAACACAATTAATATCATTCATGTACTCTTTTAAAAAAAAGCATGGAGGCTGGGCGCAGTGGCTCATGCCTGTAAACCCAGCACTCTGGGAGGCAGAGGTGGGTGGATCATGAGGTCAGGAGTTCAAGACCAGCTTGTTCAATACAATGAAACCCTGTCTCTACTAAAAGTACAAAAATTATCCAGGCACGATAGTGGCAGCTGCCTGTAGTCCCAGCTACTCAGGAGGCTGAGGGAGAAGAATTACTTGAACCTGGGAGGCAGAGGTTGCAGTGAGCCGAGATGGCGCCACTGCACTCCAGCCTGGGACAACACAGTGAGACTCTTGTCTCAAAAAAAAAAAAAAAAAGATCTAGTACAAAAAGCAGATGTAGCTTTGATTGTGCTATTCCATAATTGTCCTACAATTTCCATTAAACAGAAATTATGGTCCTAAAAGTTCAGAACATACCATAGGATTCTCTTACTCCAATAACCAGCTGAGAATCAAAAGCTTCTCCCAGTCTCTCAGCATGTACCAGCTTCATTGCACTATCTTGGAGTCTGTTTTTTATATTTGAAAAGATTGACTCATTCCATGTATCAAGCATAAGCTAGGAAAACAAGAACAAATTGTAACATAATTTTCAATTACTAATATATAAACTATCATGTACAAACACCAAAAAAGAAAATCAAATTTTTAGGCCTGAGCCAGGTGCAGTGGCTCATGCCTGAAATTCCAGCAGTTTGGGAGGCTGAGGCAGGTGGATCACTTGAGTCCATGAGTCTGAAACCAGCCTGGGCAGCATGGTGAAATCCTGTCTCTATAAAACATACAAAAAAGTTAGCCAGGTGTAGTGGTCCACGCCTGTAGTCCCAATGAGACGAGATAATGCCACTGTACTCCAGCCTCGGTGACAGAGCAAGACCCTGTCTCAAAAACACTTAGGCTGCAGTCACTTGAATACTTCAGGGAAGCAATATATTTAGCATAATGGTAAAGAGGACGTGTCGACTGGGTGTGGTGGCTCATGCCTGCAATCCCAAAACCTTGGGAGACTAAGGTGGGAAGATCACTTGAAGCCAGGAGTTTCAGACCAGCCTCAGCAACACAGTGAGACCCATCTCAACGACAACAAGAAATACTAAAATTTGCTAGGCATGGTGGCATGTGCCAGTAGTCCCAGCTACTTGGGAAGCTGAGGTGGGGGATCACTTGCATCCAGGAGGATGCAGCAAGCAAAGATCACACCACTTTACTCTAGCCTGGGCAACACAGCAAGACCCCACCTCAAACAAAACAAAAATAAATAAAGAACAAGTGTTTCAGAATCCAACGTAATTGGATTTGAATCCCAGCTTTGTTGCTTATTTACCCGCTTTCTTATGTGTAAAATGGTCAAAACGATAGTGCAAATTTCAAGTGGTTATAAAAGTTAATGATGATAATACATGGAAAATGTTTATTCTCCTACAATTCCATGGTTAAATTTCAGATACATTGGTGTGAAATACGCATATACATATATTTGTACAGACACATAAAAAATGCAAAAAGGACCAACTGAAAATCTGATACTGGACCTTATACAAGAGTATCGAAATCTACCATTTAGATGTTCCATTAAAATGATAAAAATGGTGTACACATATTGGTGATTATATCAATACTCCAAGAAACTTGGTCAGATGTAGGAGATACATTGACAGCAGCAAGAATAATAACAAGAGTTAACACTTTTATAGCACTCATTCTGTACCTAGGACTGCTCTATGCGTTGTGCACATATAACTCATTTAATCCTCCTAATCTTGATACAGGTACTATGATTATCCCCCCTTTAGATATGTGAAACCTGGGGTACGGATAGCAAAACTAACTTTCCACATTCATGCATCTCATCAATGATGACACTGGGATTGGAATCCAACAACTGTGGTCCCAGAATTGATACGCTTAATCACTAAGTGGACGCTGCTTCCTACAACCCATAGAGAATGGCAAAACCTAAAGGAGTAACAACAAAAGAAGAGGACAAGATTATGAGACTACAAATTAAATAGCAGTCAGAAGTGTTTTTCACTTTTTGGTTTTTTGGCACAGATATCGCATACTGCAGTCATTTCTATCACTGAAGAACCACTTGGTATCTAAATTTATAGTATCCTGGTCAACATCAGAACAAATTTTAAGGCGAGGATGGGGCATCATGCCCAGGTTATACTACTGTAATGCCTCAGTCTGTTATATACCTATCATAGCAAACAGTAAGTTGACTAAAGTTCAAACGGCATTTAGAAATTTTCAAATCTATGGTTCCATTTGATTCTTACAAGTAGAAAGATATATGAAAATGAGGACTCTTCAAAACAGAGTTTGAAGAGTTGAAAGGGAAACCTAGGACCCTTCATACTCAGCACCAAGTTCTTTCCATTAAATCATGACTGGTTACTTGACACAATTTTTAAATATGAAATAAGCCCAGTATATACTGACTTTATAATAGCTGGAATTAAGTAAAAGGGAAATTATAGAGATGATAGCAGTTTAGCTACAATTAAACAAAAAGTTATCAGAAGGTAACCTCATAAAAGGAGATTTTTGAGAGAGGAGAAAAGTAATTTAATTTCTAGTAAAATAAGAATATAAGCTGGGTGGTGGTTCATGCCTATAATCCCAGTACTGTGGGAGGCTGAGGCGGGCTGATCACCCGAGGTCAGGAGTTTGATACCAGCCTGGCAACATGGTGAAACCCAGTCTCTACTAAAAATACAAAAATTAGCTGGGTGTGGTGGTGTGCACCTATAGTCCCAGTTACTTGAGAGGCTGAGGCAGGAGAATTGCTTGAACCCGGGATGCAGAGAGTTGAAATCACACCACTGCACTCCAGCCTAGGTGACATAGTGAGATTCAATTAAAAAAAAAAGAGTAAAAAGAAAGAACAGAGAAATCAAATACCAAAAATACCAGGAAAAGGAGAAAGTAAAAAGGAAAGTAAAGGAGGTAATGGTTGAAGATACAGATCTATAGCTTAAGACCACATAAAAAGATGAAAGAAGATTGACACTAAAGACATTTATTGAAAAATAATATTTTTCAATAAAATCTAATAAGAGCTGAAAGGCAATTTACATGTGAAGTAGAAAAACCCACTTAAAAGTTCGAATTACTTTCAAATGCTTCCAAATTATCCTCTTTCTGAAGAATATTGGGAAAACAATAAGAAAAAGGGTCTTACCTTTCGAACAATACTGTCTTCCACATTTGATTTTTTACTGCTGCCCTGTTTACCCATTAAAGTAATCTCTAGTTGACAAAAAGGTTTTGGTAAAATATCACATTGCGTAAAGAATTTTCTCCATTCAACAATATACGCTTTTAGCAAAGCTGTATCATCTTGATGGCTCAATACTCGCTGAAAAAAAGAGGTGTACCAATTTGAAATAAATGCAGTTGCTTTGAAAAATTAAGAACAAAACATATTCATGCCAAAATATAAATTGTACATAATTTTTAAATTATTGTACAAACTCTATTATATCCAAGAGAAACTGAAACGTAGGTTCACAAAAAAAAAAAAAAAACTTGCACATGAATGTTCATAGCCGCATTATTCAAAATAGATAAAAAGTAGAAACAACCCAAATATCCATCAGCTGAAATATGGATAAACAATATATGGGCCAGGCGTGGTGGCTCATACCTATAGTCCCAGCACTTCCGGAGGCTGAGGCGGGGGAGGACTGCTTGAGCTCGGGAGTTTGAGACCAACCTGAGCAACACAGCAAGACCTCATTTCCACAAATACAAAAAATTAGCTGGGTGTGGTCCCAGCTACTTAGGAGGCTGAGGTGGGAGGATTGCTTGAGCCCTGGCAGTTGAGGCTGCAGTAGCTGTGACTAAGCCACTGTACTCTGGCCAAAAAGAAAACTAAACAAATTAAAAACAAAAGAAACCAAAAAACCCCACAATATATAGTATATCCAAACCATAGACATTATTCAGCCATAAAGAGAAACAAAACACTGTCAAAGAAACTAGTCACAAAAGGGTATATATTATGATCCCAATATCGAAAATGTCAAATACAGACAAATCCATGGACAGCAGATCAGTGATTTAGTAGGTGAAGGGGGTAACAGGGAGTGAGAGTTCATAGATACAGGGTTTCTTTTTAGGGTGATGAAAATATTCTGGGATTAGTGGGTGATGGTTGCACAACTTTAGGAAATACACAACCCACTGACTCATATGCTTTAAGAGGGTAAATTTTATGGTATGTGGATTGTATCTCAATTTTTTAAAAGGTGGTAGAGTCTATTTCCCCACTATTAGAGTTTGGGCTGGTCCTGTGATTTACTCTGACCAACAGAATGCCACAGATGTAAGACCGCGAGATTTCTAAGCCTATCCGTGAATAGGTATTGTAGATTCTACTTTCATCCCAAAGACTGGTTTCCTTGAGAATGAGGAACCACACAGGGAAGAGAAAGCCAGCACCAAAAACCATAAACGTGTTTTACTGCTCTCTTAGACCACTATGTCCTGGTAAAGCTCACAGCTCACTGCTACTGCATTAATAAGCTTAGGCAAAATCAGCTAAGAGCAGCCCAAATTACTAAGCCACAGAATTGTAAACAAATAAAACATGTATTAATCCAGGTTAAAAAAAAAAAAGAAGAATCCACATGTTTATTACTTTTACTTCTTTTTCTTGTTCTTTAAAAAAGGTTATAAACATTTCAATGCATATTGTCTTTCAACCATTTGGGAGATTTGGTCCTTACTGACAACATATGTTCAACTGAAGATTGCCTGGTAAAATGATTCACACACACACAAAAAAATTCCTAAGAGTTTAAAAATCTTCTTAAGTTATATACCCATGTCTGGCATTGCTATTCCTATTAACTGCTCTGAATTCGTGGTGCTAAATCCTATTCTCGGGTTCTTGTTGAGGTCTACATTTCCAGACTTTATTCAGTTATGTTACAGTGAAACCCTTCCATTTTTTTTTTGCCAGTGTTGAGTGTATTTTTTTAACATCTGTTAATAATATCTAAGGTAGGCCGGGTACAGCGGCTCACACCTGAAATCCCAGCACTTTGGGAGACAGAGGCAGGTGGATCACCTGAGGTCAGGAGTTCAAGATGAGCCTGGCCAACATGGTAAAATCCTGTCTCTAATTAAAAAAAAAAAAAAAAAAAAAGCAGGGTGTGATGGCACACCCCTGTAATCCCAGCTACTCAGGAGGCTGAGGCAGGAGAATTGCTTGAATCCGGGAGGTGGAGGTTGCAGTGAGCTGAGATCACGCCACTGCACTCCAGCCTGGAAGACAGAGTGAGACGCCATCTCAAAAAAAACAAAAAACAGAAACAAAAACAAAAAAAACTAAGGTAATTCTTTATAAGTTTATTTCCAGAAACTGAAGAATAAAACTCTATCAATCTGAAATAAACATAATTTGTCCTTATCAAATCATAAAATGTGATACATTTCCCAATGAAAATCTCCAAATTAGTTCTAAGAAAACAGTTTTAAATT
Source organism: Leontopithecus rosalia (assembly GCA_028533165.1). NCBI lineage: Eukaryota > Metazoa > Chordata > Mammalia > Primates > Cebidae > Leontopithecus > Leontopithecus rosalia. The sequence continues at coordinate 5,396,568 of CM052657.1, read as the reverse complement.
GTGATATTGAAACATTTAATTTTCTAAGTGAAGCAATTCGCCTGCCTTGGCCTCCCAAAGAGCTGGGATTACAGGTGTGAGCTACTGTACTGTGTCCTGCCCCAGACCTCATTTTATAGAAAGGAAAATAATCTCACGTCCTTTGGCTCCTCCTCAAAATGGTAAGGGATTTATTCATTAGAGAGGCTACGGCTGACTTAAAACAACATTACAAGGTGTCAAAACAAACAAACAAACAAACAAACTCTTACATAACTGATCTAATGCCTAAATGAGCTTTGTCTTCATTTCAGTATAATTAGCCATTTATATATAACGACAATACAAGAGTGTTGAATTTCAGCTCAGCAAAGCAATACAAAGGACAACCTAAAGAACTGACAACTAAAGAAGGATCTGGAATTAAAGAAACTACTGTCAACTTGAGAAGAGGTATTAGTCATGAGAGAAAAAAAACAGATTTGTGTGGACTGATGTATAGCCAAAAAACAATGGTGGTGGGGACTTCTAAAAATCATAAAAAACTGAATTCACTATAGCATCTTCTAATTAAGGATAATATGTACTCTCTTGACAGAAACATCACTGCGGAGGAAAAAAAGAATCCAACTAATGACAACCATTTCATTAATAAAATTCTTTCACAAACGTATCAAAAGTCAATGCGATATTTTGAAATTACTTCAGGAAGTCCTACTTTCAAAATTATCAAATATGATTATCTGACTAGTTTTAAAACAAGTCTAAAATAAACGTGGAACTTACTGCCTGTGCTTGCTTAATAAACTCAAGAATATCTTCTTTTAAAGCCTGATGAATTTTTGCTGGGCCTTTATCATCCCAAAGACAGACTGCATGCACATCCCTGTGAATATAAAGTAGGTAAACAATCATTAATAATGAAACAAGTACAAAACTCATCTTAAGTTCTATGGTAGTACAGTTTCCATGGATCATATTAAAATCAAGCTACTGGTGTTTGAATTCACTCGTATAAACCAAGCACTCTTGTAAACTGCCTCACATATACATTTGTTCCTATTTTTATTTTCTTTTGCCATTGTTGTCCTCTTTAATTCTCTGCTACTTTCCACATAAAATTTAGTTATGAAAGCATGTCTCAATCTCCCAATGACACTCTCCAAAGTTAACTGCTATTAGTATTTTCTTGTGCAAAAGCAACTACAAATCTTTTAAATTCTTTAACACAAGAGATATATATTCTTTTATCACTTTAATTTTAATTATTTTAAAAACTGTTTACTTTTATTTTTCAGAGACAGGGTCTCACTCTGTTCCCCAGGCTGGAGTACAGTGGCATGATCATAGCTCACTGCAGCCGTGACCACCTGGGTTGAGGCGATTCTACCACCTCAGTCTCCCAAGAGCTGGGACTATAGGATCACGCCACCAAACCTGGCTCATTTTTAAAAAAAAAATTTCTGTAGAGACAGTCTTCCTATGTTGTCCAGGTTAGTCTTGAACTCCTGGTTTCAAGGGATCCTTCTGCCTCAGCCTCCAAAGTGCTGGAATCGCAAGTGTGAGCCACCACACCTGGTCTTGTTATATACTCTGTCACCCAGGTGGGAGTGCAGTGGCACAACCACAGCTCACTGCAGTCTCCAACTCCTGGGCTCAAGGGATCCTCCCGCCTCAGCCTCCTGAGTAGCTAGGACTACAAGCATGCACCTGTATAGTTTTTTAAATTTCTGGTAGAGACAGGGTTTTGTTATGTTGCCCAGTCTGGGCTTGAACTCTGATCCTCAAGCAATTCTCCTGCCTCAGCCTCCCAAAATGCTGGGATGTGGGCCAGCCTATTTTGTCTTTTTAAAAAATTAGTCACTTAAATCACAATAAAACAAATATCCGAGCTTCCCCACATATTATCCATTTACACACCAATTACCATTTATCCTTTAAACAAAAAACAAAATCAAAAGCTATCATAAATTGATATACAAAAACTCAGAACTTATTAAACTGATGTATTTTACAAAAAGGTCCTTCATTATAGAAATATATTTAATATTGGTACAGCATGTTCAGAAAGTCAATTTCTTAATTACCAAGTTGTAGGCCAGGTGCGGTGGCTCACGCTTGTAATCAAAGCACTGTGGGAGGCTGCGGTCAGCAGATCACTTGACTTGAGGTCAGGAGTTCAAGACCAGTCTGGCTAACATGGTGAAACCCCGTCTCTACTAATAATACAAAAATTAGCCAGGTGTGGTGGTGCACACCTGTAATCCCAGCTACTTGAGAGGCTGAGGCATGAGAATCACTTGAACCCAGGAGGCGGAAGTTGCAGTGAGCCAAGATGGCGCCATTAAAATCCAGCCTGAGCAATTGGGTGAAACTGTGTCAAAAAAATAAAATAAAATAAAATACCAGTTGTAAATCAGAGAAACTTACAACAGAATGACAGGGTCATATTGAAGAATCATTCATTCAAAAAATGTTCCTCAATGATTCATTCAATTTACAACGGAGTCTCTACTATAAAAAAAAGTCAAATCCAAATAAAGCATCTCCAGAATTATAACATGTCAATAGTCAAATTGTTTTATATTCTAACTATTTTGTTTCTTTTTTTTTGAGACAGTGTCTCACTCTTGTCCAGTCTGGAGTGCAGTGGTATGAACACAGCTCACTGCAGCCTCAACCTCCTGGGCTCAAGTGATCCTCCTGCCTCAGTCTCTCAACTAGCTGAGACCACAGGTGTGTGCCACCATGCCTGGTTAATTTTTTATTTTTTGTAGAGACAGCGTCTCCCTATGTTGTCTAGGCTGACTGTGAACTCCTGAACTCAAGTAATCTCCTGCCTCAGTCTCCCAAAGAGCAGGGATTATAGGCATGAGCCACTGTGCTTGGCCTACATTCCAATTTTTAGAGACAGTATTATAGCCCAAAGTTTTGTCAGTCAGGCTGGTCTCAAACTCCTGACCTCAGGTGATCCACCTGTCTCGGACTCCTGAAGTGCTGGGATTACAGGCATGAGGCACAGCGACTGGCCAGATAGTATTCTAAGTTCTTTTAACTCACTTTATCTTACAGCCACTTTAAAGTACTACTATTTTATCCTTATTTTACAGATGGGAACTTAGAGAAAAACAATCCAAGATTATACAATTAGTGTATGTTGGAGCCAGGAAATCAGGCTCCAGAACTCATACTAAACCAAATCTACTCTTGAACTCCTCTAATCTATTAAACAAGAAGCTAAAGTAATCTTTACAAAACTCAAGACACAACATATTACCCCATACTTAAATTCTTCAATGGTTTCCCAATACTCTTAGAATAAATTACAAAACAATTAATTGACTCATGCATACCTACAGAGTCTCCCCTAATGACTAAAGGAACCTAGTGTTTAAAAGAAGAGATGGTGCCGGGCACATTGGCTTATGCCTGTAATCCTAGCACCCTTGGAGGCCAAGGCAGGAGGATCATTTGAGGCCAGAAGTTCAAGACCAGACTAGGCCACATGGCAAGCCCTCATCTATACAAAAATAAAATAATCAGCTGAGCATAGTGGCACATGCCTGTAACCCTAATTTTCAGGAGGCTGATGAGGGAAGATCACTTGAACTCAGGAGTTCAAGGTTAAAGTAAGCTACAATTGTGCCACTGCACTCCAGCCTTAGTGATAGAGTATCACCCTGCCTCTAAAAATGTTTTTTAAAAAAGAAACAGGCCAAGCATGGTGGATCATGCCTTTAATCACAGCACTTTGGGAGGCCAAGGTGGGCAGATCACTTGAGGCCAGGAGTTAGAGACCAGCCTGGCCAATATGGCAAAACCCCATCTCTACTAAAAATACAAAAATTAGCCAGATGTGGTGGTGTGCACCTGTAGCCCCAGCTACTCGGGAGGCTGAGGCAAGGGAATCACTTGAACCCAGGAAGGGGAGGTTGCAGTAAGCCAAGATCATGCCTCTGAATTCCAGCCTGGGAAACAGGGAAAGATATTGTCTCAAAAAAGAAAAAAACCCTGATACAAAAAAAGAAACAGATACATAATTTAGTATGTTACAACTATTTTACACTTATAAACAAAAGATGTTTTAGGAACCCAAGGATAGGGTAAGGGTGAAAGTGAGAGGTAGAGAGAAAAAGGAAAGGCTTCCTGGAATAGTTGGTTCCTGAGCTTAACCTCTAAAAATTGGAATTTGCCAGGCAAAGGAGTACAAAGATAGGAGGGAGGATATTTTATGAAAAAACGACAGTATAAGAACTGTAGGCCAGGTGCAGCGCCTCATGCCTGTAATCCCAGCACTTAGGGAAGCCAAGGCTGGTGAATCACTTGAGGCCAGGAGTTCAGGACCAGCCTGGCCAACATCTCTACTAAAAAATACAAAAACTAGCCTGGTGTGGTGGTGCACGCCTGTAGTCCCAGCTATTTGGGAGGCTGAGGCATGAGATCACACCACTGCACTGCTGCAGCCTGGGCAACAGAGCAAGACTCTGTCTCCAAAAAAAAAAAAAAATTGTGGATGATTATGGTAATTGCATTGAATTGTAAGCACATTGATGAGACTACTGTGTAAAGTGAAACGCAAAGTGATAGGAAAGAAATTGGGCAACCCAACCCCCTTTTATCCCTTACACTCAATCACATTCCTACTGTATTCATCATCCAAATATCTCTCTAATATGGACATTTCCCTCCATCACCATTACCATAGCAAATCACCATCATCTTTTATTTAGTTTACCATAACAAAACTAACAAGTATTAACTGTTTACAGTGTGCCAGATACTTCACACTGACTCATGTGTTAGTTTAAGAAGACTTTTAAGAAGCTGATGGGGCTGGGCATGGTGGCTCACGCCTGTAATTCCAGCACTTTGGGAGACCGAGGCGGGTGGATCACCTGAGGTCAGGAGTTCAAGACCAGCCTGGCCAACATGATGAAACTCCGTCTCTACTAAAAACACAAAAAATTAGCTGGGCATGGTGGCAGGTGCCTGAAACCCCAGCTACTTGGGAGGCTGAGGCAGGAGAATTGCTTGAACCCAGGAAGCAAAGGTTGCAGTGAGCTGAGATCTTTGAAGGAAAATGGAAAATGGGCTAAAGAAAGCTGGATATAGGTTTGATCCCTCTAACGGAGACAAGGAAGGAAGTCTGAGCAGTAAGAATCAGTGCAGTTCTAAGAAAGGTTGGTAAGGCTGTTGAAAAATTCTGGAACCAGTCACTCAGCGGAGTCCTGTGCATCTCTAAAACAAACCTATCTTTGTAACCCTGCTGTACTCAACTCACTGCTGCATATGTGTCAGAAAGGTTCAAACTGGACTTGGGTCTCGGGGTACCAGGGAATGGTGTGGTAAAGGGGGAGGAGTTAGGTAACTCTCTAGAAACCTTACCTAAAGAAGAGTAAAACTTAGAAGTGATTTGGTATATCTTCTCCAGCTCTTTTCTTAACTGCCAAGTACTTCTCTGCATTGCTGTAACAGGGAAGAATGTTCTCAAGGTACTTTTTTTTTTTTTTGAGACAAGATCTTTCCCTGTCATCCTGCCTGGAGTCCAGTGGCATTATGAGTTCACCATAACGTAAACCTTCTGTTCTCAAAAATCCTCCTGCCTCAGCCTCCTGAGTAGCTGGGACTACAGACATGTGCTTTTTAATTTTTTTTTTCTTGAGATGGAGTCTCACTCTGTCAGCCAGGTTGGAGTGCAGTGGCACAATTTCGGCTCACTGCAACCTCCACTTCCCAGGTTCAAGCAATTCTCGTGCTTCAGCTGGCCAATTAGCTGGGATTACAGGTGTGCAATCCCACACCCAGCCAATTTTTATATTTTTAGTAGAGATGGGGTTTTGCCATGTTGGCCAAGCTGGTATCAAACTCCTCACTTCAGGTGATACACCTGCATTGGCCTCCCAAAGTGCTGGAATTACAGGCATGAGCCACCACACCCAGCTATGGCTAATTTTTTGTAGAGATGGAATCTTGCTGTGTTTCCCAGGCTGGTCTTGAAATCTAGCCTCAAGCAATCTTCCAGCCTCGGCCTCCCAAAGTGTTGGGATTACAGGCATGAGCCACCACACCCAGCCCCAAAGTGCTTTTAAAAGGGAGCATGCCATAAAATAAATCTTTTTAAATATTTAACTATATTAGAAAAATCTAGGAGTTGAGAAATAGGAGGGGGAGAAAATAGAAGCTTCTCAAAAGTCTTAAGGAGGCAGGCAGAAGAGACAGAAGAAGCAAGAAGTGAAACCTATTCCAAAGGTTTTGATTTCCTTGTGCAAAAGAGAAGAAACAGTGTGACCTTGATGTGATAAAATGGTATGTATTTTGTTTCCAATTAATAGGACTATCACATGCTCCTAAGAGAAACAGGAAGGCAACCACTAATGGAAATAAATGTCCAAATTAATAAAAACAAAGAGAGGGAAAATAAAGAAACAATAACGTCAGATCCATGATAAAGTTATAAAAGCAACAAAAGCAAGAATATCCAGTCATAGCATTAAACCCAAACTGAATGACCTAATCCGTTAAAAACAGCATACCTTTCAAAAGGACAAATACTACATGATTGCATTTATATGAGTTACCTAGATAAGCCAATTCATAGACGGAAGGGAAATTGGAGGTTACCAGGAGCTGGGGGAGGAAGGATGAGCAATTACTGTTTAATGGGTACCACAGAGCTTCTGCTTGGGATGACGAAGAGGTCTGGAGAATGGACTGTGCTGATGTTTGCATAACACTGGAATATAATTAATGCCATTGAATTGTACATTTAAAAATGGTCAATACTGTAAATTTTATATAATCTCTATTTATAGCACATATAAAATATAAGCAAGAATAATTACAAATGTAAGGGCATGACACAACTACATTGGAATACTTTAATACATCCTATATCACTTAGGACACACTCAACTAAAAACAAGATTAAAGTGAATTAAGATGAATTTAACTATTAAGAACTATTAAGAGGCTTTTTTTCTTTTGAGATGGAGTCTTACTCTGTTGCCAGGCAGTGGCGTGATCCTGGCTCAGTGCAATCTCCGACTCCCAGGTTGAAGTGATTCTTCTGCCTCAGTCTCCCAAGTGGTTGGGACTACAGGCACGCGCCACCATGCCTAGCTAATTTTTGTATTATTTTTAGTAGAGACGGGGTTTCACCATGTTTGACAAGATGGTCTTGAACTTCTGACCTCTGTTGATCCATCCATCAAGAGACTATTTTTCTTATATAACAAGAAGAGTAGAGGTATGCAACTGTTGGTATCACCAGATCACTAGGATCTTTTCCTTTTTGTTCTGCCAGCTTAGCATATTAGTCTCTTACCCCTGTGACTATTAAGGGTGGAAAGAAAGGACAGTGTCAAGCACATTAGTATAATTCGTGTGGAAAGTAAAAACTTTTCTAGAAGACTCCCAAAGGCCTATTTTCCAGAATGGTATCATACAGCCACCCTAGTAGCAAGGAAGACCCAAAAAGTAACTATTAAATTATCCAGCCTTTCTAGCAGAAGGTATGCAAGGCAAAGAAAGCCATGAGTGACTTACTGGCTTAGCTAATGAGCAGTGTTTGTCACTGGCTTAGCCAATGAGCAGTGTCTGTCACAAAATTTCTCCGTATTTTAATATCTAGTAGGAAAAACACGACATAAAAGAATTTAAAAATACAATTAACAAGAATCATTAGAGACTATTATAAAAACTGCTATACACCAACAAATTAGAAAACTTAGAAGAAATGGATAAATTCCTGGGAAGATACATACAACCTACCAGGATTGAACCATAAAGAAAGAGAAAACCAGAACAGACTAATAATGAATAAAGAGACTGAAGCACTAATAAAAAGTTTCCCATCAAGGAAAAGCCCCGAACCAGGTGCAGTGGCTTGCGCCTGTAGTCCCTCCTACTTGAGGAGTCTGATTGGGAGGATCCCTTGAGGCCAGGAGTTCAAGACCAGTCTGAGAGCGTGTACCGCCATGCTTGGCTAGCTTTTGTACCTTTTGTAGAGATGGAGTCTTCCTGTGTTGCCCAGGCTGGTCTTGAACTCCTGGGCTTCACCTGTCTCCACCTCCCAAAGTGCTGGGATCACAGGCATGAGCCACCACACCTGGCGTAATAGCCTTTATAATAAACTTGTAAACTAGTTTCCTATTCTGCTCCATACCTCCCAAACTGCCTGCCTGTCTACTTTATCCAGTATTTTATGAATAATGTCTCCATCTGAGGAGACAAATGGAGGAGTCCACCCAAACATGAGGAGTAAGCAAGATGAAGTAACAGGTGAGAGCTATAAAATTAAAAAGTGAAGACTCAGAATCCAAATTCCGTTCCAACTGATACCAAAATCTGTACTCCCAACTCCTACACTGTAGACAAACTTTGGAGACAAACACACACCTTGGTTAGAAACCAATTCAATAATTTAATGTGTCCTGAACTTTGGGCAAAGTATCTCATGTCTCTCAAGATCTTTTTCCTTTTCTTTTCCCTTCTTTTTTTTTTTTTTTTTTTAGTAAGCTTCTGGCTCTGTCACCCAGGCTGGAGTACAGTGGCCTTGACCACTCAGGCTCAGCTGATTCTCCCACCTCAGCCACCTGAGTAGCTGGAACAACAGGCATGTGCTACCATGCCCAGCTAATTTTTTGTATTTTTTTTGTAGAGACAAGGTTTTACCATGTTGCCCACCTCCACCTCCCAAAGTGCTAGGATTACAGGTGTGGGCCACCAGACCCAGCCAAGATCAATTTTCTTACCTGTAAAGTACAGATAATAACTGCCTCATAGGGTAGCTGTTGAAATTTAGTAATATACTTCAAGAACTTTTTTTTAAGATCTCACAAGTTGAAAGTAGTTTTTTAATTCTGGCTTTAATTCCACAGAGCAGACTCAAACCTAACACCATGGATCTAGAGCAGCAGTTCTCAAATGAGGAAGGTATTATTCCCCAAAAGGGTATCTGGAAACATGTGAGAATCTACGTTTTTATAATGAAGGGTGGGGAGAAGGGCACAGAAGGCGTGTTCATGACTGGAGTTTATAAGAGTGAAGGACAGGCTGGGCACGGTGGCTCATGCCTGTAATCAAAGCACTTTGGGAGGCCAAGGTGGGTGGATCACCTGAGGTCAGGAGTTCAAGACCAGCCTGACCAACATGATAAAACCCCATCTCTACTAAGTCCAATAAATCTGGGTGTGGTGGCACATGCCTGTAATCCCAGCTACTTGGGAAGCTGAGGCAGGAGAATCACTTGAACCCGGGAGGCAGAGGTTGCAGTGAGCCAAGAATGTACCATTGAACTTCAGCCTGGGCAATAAGAGTGAAACTCCATTTCAAAAAAAAAAAAGTGAAGGACAGAAGTGATAAATATTGTACAAGATGCAGAACGATCTCTTATACTGCCCAAAATACCAAGAGTACTTCTACTGAGAAAGAATACAGATTATGAGAAAAGGGTTGGGAATCTCAGATAGTCAATGCAGCTTAACATCAATACATTATTAACTCAGATTTAGGAAGATATAAGCAACCTAAATGTTAATGATTAATATGGCCAAAATACAGATAAATGTTACAAGGGTTTTAATTATTGTCAGTCTTGTAATTTGGGTGATATATAGGAATCCCTTTACCTAAAAGGACTATACACTGAGCTGCTTTAGGTACTCCAAGGAGATGGAAGATCTTTTTTATTTTTTGACATGGAGTTTCACTCCTGTTTCCCTGGCTGGAGTGGAATGACACAGTCCTGGCTCACTGCAACCTCTGCCTCCCAGGGTCAAGTGATTCTCCTGCCTCAGCCTCCTGAGTAGCTGGGATTACCGGGGCCCACCATCGCACCCAGGTAATTTATGTATTTTTTAGTAGAGATGGGGTTTCACCATATTGGTCAGGCTGGTCTCGAACTCCTGGCCTCAGGCGATCCACCCACCTCAGCCTCCCACGGTGCTGGTGTGAGCCACTATGCCTGGCTGAAAGATCTTTAAAAATGACATGTCGAGGCTACCAACTGTACAAGGTCATTAATGATTTCTACTTTGAAGTACACTTTTAGTAGGGAACGCCACCACTCTATGCTCCCTTTCTCAGTCAGGAGTACTCAGAGAACAAGCACTATTCTCAATAATAAATTTTATCAACAGATTGGCAAAAACAACCTAACAGTAAAAAACCCCACCACACCCAACATATCATTCATAAAACAGTTTAATTGAATAACTGGCAAAAACAACCTAACAGTAAAAAACCCCACCACACCCAACATATCATTCATAAAATAGTTTAATTGAATCATTTATGAAAATCATATGTATATATGAATGTAATAAAGCTTTAAAAGGCCTCAGCGGTGTCTTACTGAACTTTAATTTCCCAAAGGCCAGAATTATAAGTTAATTGATAGTATGCAACAAGTCCTACATCATTTAGGAAATTAAGATTTTCTTAAGTGATAAAGAGAGAAAATGATTACAATAGCTCAATGTGTATAGATTATGCAATTAACATCTGTAATTTGTTGATACAGTATTTTAACAGTGTGTGTTCGACTGCTATCCTAAGAATGACCTGTGTGCAAGGCTGGCCTTTGGCTAGGATGTGGCAATCTGGATTTTTGGGAGGATTCCCATCATTCCTTAACAAGAATGTTTTACGTACCTAAACTGTTTATACAAACAGTGTGACTTACGTTGAACACTTGCTTTTCTTCTGCCTCTCTCGAATTTTGGTATGTGCCAGGCAGAAGCTGCTTATATGACCAGATCTCAGGACAAAGTCTGGGTGCTGAGTCTCTAATTAGCTACCCTGGAAGCCATTTTTTTTTCTTTTTCTTTCTTTTTTTTTTTTTAAAGACAGGGTTTCACCATATTGGTCAGGCTGGTCTTGAACTCCCGACCTCAGGTGATCCACCCGCCCTGGCCTCCAAAGTGCTTGGATTACAGGCGTGAGCCACCACGCCCAGTGGAAGACAATATTTTATATGTGTTGTCTCAGTCAGTTGCTGGAGGAATTAAGCTTGCTCTGTTTGACTCCTGTGGGAGAAGACATTTGGGAGTTTGCATTTTGTTAGCCTGGACTTCGCTACATGCACTTCTTCCCTTTGTTGATTTTGCTTTGCTTCCTTCACTGTTATAAGTCATAGCCATGAATACAACTACATGGTGAGTCCTATGAATACTCCAAGCAATCACTAAGCCTAGGGGTGACCTTGGGATTGAGGACACAGCTGGTGTCAGAAGCTGGACTCATGAAGAGGGAAGAAGCAGTAGGATGACAAACATTTGTTGCTTGGGTGGCTATAAAATCATTCATAGTATGTAACAGCAGCTGAGCTCGTCTGTTGTGACAGGTAAAAATTATTTATGGAATTTGAAAATGGTAGCTCTAACACCAGGAGAACTAGCTCTCTAATCCCCCTGGCAGTTTCTGGCCATGCTGACTAAAGCGAGGGGAGAAAAAGCAGAGGCTAGATGATGTCTCTGGTTTTGTTTTTTCTTGCCTCCAGGTGGGAAGAGAAGAGGCCCGAAAGTTCCCAAAGGTGAGTTTTGGGTGGATCAAAAGTGTTAAAAGTTTATATGTTCTCTCCTCCAAATAGGAAAAAATAATAGCAAAATCAGAGCCCAGGGCTGGAGCAAAGCTTTAGATAAACTAGGGGAGAAACAGGAGTGGGGAGAGTGAACCACTTCAGCTGTTTTTCAGCCTAGCTGCTGCTGCTGCAGTCCCTCCCTATACCTACACCTTGCATTCCAGTCAGGATCTTCCAGCAGCTGTAATGTTACTCTTATAAACACTGAATTTACTACTAGAAGTTTGATTAAATTTAAAATAAGGAATAGGATGGCCAGGCACGGTGGCTCATGCCTGTAATCCCAACACTTTGGGAGGCTGAGGCGGGCAGATCACTTGAGATCAAGAGTTTGAGACCAGCCTGGCCAACATGGTAAAACCCCATCTCTACTAAAAATATAAAAATTAGCCATGTACACTGGTGGGTACCTGTAGTCCAGCTACTCAAGAGGTGAGGCAGGAGTCGCTTGAACCCAGGAGGTAGGAGATGCAGTAAGCTGAGATTGTGCCACTGCCTGGTCAACAGAGCAAGACTCCATCTCAATAAATAAATAAATAAATAAATTTAAAATAAGGTAAAAACGTGGTAGGGAGTTAAGAGATGACTTTGTACTTTGCAGCTATTGCATTTAGATGTATAATCAAAATTGACGTAACATGTAATACGCTGCTAGTCATTTCATAAATGCTAGAGGGATTTTTCCAATCAGGAAAAGTTAGTGAGACAAAACTTCCTGCTTTTTTTTCTGCTGAAGAGACTGGAATTTCAACTCTTTGAGTATTGGGAACAGGGTAAGCTCTTCACAATGGATGATATTTACTATGTTTTTTTTCCCCCCACTCAGAAAATGATTTGGTTCCAATGCATACTATGCTTTTTTTAACTACTGCTGCCTCTGGAAAAAGAGAGACAACATGAAAACAAAGGAAATCTCCAGATGGAAGAAATACACTTTAGGAATTTTTTTTTTTTTGAGATGGAGTTTCGCTCTTGTTACCCAGGCTGGAATGCAATGGAGCAATCTCGGCTCACTGCAACCTCCGCCTCCTGGGTTCAGGCAATTCTCCTGCCTCAGCCTCCTGAGTAGCTGGGATTACAGGCACGCGCCACCGTGCCCAGCTAATTTTTTGTATTTTAGTAGAGACAGGGTTTCACCATGTTGACCAGGATGGTCTCGATCTCTTGACCTCGTGATCCACCCGCCTTGGCCTCGCAAAGTGCTGGGATTGCAGGCTTGAGCCACCGCGTGCAGCCCACTTTAGGAATTTTAAATGCAGTTTTTCATTGCTATTGAATTCTTGTGAAATTAGATGTCTGACCCTTAGAAGCCTGATGCTTTTCCAGGCTGATATGCATATTTTTGAGGGGATCACTTTGGATCCTAAGACTGACAAGGTAAAACAGGACTTCAGATAGGCTTGCTGATCACTTGGACTTGAAATAAGACTGTGAGCCTGAAGTATCTTGGCTCTGCTGCTGCCAAAGACAAGACACTAACTTTTTTGGAATCCTGAAATCACAGATCTCATTACCTGGATCTGATGCTAGGCTGAAACCTGATACTCTGCTACTGGGCTATTTCAACCTTAACACAATCTGTGCTGAACTGAAAGCAGGCATATACTCAATAAACAGGACTTTGCCTGAAATATTTTTTCTGTTTTGTTTTTTTGAGACAGGGTCTTGCTCTGTCATTCAGTCTGGAATGCAGTGGTGTGATCATAGCTTCCTGCAGCCTCAATGCAGCAAGCAATCTGCTTGAGGGTTCAAGCAATCCTTTCACCTCAGCTCCCAATTAAATGGAACTACAGGAGTGTGCCACCACATGGGGATTTTTTTGTTTGTTTTTTTAGAGATAGGGTCTCTCTATGTTACCTAGGCTGGTCTTGAATTCCTGGCTCAAACAATCATCTTGTCTTGGCTTCCCAAAGTTCTGGGATTACAGGTGTAAGCCGCTTTGGCCCTCAAAGATTACTGAAGATGTAAAAGATATCCTCCTGTGGAGCCAGAAACTATAAAAACATCATGGATCCTGGCTGGACCACCTCAACCACTCACAGATATCCAAAGAAAAAGGCTTATTCTCTGATGGGACTACCCAAAATCAAGCTGCTGATTAGTCTTATATATCTAATATGCAGACTGAAAGTATTCTCAACTGGTGTTTACTACCAAAATCTTTACGTTGGGAGAGGGCACATCACAAAGAGTGTGGCCCCTCTGCCCACTTGTTACAGGTTAGATTTTGACCCCTTGAGATGTTTCACTGCTGCTGACTTGTGTCTGCCTTTTTGGATTGGTTACAGTTTGCAACAACAGATTTAATGACCTGACTCTACTTTTCTCTTTCCCTCCTGGTACACACACACCTTAGTAAGTCTGTCTGGTTACCAAACACAGCTATCCCCAGAAAGGAACTCAGCTTTTCTAGTTACTCACTAGACAAATGATCAGGACAAAAGGGGTGGGAGATAACATAAGCCCATTTTGAAAAGTTTCAAAAATTCAGGATTTCATCCTGATCAATTCCTAAATAAAATATGTCTAATTAAGTTGTATAAAAACGTTTTTCAGTAAAAACCATCTTTTGTCCCTCATGCAGACCTGATGATTGAGAAGACAGGAGATTTTCATAACTGAAAGGGATACATGATTTTATAAGGAAGAGAAAACAAAACCTAGCATCTGAGAAGGGACAGGAGAGGAGGAGGACATTCATGATTTTTGCTTTTCACAACTATTCCTGAAAGCTTTCCCACTTTTCCTAAAGGGAATCTCTCAGGGTTGCCTTTCCAAGCTGCCATGAGCCCTTTTAATTCAAACTGACTGCTGAACTTGAAATCATACCTAACAGCACCAACTATGAGATGGCAAGGAGCAGCCCCAACCTCTGCACTTTCCATGTAGAGCACCTCCTGTTTGGAACTAACTGCCTTCAGGCAGTCCTGCTGAAACCAAGGCCTGAACTGAACTATAAGTCAACTACACTGAATGGCGAACCCCAGAATGTAAGGCCCCATGGTGGGAGGCCACAGCGAGGGCCTTGTTAACCTGCACCACCTAATATCTTGCTTAAGGTATCTTAACAATTTTAAACATGTTTCCAGGAGTACTACATGAGCCCTCTGGGATTATTTGTCAGTGTAGGTACCCTACCATGGCACTGTCTCAATCCTGGAAGGCTTTCAGGTCTGCTTCAACTTACTGCCCTGAGTTGTGCTGTGCCTGAGTTGACCATGTTGAAAATGGCCCATACGGAAACTGAAAGAGAAAGCCACATGGTTTTCTAAGAAAAACCTTATGATCTATGGTGTTTGTTTTAACTGGCTAAATTCAGGACCCCTAAAAAGGGATAAGTGGCCAGGTATGGTGGCTCATGCCTGTAATCCCAGGACTTTGGAAGGCTGAGGCGGGCAGATCACCTGAGGTCAGGAGTTTGAGACCAACCTGGACAACATGGAGAAACCCCGTCTCTACTAAAAATACAAAGATTGGTTGGGCATGGTGGCGCGTGCCTGTAAGCCCAGCTACTCAGGAGGCTGAGGCAGGAGAATCACTTGAACCCAGGAAACAGAGGTTGCAGGGAGCCAAGATGGTGCCCCTGCACTCCAGCCTGGGAAACAGCAAGACTCCATCTCAAAAAAATAAAAAATAAAAAAAGATAACTGAGATCAATACTACAGGTTGGTCTTGCCCTGCTAGATGGGGGCTTGCAGACATAATTTTGCTGTAAAAATATTTTGGCCAACAGCAAAACATTAAACCAGCACCCCTGAGACTGCATACCCTAGAAACGCCTGCTTGTGAGATTAGCCCTTGGCTGGCACCTGAGAATTTGAATGGTCAACAGTTTCCTACACTTAAATAAAACTTTCCTGAAATAACAGTGGCTTGCTGTACCTAAACTGTTTATACAAATACTCTGGTTTACACTGATTTTGGTACACATTGGGAGAGACTGCCTATGTGACCAGCCTCCATAAAAACCCTGAGTACTGAGTCTCTAATAAGCTTCTCTGGTAGACAACATATCACATGTTGTCAATCACTGCTGGAAAAATTAAGTGTGTCCTGTGTGACTCCCCTGGGAAAGGACTCTTCTTGGAAGCTTGTGCTTTTTTTCCTGCACTTTATGCCATGTATCTTTTCCCTTTGCTGATTTTTCTTGGGATCCTGTCACTGTAATGACTCATAGCTGTGAGTATGAATGTACGTTCAGTCCTGTGAGCCCTCTAGCAAATCGTCATACCTGGGAGAGGTCTTGGAGACCTTCAACGTAACTAGTAATACTTTTTAATAGGTAAACAGACCAATCTAGAGTTACACATTCCATCTATAGAAAGACATCACCAAAATTTCCTGTATGTTAGCAAACAGAATTAGTGGGGTACTTACGAAAACAGATCGAACCACTGCTGTTTTGTAACAGATTCCTGGCGTAAAAGCTTCAAAACAATCGGGCGCATAAAATCCCATTTGTCTTCAAATTGAAGAGAACCTTTATTCTTGGAAAAAAAAAAAAGAGAGAGTTTAACTTTAATGCAGTTAAATAAAAAATATCCTGTAATTTTCCTAAGACAGCTAGAGAAATGAAGGGCTCAAATTTAAATGAACCAGTTTTCCATAATGGAATCCCTACAGGCTTGATCTGGTATTGAGGAATCACAGGGAGATAATCAGAAAAGAGAAAAATTAATTGTACAAAAGTATGTAGTGAAGAATTCGGCCTTATCCAAAGGGACGGTCTGGTTTTTTCCTCCCGACTTCTAGTAGGTAATCTCTGGACACTTAGAAAGTTAGGGTTAATAAGTGTGTCTTTGCCTGGGAGGCCTTGGGCCATTCTGGATAGGCCAACAATGCAATTCAGGGAGGGGACTGTCCATACCTGTATAATCCTAGGTGGAGGCTGACCAATCAGAAAGACAAACAGTGTAACTTGAGATAGGGGTTTTGGGACACACAAGGACAGTCAACATAGAGACCGAAATTATCCTTGTGAGCAAATAATCACGCCTATGTGAATAAGCTCCATAAAAACTCAACAGTAAAGGCTGGGTGAGCTTCCCTATTTGGTGGTACTCATGCGTACTGTCACACATTGATGCCAGGAGAGAAATGTGTTCTGACCACATGGGGAAAGGGCAAGAGAAGCTCTGTATTTGGAACCCTCCTAAACTCCACCTCATCAGTCTCTTCCTTTCAGAATCCTTTCCCTAGAACAAATCACAAATATGGGTACAACAGCTTTCACTAATGAATTATCAAACCTGAGAGTTTTGGGAATCCACCAAACTTACAGTTGGTGTCAGAAGTGGGAGTGGTCTTATGTGGAGACTGTATCATCTAATTTTGTAGTTGTCTTAAACTCCTCCCAAAAAGTATATTGGAAATCTATATAAACTCTGAAAACTGAGGAGAGAAAAACATAGAAAAATACCCATCTCCTTTTATAATGCTTACAAAAAACCCTGACACTAAACTGTTGAGAACAGTGTAACAAATGGAAACTCTAGGCCAATCTTACCAGGTAACAAAGATGCAAAAATCAAAGTATTATCAAATAAAACAAGTGGCATATCAAAACAATCATACCTCATAATCATATAGTTTATCTCTGGAATGTAAAAGTGGTACATTAGGAAAAAAAAATAATCAATTACATTACCAAAAACAAAGGGAAAGACCCCATATGTGTTAGTCATTAGTACTCCTTTTCAAGTTAAGTGTGTCCATATGATTTTTTGTTTTGTTTGCTTTTGAGACAGGGTCTTGCTCTGTCACCTATGGAAAGAACACACAAGTCTATTCTTGAGTGACATGGAGATACAGAATACCCTCTTAACAAGAGGATTCTTTCTAACTTCAACTAAGTCTATTGCCACAAGCACTTTTGGTAATTTATAAAATTAAACATAGTATAAGTCCTGCAATTAAAAATAAAAAAGGTACAAAGAACCAGAGTAGTGAGGTACTAGAGATAAATTAAATACTGGTTAGGCTCTGAAATCTACAAATATCCTAATAGATATATTGGCTTTTAAGCAATAGATACAGTTATAGACAAATACAGATATAGTCAAGTACCAGAACATGTATTTGGTTCTCCTGTTTGATGGAACACATAATAAACTTTCCCCCAATACTCAATTTTAACAGGAATTTAATAACTGAATGTTTTCTATTAAACTTTTATAACAGATTCCAAAAACGATGCTCAAGTAGTTCTTTGACTTATTCTCTATTAAACTAAAAAGCATATCACTAAATCATAACTAAGTGACAAGGCACCAAATCCACTATCTACAAAAGAGAATGCCTTAGAAATAAGCAAAAGAATCTTCCTACTATGAAGGTTGATTTATATGTTTCCACTGACTGAAGGCTGCCTCATCTCTATTAACTTGCTACAAAGTCTCTTGAATTCTTTCATTATTATTCAGAATAGCAAACGGGCTGGACTCAACAGTTGCTAACAGGTCTAGAATTCTCTCATTCACTGGCTCTTTAGAGGACTTCAACATTTGCCATACCCTGGTCCCTCCATCCTTTACTCCTTACAGTACAACTAATCCCCTCACAGGCACTCTTTTCACACAAATGAGTCACAGGGAAGCCAACAGGGAGTTGGCAATGGGGGAATATCTGGGAAAAGAGTATTCTAGGCAGAGAAAGCAGAATGCAAAGAACATAAGGTAGAAGCATGCTTAATGTATTCAAGGCAAAGCAAAGAAAGAGGAAAGAGCAGATAAGGTCATAGAAGTAACTTAGCTTACTGGATCTTACTGAGCTGGATCTTGTAGGACCCTGAAGGCCATTATAAAGACTGGTTTCTACTATAAGTAAGATGAAGAGCCATTAAAAGATTCTGAGCAAGAAGTATCACAATCTTACTTACATTTTAAAATCTCCCTCATTACTTGTTGAGAATACATTATGAGACAAGGCTCAAAACTGGGTATAGGATTACAAAGCACTGATGGTGACTTGGACTGAGGTGATAGCAATGGAGGTAGAAGGTGTAAGAAGCGTTTGATTTTAGATACCCAAAAGGTGGTACTAGTAGGACTTCCTGACGGTAAGCATCTGAGATATGAGAAAATGGAGTAAAGCATGACTTTAAGGCTTTTGTCCAGTAAGTGCGGCACTACCATCAACTAGAATAAAAGAAGATTTGACAGGCTTATGAAGGAAAGTTTGTGAGACTGGTTTTAGATATACTATATTTAACATCTCTATTAGACATTCACATGAAAATGCTGAATAGGAGTTCAATATGGAAATCTAGAATTTAAAGGTCTACTAGAAAATCAAAACTTGGAAGTCATCAGAATACAGACAGTTTTAAAACCTGTTATTGGATGAGATCACTGCTCATCCAATAACAGGTGCTCCTGATAGATCATGTAAAATAACCAATGAAACAGCAATATGGAAGTCACTGAAACTTTGTCAACAGTAGTTTTTGCAGAGTGGTAACGACAAAAAGCCAGATTTCAGTGAAATAGAGTGGAATTAAAGAGAGAACGAGGAGCCAGGTGCAATGGTTCATGCTTATAATCCCAACACTTTGGGAGGCTGAGGGAGGCAGATCACTTGAGCCCAGGAGTTTGAGACCAGCCTGGGTAACATGGCGAAACCCCATCTCTACCAAAAATACAAAAAAATCTGGCTGGTGCAGTGTCTCATGCCTGTAATCCCAGCACTTTGGGATGCCGAGGTGGGTGGATCGATCACTTGAAGTCAGGAGTTCGAGACAAGCCTGACCTACAGGGTGAAACCCTGGCTCTACTAAAAATACAAAAAATTAGCTGGGTGTGGTGGTGGGCCCTGGCAACCCCAGCTACTCGGGAGGCTGAGGCAGGAGAATCACTTGAACCTAGGAGGCGGAGGTTGCAGTGAGCCAAGATCATGCCACTGCACTCCAGCCTGGGAGACCGTGAGACCCTATCTCAAAAAATAAGTAAGTAAATAAAAACAAAAATAAAGAAGAAAACTGGAAAGATGACAGACCACTCTTCACAATTTTTCCTGTATAAGACACCAAAGAAATGGCATGGAAATTGATAGGGTGAGAGGAAGTACAAAAACAATTTTTTAATGACAGGATAAATACCGTAGGATTGTATGCTGACAGGAGTGTTCCAGGATATAATGAAATGTTGATGATGTGGGGGATGGGAGAGAAACTGCTAGTGATCTGAACTGCACTGGTAGGCAAGAGGGAACAGGATCTAGTGCACATGTGGAAGAAGTGACTACAGGCTAAGAGAAGAAGGCAAACCAATGTACGTGCAGGTGCTGGTACGAGGGCAGGTGTTGTATCACTCTGAGAAACTCATATTTTATTGCTTTAATTTCCCAGGGATGTGGAAATAAGGAAAATGCCTGAGAAGAAGGGGGAGGAAATGCTACCATGTTGACAGAAAAGAAGTGAAAAACACATCTAAGAAAGCGGACGAATAAGTGACTACGGAGTGCAGTATGGCTGGGCTCACTGTGGTCGTGAATTTAAGGTGAAAATAGCATAGTTGTGTCTTTCTCCGATGCCATTCAGCTGCACAGGTAATGACACTGAAAAGTGGAGGGATTTAAACAGGGTTGTACACTTTTCCCAAGCGGAACAAGACAGCGGCAAGGGAGTGAAGTGTATCGAAGGGAACGATTAGAATGACTGAGAAGAGAATTGATGTTGGGTAAGGGGGAGAAAATGGAATTCAAGATGAAAAGAGAAAGAGACTTCTGCTTCCAATCATGACAGAACAACAGGAACCAGATTTCCCCTCCTGCCTAAACAACTAGAAAGCCAAAGGCAGTGCAGGACAGCGCTTCCTGAGAAAAGAAAAACAAGTGAGCTGAGTGCTACGAATGTCCAAACGTACTGCCGGGAGGGTGTCCCCGGGCCTCATCACAAGGCGGGGAAACTCAAACAGCAGTTTCACTAAGTGACAGAGTTCAGAGTTTGAAAAGGCTGAGGTGACTAGAATTCATGGCACAAAGGGAGCTCTGGATACCTACAGAGAAGGCCCCTCAAGCCTGTGGCTGAGTACTAACCTGGGTACAAGAAAACTAATGAGACGGGGGGAAGAATCATTAGGAAGAAATGGGCAGAACAATGAGCAGAGTGCATACAAGGCTAGAAAAAGTTTGGGTTGCCACCAGCCAGAGTGGAAATACCCTTTAAAGTGCCAGGCATTTGGTAGAGTCCACAGAAAGTTATTGAGTGTATAATGGAGCCAAAGTAGCCCTACTCGGAGTGGTATTCTGGACACACTCTAACAAAACTAAAAGGTAAGCTTCAAAAGTATCAACGGATTCCAAGTTACCAAACTGCATCAGAGCCAAATCCAAAAGTATTTAGAGATAATTTTTTAAATCAAGCCCCTAAAACATATACTCGCAATGACATATACTCACAAGTGACATTCAGTTAACAACTACCAAGCACACAAAGAAACAGGAAAATATAACCTATCACCAAGAGAAATAAAAAAACATCGAAAGAAGCTGACCCAGAAATGTCACAGGTGTTATATTTAGTAAACAAGGACATTAAGTCAGCTATTACAGATATTCTATATGACCAAAAAGGTAGAGGAAAGCATGAACATCACAGAAATGAAATTTTTTTTTTTTTTTAATTTTTTTTGAGACAGTTTCGCTCGTTACCCAGGCTGGAGTGCAACGATGTGATCTCGGCTCACCGCAACCTCCGCCTCCAAAATATTTTTAAAATGAGTATCAGCGATCTGTGCAGTATCAAATGACCTAACCTACATGTAATTGGAAACTTGAGGTGCAGGTGTAGTGAATATTTGAAGAAAAATGTAAAAATGTTTTCTAATTTGATGAAAACTATAAACCAGATATAAGATATTAAACAGTAAGGTGGTAGAATCAACGAACTGAAGGCTCTAGTAGTGGAGGTGAACTGTTGGAATAAAAGCACTAGAGAGTCAGAAAGACAGGGAGGTACCAGGTAATCAAGTAGGATGACTGAAATCGAGATTATGGAAGGATAGGATTTAGCAAAAATTTCTCATTTCTATTGTCTTTGTTTAATCATTCCACTGCAAGATTTTCTACTATATTTTTTTCATTGCAAATATACGGGATTTCACTAATGGGGGATTATAAAGGCCAACAAATTTTATACATGTGATAACTGTTGTACAAAAGACTTCTTTCTTTTGACTTTCCTTACATTTCCACAAATGGTTTGAATGTCTGATATCTGTACATAATTTTAGTTGAGCATTTGTATCCTGTATTCTTTAACTTCACAATAATCTTCAGTGTAGATATGCAAAACACTGCATTGCTGTGATTACTTTATAATATCTGACTACTAATTATGTTTTAGGTGCACTGTTCCAAATAGTTTACAAGTATGAATTAATCTTTACAACTAACCTATGTGTTCAGTAATATTATTATTCCCTCCCCCCACCTTTTTTTCAGATAGGATTTTGCTCTGTCGCCCAGGCTAAAGTGCAGGGACACAATCATTGCTCACTGCAGGTTCAAACTCTTGGCCTCAAGTGATCAAGCGATCCTCTTGCCTCAGCCTCCCAAACTGCTGGGGTAACAGGCATGATCACTGTGCCTGTGTCTATTCCCATTTTATGCACACTGTACAACCTGAGATTAAGTTAGATTATTTGTCTAAAATTACAGGCAATAAGTGGTAGAGCAGGAAATCAAATCCAAGCAGTTTAGCTCTGTTAAAGCCACATTCTTAATTACTCTCTGCTCGTTCCTAGATAAGGAATTAATGGGCTTCTAATCCATGGGCCAGATCCAGCCCTTGGCTTAATTTTGTCAGGCTTATAGAGTAAATCGCACAGATCTATGATTATAAAAATTTAGCGACAATGATCTAGAAACCATACAGTGGAAACATCACTAAAGAAAAGACATTTCTTTTCAAACTTGGTATAGGAGCAAGAGGAGGACACTGTTTGCCAAGAAGGAAATATCTCTTTCCACTAAAATAAAAAATTTCAGACCACACCCCCTTTAAACTTTTAGGTTAGTTTTACAAAGGAAAAAAAATTCAAACAAATTCCAGCAATGCTTATATTTTCTGAAACCCAAACAAATAGTTTTCAGGAAAAAGCAAAAATAATAATACGATAAAAGTATTATAAAAAAAAAAGTATTATAAAAATAATACTGATAAAAGAGTTTAAACTTATTTGGGGGAGCTTCCTTGTCATTTATTTCATTTATTCATGGAACTAATATCTGAGACTCTACTGTGCACTGGGGCACATAAATGAAAAGTCCTCAAGCAACTCACTTTCTAGTATACTGTTCCCTAAACTGTGGTACACAGACTCCTGAAGGGTCCCAGGATATATTCTTTCTTTTGTTTTTTTCTTTATTCAAACACTAAACACCCAGGATATATTCTTAAGACTCAATCTGTAAGAGAATTTTAATATGTTTTTATTTTTAAAAATCTAACAAAATATTAATATAAGTAGAAATCTGAATTGCTTTTATGACCTTAAAACCAAGCACTAACCATAAAGGGAAAGAAATTGATAAACTGTACAATATTAAAATTAGCTTTAGCCATTAAAAGTCACCATTAAGGGAGTAAAAAGACAATCCACAGAGTGAAGATTTTTTTTTTTTGAGATGGAATTTTGCTCATTGCCCAGGCAGGAGTGCAATGGCACAATTGAGGCTTACTACAACCTCCACCTCCCTGGTTCCAGTGATTCTCCTGCCTCAGCCTCCCAAGTAGCTGGGATTATAGGCATACACCACCATGCCTGGCTAATTTTGTATTTTTAGTAAAGGTGAGGTTTCACTATGTTGGTCAGGCTGGTGTCTAACTCCTGACCTCAGGTGATCCATGCGCCTTTGCCTCCCAAAGTGCTAGGATTATAGGTGTGAGTCACCGCACCAGGCCAGGAAAGGTATTTCTAATACATATATTCAAGAAAGGCTCTCATGCAGAATACGTAAAGAACTAAAAAATCCGTAAGACAAGCAAAACAATTCAACTTTATAATTGGTTTCTTTTTTTTAGAGATGGGAGTCTCGCTGTCACCCAGGCTGGAGTGCAGTGGCACCATCATTGCTCACTGCAGCCTTGAACCACTGGCTCAGAGAAAGTTAGAAAATTTATATCTCAAAAGCACAGAGTTAAGGCTTCAGACGTAAATATTGTACCATCACTTGACTGAACCAAGGAGGGAGGGTGCATTACAGAAGAATAACTTAATTTTAAAAAATATGTTTGGGTCCTCTGTTAATTACCTTAGGAAAAAAAATTGTGTCTGGGGTGGAGGTAGGTGTTACCAGCCATAAATATGTTATATAGATCTTTCTAGAATGTATTATTGCTTAAAAATATGTGCACACCTCCCACTGAAATTTAACAGTGCATTTTCAAGTTTATCTATAACAAACCCATTTTACTAGGTCATGAGTAAAAGAGTAGATACGTAGTGGTGTACAAATATAATAATTGACAAATTAAGAGAAAAAAAATATAATAATTGATACCATGTTAAAAAATAAGAATGTTTAAATCTAAGAATGTAAACAAAAATAGAAAAATCCACCGGCTTGCAAAATGATTCGAATACAATCATTTTCAAATAATTCACTTACTTTACAACAAAATAATACAAATGTTGACCTACTGGTTTGCCCTGAAAACACCCAGAAATCCCTACATAACGCATAGGACAAAACATACCCTGTCAAATTACAGAAGCAATATTATGGCAATATTTTAGTGTTGTCAACTGTTGCATTTAAAAGGAAACAGAGGGACCTCATGCCTATAATTCCAGTACTTTGGGAGACCAAGGTGGGAGAATCACTTGAGGCCAGGATTTCAAGACTGGCCTGGGCATCATACCAAGACCCCATCTCTAAGGATAGATAGATAGATAGATAGATAGATAGATAGATAGATAGATAGGCAGGTAAGTAGGTAGGTAGGCAGGCAGGCAGGCATGGTGGGGCACACCTGCAGTCCAAGCTAGTCGAGACGCTGAGGCAGGACAATTGTTTGGGCCCAGAGGTTTGAGGCTACAGTGAGTTAGGATCATGCCACCGCATCCCAGCCTGAAGGGAGACCCTATCTCTGGAAAAAAAAATAACTAGGCGTCGTGTCTCATGCCTGTTGGGTCAAAGCAGGTGAATCACTTGAGGCCAAGAGTTTGAGACCAGACTGGGCAACATGGTGAGACCCATCTCTACAAAAATAAAAATAAAATAAAATATTAGCTGGGTGTGGTGGCACACACCAGTAGTCCCAACAGCTACTCAAGAGGCTAAGGCAAGAGCGTCACTTAAGCGCAGGAATTCAAGGCTGCAGTGAGCTATGATCAGGCCACGGCACTCTAGCCTGAGTGACAGCGTGAGACCCTGTCTCCAAAAAATACATAAATTTTTAAAATAAAGCAAGGAAACAATGTGTTATTATTGCTGTACATCTTGCTACATCCTCCTTATGACAAAGGTATAAGGAAAGGTAAGGTGAGAAGACAAGCTGAAGGAAAAGCAAGAAATAACAGCATCCATAGAATTAAGGGCAATTTTTTATCACCTTACTTTTATATGCCCATAACATTCTGAACACCACACAAACACAGTTTAGTTGTTTTAAGATCTGTAAATTAGCAGGGTGTGGTGCTAGGCACCTGTAATCTCAGCTACTCGGGAGGCTGAGGCAGAAAACTGCTTGAACCCAGGAGGCGTAGGCTGCAATGAGCCAAGATCATGCCACTGCACTCCAGCCTGGGCGAAAGGGCGAGACTTCATCTCAAAAAAAACAAAAGACAAAAAAGATTTGTATTTGTTCCCTCCTCAAAGTTCCCACCATACTGATTGGGGATCACAGCCATGCATCACTTAATGATATTCTAAGAAATGCATCATTAAGCAGTTTCATCATTGTGTGAAATAATAGCATGTACTTACACAAATCCAGTGGTAGAACCTACTACACACTTAGGTCGTATGGTATAGTCTGTTATCCTAGGCTACCAACCTATACAGCATGTAACTGAAGCTGGAGGCAATTACAACAAAATAGTAAGTATTTCTGTAGCTAAATGTAGAAAAGGTACAGTAAAAATACAGTATGAAAGATAAAACGCAGTACACCTAAATAGGGCACTCACCATGAATGAGTCTGCAGGACTGGAAGATGCCCCAGGTGAGTCAGTGAGTGAGTGGTGAATAAATGTGAAGGCCTAGGACATCACCGTATATTACTACATACTTTATAAACACTTAGGCTACGCTAAATCATACAAAAATACTTTTCTTCAATAATAAATTTTTGTTTTGAGATGGAGTTTCGCTCTTGTTGCCCAGGCTGGAGTGCAATGGCGCGATCTCGGCTCACCGCAACCTCCGCCTCCTGGGTTCAGGCAATTCTCCTGCCTCAGCCTCCTGAGTAGCTGGGATTACAGGCTGCACCACCATGCCCAGCTGATTTTTTTGTAGTTTTCATAGAGACAGGGTTTCACCCTGTTGACCAGGATGGTCTCGATCTCTTCACCTCGTGATCCACCCGCCTCAGCCTCCCAAAGTGCTGGGATTACGGGCTTAAGCCACTGCGTGGTCGTGGCCCAACCTTCTGAACACTCTTTTTTTGAGACAGGTTGTCACTCTGTTGCCCAGGCTAGAGTGAAGTAGCATGAACACTGCTCACTGCAGCCTTGAGCTTCTGTGCTCAAGCAATCCTCCTGCCTCAGGCTCCCATGTAGCTGGGACTACAGGCATGCATCAACATGCCCGGATAATTTTTAAATTGTTTGTAGAGACAAGGTCTCACTATGTTGCCTAGACTGGTCTTGAACTCCTGGGCTCAAGCGATCCTCCCACCTGGGCTTCCCACAGTGCTGGAATTACAGGCGTGAGCCACCACATCTGGGCTTGAACATTCTTACCATGTTGTTTTCATTACTGCCCTCATTATCAGCAAAACTACGCAAGGGTATTTTTTAGTGTCCGTATTCATCCATCAGGATATAAGCTCCAAGGTCTGAGCAGTTTTGTCATATTCACTATTGTATTATCACCGACACTTTTTTTTTTTGGAGACTGGGTCTTGCTATGTTGCCCAGTCTGGAGTGCAGAGGTACAATCTCAATTCACTGCAGCCTCAACCTCCTGGGCTCAAGCGAGCCTCCCAACTCAGCCTCCTGAGTAGGTGGAACTACAAAACTGTACTCTACCACCCCCAGCTATATTTTTATTTTTTGTAGAGATAAGTTTTGTCATGTTGCCCAAGGCTGGTTTAAAACTCCTGGGCTCAGGTAATCCACCCACCTCAACCTCCCAAAGTGCTTGGATTACGGGTGTGAGCCATTGCATGCAGCCTCACTAACATTTAAAATGGTATCCAGTACAGCATAAATGTTCAGATTTTTACGGAATGAACAAACCCATTACACTGATAATTACCTTTGATATTATTTGTATGTACTCCATGGATATGACCAGCCAATGTTCTCTCCTTTAATTTTAATTTTGTAGAGGTAGAGGTCTTGCTATGCTGCCCAGGCTAGCCTCCAACTCCTGGCCTCAAGTGACACTACTGCCTTGGCATCCCAAAGTGCTGAGCATAAACCACTGCATCCAGCATCTGACAAATTTTAACCTGAGCTGTATTCTACTTCAGTTTTTTTTGGTTTTTTTTTTTTACAAATGGGGTTGCCCGGGCTGCTATCAAACCCCTGGCCTCCAGCAATACTCTTACCTTGGCCTCTCTGAAATCACTGGGATTACAGGCATGAGTTACTGCAACCAGCCATACTTCCTTTACAGAGCACATCAGGCATCTATTTACCTACTAACCGAGGCAGGAGGCAAATGGCTTTTAATGACAACTGGGTTCACCAGGACACTAGGCAAAACATTTATTAAGAGAAACCTCAGGTGGGCATGGTAGCTCACGCCTGCAATCTCAACACTTCAGGAGGCCAAGACAGGAGACTGCTTGAGCCCAGGAATTCAACACTAGCCTGGGCAACATGGCAAAACCCTGACTCTACAAAAAATTTTTTAAATGAGCTAGGTGTGGTGGTGTTGCACCTGTGGTCTCAGCTACTTGTGAGGATAAGGTGGGAGTAACACCTGAGCCTGAGGAGGTCGAGGCCGCAGTGAGCTGTGATTGCGCCACTGTACATGGGAAACAGTGAGACTCTGTCTCAAAAAAAGAAAAGAAAAACCTCTCTGGCTGGCACTGTTTTGCTCATGCCTGCAATCCCAGCACCTTGGGAGACCTACGCAGGAAGATCACTACAGCTCAGGAGTGGAAACCAGTCTGGGCAATATGGTCAGATCTCATCTCCATAAAAAATTAGCCAGGCACAGTATGTGCCCGTAGACTCAGCTACTCAGGAGGCTGCGGTTGGAGCATCACTTGAGCCTGGGAGATCAAGGCTGAAGTGAGCCATGATCACACCACTGCACTCCAGCTTTTGTGACAGTGAGACCCCATCTCAAAACAAACAAAAAAACCAAAATCTCTCTTTTTACTAGAAAGATGCCTAGTATCCTCTACCTTCCAGCAGTCTAAAATTCCCCTCCTCTAATCCACTGAAAAATGACTGATCTAAATTTATCCTGAGCTGCCACTTCCTTTTAGAAGTTTTAATTAACATAACCACCTCCAGATTATGGTAATTGTTCAATCATTTATTTTCATAGAACATGAAAGAGTCTTCCATTTACATGCATCACAAAGTTTTACAGTTACTGATTAGTCCACTATTACCTCTCCCATTCCTACTCATGACCAACACAGATACCTCTGAAATTCATTTTCTCCCTCGGCTGTGTCAAATGCAACCGTCTCTTTCTAGGACAGGACACTGAAGTGAGGGAAGGTTGCTCTAAGGCTCATGTCCCTCTCAGATGTGTGTTTCAAGAGGGCAATTTTTATCAACCCAATGAAAAATTGACAAGTTCTTAATGAGGTTCTCATTTATGTTTAACTAGACATACCAAAAAGAATTCTCTGGTTATGTATCTTAACCACATTCACTGACAAATTCAAATATTTGTATCACATCCATATTCCTTGCCAGGTGTGATCCTGACTCTGTGCTTTTGCACACAGAGCTTCTGTAGCTGTTCGCTCCACAAGGAACTCTTCTAAATACGTACATGACTTGCTCTCTTGCTTCATTCAGGTCTTACCTCAAATATCATCTCGTCAGAGGTATTCTCTCACTATCTTATCAAAAATAAGCCAGGCGGCTCACGCCTGTAATCCCAGCACTTTGGGAGGCTGAGGCAGGTGGACCACTTGAGGTCATGAGTTCAAGACCATCCCAGCCAACATGGTGAAATCCCGTCGCTACTAAAAACACAAAAATTACCAGAGCAATCAGGCAAAAAAAAGAAATAAAGGGTATTCAAATAGGAAAGGAGGAAGCCAAATTGTCTCTATTTGCAGACGACATCATAGTACATCTAGAAGATTCCATCGTCTCAGCCCAAAATCTCCTGAAACTGATAAGCTACTTCAGCAAAGTCTCAGGATACAAAATGAATGTGCAAAAATCACAAGCACTCCTATACACCAATAACAGACTTAAAGAGAGCCAAATCAAGAACGAACTGCCATTCACAATTGCTACAAAGGGAATAAAATACCTAGGAATACAACTTACAAGGAACGTTAGGGACCTCTTCAAGGAAAACTACAAACCACTGCTCAATGAAGTAAGA
>CM052657.1:5325548-5366811 GCA_028533165.1 Leontopithecus rosalia | reverse complement strand
ACAAACATATGAAAAAATGCTCATCATCACTGGTCATTAGAGAAATGCAAATCAAAACTACATTGAGATACCATCTCATGCCAATTAGAATGGCAATCATTAAAAAATCTGGAGACAACAGATGCTGGAGAGGATGTGGAGAAATAGGAACACTTTTACACTGCTGGTGGGAGTGTAAATTAGTTCAACCATTGTGGAAGACAGTGTGGCGATTCCTCAAGGACCTAGAAATAGAAATGCCATTTGACCCAGCAATCCCATTACTGGGTATATATCCAAAGGACTATAAATCATTCTACTATAAGGACACATGCACATGAATGTTCACTGCAGCACTGTTTACAATAGCAAAGACCTGGAATCAACCCAAATGCCCATCGATGATAGACTGGACAGGGAAAATGTGGCACATATTCACTATGGAATATTATGCCGCAATCAAAAACGATGACTTCGTGTCCTTTGTAGAGAGACGGATGAACCTGGAGAACATCATTCTCAGCAAACTGACACAAGAACAGAAAGTGAAATACCACATGTTCTCAATCATAGGCGGGTGATGAACAATGAGAACACATGGATGCAGGGAGGGGAGCACTCCACACTGGGGTCTGTTGGGGGCAACAGGGGAGGGAGAGGGGGGGTGGGGAGATGGGGAGAGACAGCATGGGGAGAAATGCCAGATATAGGTGAAGAGGAAGAAGGCAGCAAATCACACTGCCACTGTTTACCTATGTAACTATCTTGCATGTTCTTCACATGTAGCCCAAAACCTAAAATGCAATTAAAAAAAAAAAATACAAAAATTAGCCAAGCGTGGTGGCACGGGCCTGTAATCCCAGCTACTCAGGAGGCTGAGGCAGGAGAATCGCTTGAACCTAGGAGGTGGAGGTTGCAGTGAGCCAAGATCATGCCATTGCACTCCAGCCTGGGCAACTGAGTGAGGCTCTGTCTCAAAGAAAATAACACCAAGCCCTCTCTTCCTTACCCTGGATTCTTTTCTTGATAGTACCTATCACAATTTGACTTACAGTATGTATTTAATTGTTTATGTTTATTGTTTGCATTCCCAACAAAAATGTAAATTATACAAGGGCAGGAGTTGTCTGCCTAGTTTATCATTATCTAGTTAGAATTAGAAAATAGTAAATTCTTGTTCAATGACTTTATTTCCCATAGACTTAATTTTTCCTGTTTCGGTTTCAATGAACAGGATGTCACTGGCACAAATGCCCTCATCCATGGCCATCTCACAAGCAGATTATGAATACACAGAAAACAGAATAACTTCATGTGTAAAAGCCAAAAATAGATTGAGGGCTTGAGAGTATCTCTGCTCACATAGTTTGCAAATATTCCTCAGTAACTGCAGAACTTTATTTCAAACCCCCTTGCCTAGCACCGAAGGCCCTTTGTAATCTGATCTGACTTTCCTTTTACTCCTCTCTCTCCTGCTGTTTCCCTGTATTCTGGGTTTCTATGCTGCAACAATCCCAAGAACACTACTCATAAAGAATATCTAACACAGCATGCAGCTCTGCTTACACTGCAGCCAAACTAATCTAGCCTAGATTCCTACCAAATTTTCTCCTAATCACCACCTAAAAAAAGTTTACCCATTATTCAAAATCCAGCTTCAACACTTCTCCAAAGAATCTTCACTGATCATCCCACCATAAACTATTTCCTCAATCTGTGAGGGACAGCAGTTGGTAACACATCTGAAACTTCTGCCTTATAGTAAATCATTAGTACCTTTTAGTATATGGTAAATTCCCAAAGAGCATGGACATTTGCATTCTACATGCTGCATTGCATACGGGAGTCAATAAAATTATTTTAATAACGAATACATTCTACAGGCACTTTTTGTTGTTTTGTAGTGACAGGGTCTTCCTATATTGCCCAGGTTGGCCTCAAGCAATCCTCTCACCTCATCCTTCCAAAGTGCTAAGATCAGAGACACGAGCCACCATGTCCGGTGTCTACAGACATTCTGAATCACTGCCTTCCATTTCCATTTTCTTTTCTCTTAAAGGATAAAAAAATTTCCCCTGAGAAAAGTAGTATCAGTTATATTTCAGTTTAAAGTTTGAGTTCTCTTGTGGGTCGACTGTATTCTACTACCTTCTTGTGCCTCCAACTCACTAGACCTAATTAGAGGAAGGAGAAAGAGAGTTAATAGTTATTAGGGAGAAGATGACTTCTGGCATGCTAGTGGAGCCAACAAGTAACCAGCCAGGTAGGGGTGTGCGCACACACATGTATGTGAGAGTGGAAGGGGGTGAGGGTGGGGGGGGTGAGGGAGGGGGAGAGGGAGAGAGGGAGAGAGAGAGAGAGAAAGAGAGAGAGAGAAAGAGAGAGAGAGAATGAATGAGAATGAGAATATACTAGTTATCAGGAGAAGACCCAGCTGGAAAGATCTCAAATAATTTGAATCATCAAAGGTATCTGAGCAGGAAAAGTGATATGGTGAGAACTGTGTTTTGATCTAGAGCTCAGATCAGAGCTAAGAGATAAAAATAGTGAAATCATGGGAGTTAAGACTGTCCCAGAAAAAAAACAAACAAACAAACAAAGATAGAAAAGGGCTGAAGATAAAATCCTGAGAAATGATGATATTGGGGGCAGGGGAGAGAAGTCAGTGAAAAACAAGTGATTTGAGAGAGAGAAGACAAAGGAGGGAATGTCATAAAAACCAAAAGAGAAGCAGAGGAAATGAGCAATAATACCAGAAAAGAGGATAAACAATATCACAAAAGAATCTCATTTGATAATCAGGAGGATGCTAGTGCCTTTAAGACTAACAGGTTCTATATAACTGAGTGGGAGAGAAGAGTGAGCCATATCACAGTAAGTTATATGGCAAAGAATTATAACGGCAGCAAACAGGGGCTGCTTTTCCAAGAACTGTGACAGTGAGAAACTGACAAAAGTTTAAGGCAGAGTACAAGTTAAGTTTATATGAGGCCAAGCACAGTGGCTCATGCCTGTAATCCCAACACTTTGGGTAGAGAGGCAGGAGGATCATATGAGGTCAGGAATTCAAGACCAGCCTGGCCAACATGGTAAAATCCTGTCTCTACTAAAAATACAAAAATTAGCTGGGTGTGGTGGTGTGTATCTGTAATCCCAGCTACTCAGGAGGTCGAGGCAGCAGAATCGCTTGAACAGAGTGAGCAGAGATGGCACCACTGCACTCCAGCCTGGGCAACAAGAGTGAAACTCTGTCTCCAAAAAAAAAAAAAAAAAAAGAACAAAAAAAGAAGTTTATATGAGGCAACACATGAACTTTCTTATAGGCATAGCAGTGAGAAAAAGGGAAACAAAAAAAAAAGCAAGAGGGGACATACCACCAAGTCCAGGGGGAAGACGAGGACTGAACAAGCAGAAGGAAGCAATTTAGGAGACAGCAGGGAACAGAGGAGAGTACAGGAGAAACAAGAAAAATGTGTGCCGTCAACCAAGGAAGTTAAGGGCACTTCAAATAGCTGGGTAAAGTACTGTGCTAAGAATTAAGAGCGGGGAGGCTCAGCAAAAAAAGGTTTGAACAACTGCTGTTGGGAGTAGAACAGTAAACTGGAAACGAAAAGAATGAGCACTAAGGGCCCAGAGAAAAGAAAAGGAACATTACGTGTTCAAAGTAATCTAAAACAGAGGATGAAATTATAATATCAGATTCCTACAAAGACAAACTTTGTAAGGAAAAACAACAAAGATAAAGTAGTTATATGGAAAGGTTTTCAGAGATACAAAACCCCAAAGCAGTTGATAATTGTATAAGTCAAAATGTACTACACGCATCTTTACATAGCTGAAAGACTTCTAAGATACAGCAATAGTTGAGCTGCTTTAAACAGACAATAAAATTATTAGAGTCAAATTCCTATATAAAAAAGAAAAACAGCCAGGCACAGTGGCTCACGCTTGTAATCCCTGCACTTTGGGAGGCTGAGGTGGGCGGATCACGAGGTCAGAAGATCGAGACCATCCTGTCCAACATGGTGAAACCCTGTCTCTACTAAAAATGCAAAAATTAGCTGGGCATGGTGGTGCGTGCCTGTAGTCCCAGCTACTCAGGAGGCTGAGGCAGGAGAATCCCTTGAACCCAGGAGGCAAAGGCTGCAGTGAGCCAAGGTAGTGCCACTGCACTCCAGCCTGGGCGACGGAGCAAGACTCCGTCTCAAAAAAAAAAAAAGGCTGGGTTTGGTGGTGCACACCTGTAGTCCCAGCTACTGGGAAGGCTGAGGCAGGAGAATCACTTGAACCCAAGAGGCGGAGGTTGCAGTGAGCTGAGACCGCACCATTGCACTCCAGCCTGGCAATAGAGCAAGACTCAGTCTCAATTAAAAAAAAAAAAAAGAAAACTTTTAACTTCTAAGTCACACATCAAGAAAGTTTTGACGCCTGTATTCCCAGCACTTTGGGAAGCCAAGGCTGGCAGATGGCTTGAGCCCAGGAATTCAAGACCAGCCTGGACAACATGCAGAAACCTCATTTCTACAAAAAATGCAAAGAATTAGCCAGGCATGTTGGTGCATGCCTGTAGTCCCAGCTAGGAGGTTAAGGTGGGAAAATCACCCGAGTCCAGGAAGTTAAGGCTGCAGTGAACCATGATTGTGCCAGTGCACTCCAGCCTTGGCATTGGAGTATGACCCTGTGCTGTCTCCAAGAATAAAAAAAAAATTTTTGAATCTTTCAAAACGTATTAGCTAGCCCTCTGAATTCTGTGTCCTCCACAAATTCTATAAACTTAACTTTATTCAGCTTACTGATAAAGCAAGCACATACACTTTCAGCAGGGCACTAGAGGCCTCCTTTAAGGATTGATGATTTTCTATCTTTCACTGTCAAACAACTATACCCTTCAGGGTATATTTCTCTTCAAGCCCACAGTTCTCCATTTTGACCATAGACATGATAATTTTGTCAAAAATGCTCTGGTGAAATCTAACTATACAATGTCAAAGGCATTTTTCTAACGAACCAGGTTATTAATTCCATCAAAAAAGGAAATGAGGCTAATTTAGCCACTCCCCAGCCAGTTCTGTCTCTATTCAAGGTAGCACCAGCCTTGAATTTAAATACTCCTACAAATTACGTTACAGAACTACCCTGCAGAGGTCTCACTACATTTCTCCCAAAGACAAACTTCAGTCTTCCCACTTGATGATTAGTTTTTTTATTCTTTTGAGGCCAAGTCTCGCTCTGTTTCTCGGCTCACTGTAACCCCTGCCTCCCAGGTTCAAGAGATTCTTCCACCTTAGCCTCCCCAGTAGCTGGGACTACAGATGTGCGCCACCATGTCCCACTATCTTTTGTATTTTTAGTAGAGATGGGGTTTCACCATGTTGGCCAGGCTGGTCTTAAACTCCAGACCTCATGATCTGCCCTCCTCAGCCTCCCAAAGTGCTGGGATTACAGGCATGAGCCACTGTGCCCGGCCGATGGTCTACTTTTTAAATGTACGAATAGTCATCCATCCTCATCCTCGGTCTCACTTTCCAGTTTTAGTGATATTTGGTCAACCATGATCCAAAAATTTTAGACAAAAAAAATTCCAGAAATAAACAATAGGTTTTAAATTGCACGTTCTACACAGTGTGATGAAATCTCCCACAGTCTGGCTCCATTCAGTATATCCACATTGTATACCTTACTGGCCCATTAATCACTTAGTAGCCCTCTTGGTCATCAGATCAGAAAAAACAGTATATATAGGGTTTGGTACTGTCCACCATTTCAAGCATCCACAGGGGTCTTGGAATACATTCCCTGAGGATGAGTCGGGGGGTTGGGGTAGATGGTGGCAGGGGCTACCATATAAGGCAATCCCCCATCACCTCCCAATGAGGATATAAAAAGATTTTCTGGCCAACTTGAATACATAAACTTTGGTTTTATATACAGGTAAAAGAAACAAATGTCCATTTATAATGTCATATTAGTTATACAACATTAAAATAATCTACTATATAAAATAATATTCATTTAGAAATTCAGCTTTTTCCCTTAATCAACATTTCATAAGACAGTGTTACTGAATCTTTCTTAGTGTAACACTGGCATCTGTCTTCATGCTCACTAGAGTGACTGAGTCACTTACTAGCTTCTTTTTTTTTTTTTTCAAAGTATTATCACCTTCCCTTTATTTGTAAATGTTTGAGTTAAAATACTTTTTAAATTCCTGTGAGCTTTTAAGCCTAAACCCTAAGTGCCTGTTGTCTGTCCATTCAGGCAGTTTTTCCATTCATGGGTCTGTGCTGTGGATATAGATTCAGAATTTCCACAAGGTAAGTACTTAACTAATACAGACCAAAGTAGCTTCCACAGGTAAGTACTTACCTAATATGGACCAACGTAGCTTCCACAGGTAAGTACTTAACTGATATGTACCAAAATAGCTTCTCCTCTAAACAATCCTTTGAGAGGTTTTGGAAAAAGTAGAATAGCGACTTGCTCTTTTCTGAGAGTTATTTTTGGGGGAGAAAAAGACCTTGCTTTATATCCAGGTAATCAACAGGTCAAAATATCACAGAATCAGGGACAAAATTATTTCTTAAACACATTTCAATTAATAGCATAGATACTGTTTATGTAAACACACAGATGCATTAATAGGAGTCTTCAGAAATCAAATTTTCTTTCTTCTTTTTTTTAAAGTCTCATTCTCACCTGGGCTACGGAGCAGGTGATATAGTTCACTATATCCTTTAACTCAGAATTATCAATAGCACTTATATTGTAGGAACACTGTGAAGATTAATGTATCTAAAACAATCCCCCCACCTTGGCCTCTCAAAGAGCTGAGATTATAGGAGTGAGCCATGGTGCCCAGCCCACAAATTTTCTTTCTGAACTAAAGCATGAGAACTTTGCTATACCACCATAAAAGAGAAAAGCAGAGTGGGATGGGTTACTCAATTCTCCTGAACTGGTTTTCTTAAAATTGTATTATAAACTAATTAAGTGCCAGGCACGGTTTTGAGCCTTATAGATATATCAACTAATTTAAACTTCACAACGTCCTATGATACAGGTGCTATTTATGGATAATGCTGTCCTACTCATAAGGAAACTTGCCCAAAGTCTTACAGCTTGTAAGTGGTGGCTATTCAGGGGGTCTAATTCTAGGGCCCCTCTCTCTTTTAAAAGGGGATATATGGGCCGGGCGCTGTGGCTCACGCCTGTAATCCTAGCACTTTGGGAGGCCGAGGTAGGCTGAATCACCTGAGGTCAGGAGTTCAAGACCAGCCTGGCCATCATAGTGAAACCCCCATCTTATAAAAAAAAAAAATAAAAGGGGTTATACATTACTCCCTCTAAGTAAAATTTGTTCTTTATTTTATGAGAGAGTCCCATCTACTAAACAATCAATATCAGTGGTCTAAAGAAGACATGATGGTTAGGTTCCTTTTTTATTATTTTCTAGTATTCATCCACATTGCCTGAAGGCATGAGAGGTCTGAGGAAAAGGTGGTTCATCGTTTGTATTAAGTTGGTACAAAAGCAATTGTGGTTTTCGCCACTAATATTACGTTCTGAGTTAATCACTACCCCCATTTCTGTCAGTACTTTTAAGGCAAATAATTACGACAAACACACGCACAGAACATACTAGTTCCGAGTCTTCCTGCTTCTTGTCCAAACGTTTTAACTGGTGGTGGAGAATCTGCCCTGCGGGCCTAGGTCTCCCTTGCTATATAAAACTAACTTTAAATGTTGTCTTTGACAAGGTAAATTTCCTGCGCCCTAAAACGATGCAAGCGCTTCCTCCGTTGTCACCCGGTTGTGTCCTGTAACGGGGATGGGAGTTAGGAAGGAGTTCCTAAGGAAAAAGGGGAAAAGATGAGCTCGAGAACGGGAGAACGAGGAGGGACGGCGGAACACGCAGAAAGGGAGGCAGGGGTGGAGTGGGGGCGCCGCTGCTCTGACTCGGAATTTCGTGCAGACAAAACGGGGACAGGAACGCGAGAGGGGTTCGGGTCCCTGAAACCTGCGAGGCAGCATTTTCTCGGCTCCTCCTTCGCTGCGCCTTAGACACCGCTTTACGAGAAGCGGAGTGCTAACGGCCCAGGTGGTCAGGGCGCCGCGACCACTCGCCTCCCGCTGCCGGCCAGAGCCGGGCCCTGGAAAGCCCCGCGCCCCTCCGGCGCCCGGCCGGCGGGAGGGACCACCGGAGCCCGTGGACCCCGAGGCCACAGACCCGCGCTCCCGTCCTCGCCGGCTGCCCCCGCGGCTTCCCCCCGGCGGACAACCCCGGAACACTCCCGCACGTCGCAGCCGAACCTGAACCGTGCCCTTCCCAGACAGCCGACCCCGGCGGCTACACAGTAAAACCCAGGCTGGAGCGAGGGTCTTACCTTTAGCAGATTAGACGTCGCCATGTTCGTTCAACTTGGACTCTCGCGAGACGACGCGAGACTTCGCGGCGCTCCCGGCCAGGCCGCGGCCGGACGCCGGAGCTCGCTCCGGGGCGTGCGGGGCGCCGGGGCGGCGTGCTGACAGCGCGGACCTCGTCCCGAGCACGAGGAGCTTCCTCACCCTCGTCCCCTACATGGTCACCAGAGCGTCCCCGCTCGAAGGAGCTCATGCAAGCGCTCAGGAAGACGGGAACGGCGAATGCCGAGAAAGTAGCGGGAGTTGCGCTGCCTTGGAGGAGGAAGCATCGACTCCACGAGCCGCCCCACGCCCTCGGATTAGCCTTTGCGGTTGCACCCGCCGCGGCCACCTGCAACGAATTTAGCTCGGCTTAGGCCCCGCGGCTCGGGGTCCGCGGCCGCGTCACGTGACGCCAGGGCGGGGACGCGCTCGGGAGCGAGCGTGGGAGCCTGGAAGCCTCGGCGGGTCCGGAGGCCGCGGCAAGGCCGGGAGCGCGCCCTCTGCTGGCAGGACCTGGCGTTTTCCCGCACCCCGCCCCAAATCCCGGACTCGGTGTTGAGGGAGGCGCATTGTCCTGAAATGCTGGCAGCTACTGTCTTCGATAACTGGTGCATAGAATGCGCCCAGTAAATATGTGTTGAGTGCACAAGCGTGTTGACTGTGAATATTTATATTCGAGAGTGCCTGGCACTTAAATATTGTTCCGCGCTTTGGAAGGCAAGGGGAGGATCACTTGAAGCCAGGAGTCCAAGACCCCCATCTTTACAAAAAAGTTTGGGGGAAAAAAAAAAGGATTGTTCAGGGAATTAATATTAATCTTCGACTTCCTGAAAGCACATTATCCCGGAAGATCCTAAGCCGTAAGCCCCTAGCTTTTACCCCTTCAGACCACAAACCACTGGCCAATGAGAGAATATAATTTACATGTAGAACCTACAGGATAGGGGCCGGGCGCGGTGGCTCACGCCTGTAATCCCAGCACTTTGGGAGGCCAAGGCGGGTGGATCACAAGGTCAAGAGATCGAGACCATCCTGGTCAACATGGTGAAACCATGTCTCTACTAAAAATACAAAAATTAGCTGGACGTGGTGGCGCGTGTCTGTAATCCCAGCTACTCAGGAGGCTGAGGCAGGAGAATTGCCTGAACCCAGGAGGCGGAGGTTGCAGTGAGCCGAGATCGTGCCGTTGCACTCCAGCCTGGGTAACAAGAGCGAAACTGCGTCTCAAAAAAAAAAAAAAAAAAAAAAAAGAACCTACAGGATACCTGGTATTGCATCATGCGTGTTTACAAACAGCTTTCATACGGTCATAATGCGTAGAAATAAGTCAGAGCTCTGCACTAAAAGCAGAGAAGAGGGATGAGTCTACTTAAAGAATCCAGTCAAGTAGCTAATACTTGTTTGTGCACTTGTATGTACTAGGCACTGGAAATACAGGATTAAATGAAAGAGAAGACCCCTGCCCTCTTGTAGTGTGTGGTCTAATAAGGTAGCCAGATATTAAGCATAGTTACACAAGTCAAATATTACTTAGTGGGAGTTGTGATAAACACTGCAGAGAGGCCGGGTGCGGCTCACACTTGTAATCCCAGCACTTTGGGAGGCTGAGGCAGGCGGATCACCTGCGGTCAGGAGTTTGAGACCAGCCTGGCCAACATGGTGAAACCCCATCTCTACTAAAAATGCAAAAATTAGCTGGGCATGGTGGCAGGCGCCTGTAATTCCAGCTGCACGGGAGGCTGAGGCAGGAGAATCACTTGAACCCTGCAGGTGGAGATTGCTGTGAGCCAAGATCGTGCCATTGCACTCCAGTCTGGGCGACAGAGCAAGACTCTGTCTCAAAAAAAAAAAAAACTGCAAAGAAAAAATACAATGTGCACTTTCGAGCATAAGAGGGGAAAGGAAACTAGTATTCTAATCTCTGTCTACCCAAGCCACCCTTTGCTTGTGAGAGGAACTTTATAACTGAACCTTAGGATAACTTTTAAGAGCTTGGTTTCAGCATCCCACTGTCAACCGAAGCATTTCAGTTTTCTTAACTCACTTGTTCTGGAAACACCACTGCTACAACTCTGATTTCAGTAAGTTCTCCATTCCATTGACCCCACCACTTCCTTGTTATTTGCCTTCTGTTTTCACTCCTTCTCATCCAATTTAAAATCGGCCGACCATTATAAAAATGTTTAAATATTTAAAATGCTTAAATATTTATTTTTTAAAAATAGCACAGGCACATAATGCAAAATTCAGAAGGTGCTAAAAATAATACAATCAAAAGTAGGCCTCCTTCCACTTCCTAGGATGATGTAATATTCTATATTGTGGTAGAGACTTCAGTTATTCAGGTGTATGCACTTGTTAAAACTCAGCAAGTATGCCCTTAAGATTTATGCATTTCAGCCGGGCACGGTGGCGCAGCCGGGCACAGTAATCCCAGCACCTTGGGAGGCTAGGGCAGGCAGACTGCTTGAGACCAGGGGTTGAAGACCAGCCTGTGCAACATTGGTGTCTCTATAAAAAAATGATAAAATTTTTAATAATTATGCATTTAATTTAAAAAAAAGTAAACAAAATTTTAAGTTTAATGCTATCCATGCTGAAGCATTTAGGAATAAGTGAATCTATACTTATAATTTTCTTTGAAATGTATCAGAAAGTAAGATGAATTGATGGTTGGGTAGAAACATTGATAAAGCAGTAGGGGGGATGTGGCTCACGACTATAATCCCCACACTTTGGGTGTGGATCACCTGAGGTCAAGAGTTTGAGACCAGCCCAGTCAACATGTGAAACTTTGTCTCTACCAAAAATACAAAAAATTAGCCAGGCATGGTGGCAGGCATCTACAATCCCAGCTACTCGGGAGGCTGAGGCAGGAGAATCTCTTGAACCTGGGAGGCGGAGGTTGCAGTGAGCTGAGATCGTGCCATTGTACTCCAGCCTGGGCAACGAGTGAAACTCATCCCATTACTGGGTGTATACCCACAGGATTATAAAACATTAAGTTATAAAGACACATGCACACATATGTTTATTGTGGCACTGTTTACAATAGCAAAGGCTTGGAACCAACCGAAATGTCCATCAGTGATAGACTGGATAAAAATAGCAAAGACTTGGAACTAACCCAAAATGCCCGTCAATAATAGACCGGATAAAGAAGATGTGGCACATATACACCATGGGATGAATGTATGGATCTCTACAGCCATAAGAAAGGATGAGTTCATGTCCTTTGCAGGGACATGGATGAAGCTGAAAACCATTCTCAGCAAACTTACACAAGAACAGAAAACCAGACACCACATGTTCTCACTCCTAAGTAGGAGTTGAACAATGAGAATACATGGATACAGGGAAGGGAACATCACACACTGGGGCTTGTCAGAGGGTGGGGGGATAGGGGAGGGGCAGCGGGGGATTGGGGGATTGGGGAGGGCTAACATTAAGAGAAATACCTAATGGAGATGATGGGGGGATGCATGCAGCAAACCACCATGGCACGTGTATACCTTGGTAACAAACCCGCACATTCTGCACGTGTACCCCAGAACTTAACGTATAATCCTCCTTTCGTTCTAAGCCTCAGCTTTTCATCTTTTGCAAGTCTCAGCCTTTTCCAGTACAGATATTTCTATTTGTCTCTTTCCTCCTTCCTCCTTACTTGACTGCCCTGAGTTTGTATAATAGGATCTGAGTGTAGGTGGAGTGGACAAAGGAGGAAACAGGAGAAGGCTACTCGTTCCTTGCTAAGGGCGGGAGGAAATTATCAAACACTCATAAATGAAAGCTGATGTAATTTGTTAAAAAAAGTTGATGAAGCAAGTATAGTAAAATGTTAATGATAGAGTCGGCCGGGCGCGGTGGCTCACGCCTGTAATCCCAGCACTTTGGGAGGCCGAGGCGGGTGGATCACGAGGTCATGAGATCGAGACCATACTGGTCAACATGGTGAAACCCCGTCTCTACTAAAGATACAAAAAATTAGCTGGGCATGGTGGCGCGTGCCTGTCATCCCAGCTACTTGGGAGTCTGAGGCAGGAGAATTGCCTGAACCCAGGAGGCGGAGGTTGCGGTGAGCCGAGATCGTGCCATTGCACTCCAGCCTGGGCAACAAGAGCGAAACTCCGTCTCAAAAAAAAAAAAATGTTAATGATAGAGTCTAGGTGGTGGTTATGCTAGCATTCCCTGTGTAAAGCAAGCTCATCTGTATGTTTAGAATTTTTCATCATTAAATATTTGGGGAAAATTTTTTTTAAATAGGCCTGCCTTCCTCCATAGTCCCCCAGGCATCCATTTTTTTTTTAATTCTTCTCTTTTTTTTCTTTTTTAAAATTTTTTTATTTTTATTTTATTTATTTGTTTTGTTTTTCCATTCTTTCTTCTCATAGGCAATGGTTACGTTTCTTGTGAATGCCCAGGACATTCTGCTCCTGTATAAGCATTCATGTATCTATTCTTTTTTCTCTCCCCACCAATGATGGCATACTGCTTATACTCTAACATACTTGTTTTCACTCAGCAGTAGGATATAAATTACTGAGAAAAGTTTTTGTGCCTATTTTTTTCACACTTTCTTCTCTTCTTCTTCTTATCCTTCTTCTTTCTTCTTCTTCAGACAGAGTCTTGCTCTGTCAACCAGTCTGCAGTAAGGTGGCACAATCTCTGCTCACTGCAACCCCTACCTCCCCGGTTCAAGTGATTCTCACACCTCAGCTGCCTGAATAGCTGGAATTAACAGGTGTGTGCCACCATGCCCAGCTAATTTTTGTATTTTTTAGTAGAGACAGGGTTTCACCATATTGGCCAGGCTGGTCTTGAATTCCTGGCCTCAAGTGACTCTCCCACCTCAGACTCCTAAACTGCTGGGATTACAGTTGTGAGCCCCCATACCTCACCTTCGACCTTAAAAGTCAAAGCTTTTAAGTTGTAAGAGGGATTTTTGTGAAATTATGTTGGCAAGTAGAAATGAGCATACTTTTCTTTTTATTTTGTAT
Source organism: Leontopithecus rosalia (assembly GCA_028533165.1). Taxonomy (NCBI): domain Eukaryota; kingdom Metazoa; phylum Chordata; class Mammalia; order Primates; family Cebidae; genus Leontopithecus; species Leontopithecus rosalia. The sequence continues at coordinate 5,353,432 of CM052657.1, read as the reverse complement.
AAGACATATAAGAGGCAGCCATTCCTTATATTTCATAGCCTCTTATGTGATTGATTACATGGAGAAATGCTCAGAATATAATAGGTAAAAATATATGATGCAGAATTCCACATATGTGCTACAATTCCAGCTTTGTAAAGAAAGAAAGCTACAGTTTTATTTCCTACTCAGAGTAGGGGATAAACTGGAAAAAATGTTCAGAATGTTACCAGTGTTTGTGAGTAGTAAAAAATAGGATAATTTTACTTTTATTTATTTAAAATCTTTTTTAAAATCACCTGCTAATTTAAGAAAATGTAGCCATAGCCGGGCGCGGTGGCTCAAGTCTGTAATCCCAGCACTTTGGGAGGCCGAGGCGGGTGGATCACGAGGTCAACAGATTGAGACCATCCTGGTCAACAAGGTGAAACCCTGTCTCTACTAAAGATACAAAAAATTAGCTGGGCATGGTGGCGCGTGCCTGTAATCCCAGCTACTCAGGAGGCTGAGGCGGGAGAATTGCCTGAACCCAGGAGGCGGCGGTTGCAGTGAGCCGAGATCGCGCCATTGCACTCCAGCCTGGGTAACGAGAGCGAAACTCCGTCTCAAAAAAAAAAAAGAAAATGTAGCCATCATGTTAAACCATAATACTTTACAAAATCAAAGTTTTCTTTAATCTCTTCTCTCCCACCTCCTAAAGTATCTGCTGTTAGCCATCTGTTTTATTTTTCTCATTTGTTTTCTGTGTACGCAGCAAAACATATATAAAGGAGTTTCTCAAATGTGGCTGATAGTTTACATCAAATTAACCTATGGTACTTATTTTAAAAGCAGATTTCTAGGCTCCATCCTCTGAAGATTCTGATTCTACAGGTCAGGCGTGAGGCCGCAAATCTACCTTTTCCCTAAGCATCCCAGGTACCTTTTCTTGTGCACCAACAACCAAGAATTCTTGTGCATCAATGGCCCAGAATTCCTTATAAAGTGCTTAAGAATGTGTCCTTTAGAACGAAACAGATCCTGCCATTTGTGAGCTACGAGACATTGGATACATTACTTAACTCTGTCGAGTCTTACTTTCCTTATCTGTTAAATTGGGATAAAAATAGCCTCTACATCATAAATTCTTAATAAGGATTAAATATGACAATATATGTTAAACATCATATACTATAATGTATTATCAATGTGGCTGGGCACAGTGGCTCACACCCGTAATCCCAGCACTTGGGGAGGACAAGGTGGGCAGATCACCTGAGGTCAGGAGTTCCAGACCAGCCTGGCCAACATGGCAGAAACCCATCTCTACTAAAAATACAACAATTAGCTGGGCATGGTGGTGGGCAATCATAATCCCAACTACTCTGTAGACTGAGGCAGGTAGGATATTCGCCTGAATTCAGCAGGCGGAAATATCAGTGAGTGGAGATTGCACCACTACACTCCAGCCTGGGCCAGAGGGTGGGACTCCGTCTCAAAAAAAAAAAAAGAAAGTAGCAAAATGTATTACATATGTAAGCACTCCATAAATATATAGTAATAATAAGACCTGGGCTGGGCGCAAATCACGCCTGTAATCCCAGCACTTTGGGAGGCCAGGGCGGGTGGATCACGAGGTCAAGAGATCGAGACCATCCTGGTCAACATGGTGAAACCCCATCTCTACTAAAAATACAAAAAATTAGCTGGGCATGGTGGCGCGTGCCTGTAATCCCAGCTACTCAGGAGGCTGAGGCAGGAGAATTGGCTGAACCCAGGAGGCGGAGGTTGCGGTGATCCGAGATCATGCCATTGCACTCCAGCCTGGGTAACAAGAGCAAAACTGTCTCAAAAAAATAAAAATAATTTAAAAAAAAGACCTAACACATAGAATGCTTACCATATGTCAAGCACGGTTCTATGTCTTGTGTCAGTTGGCTACTCATGCATTAACTCTCCTTTTCAGTCATGTACTGACTTCCCAGGTCGTATGCCCTCATTTCTTAATGAATTTAGATCTTGACTCCAATACCATTCTCTCCAGCATTATTCCTGGGGTCATTCTTCATGATTTCAACATCTATATAGAAGATTAGTTACTCAGGAGGTTGAGGCAAGAGAATTGCTTGAACCTGGGAGGCGGAGGTTGCAGAAGAAAAAAAAAGATTATTAGCACCCTGGTGTCTTAGTAAGGTTTCTCCTGAAAGCAGAGTCTGAAATGAGGACTTGGGATACAAGTGATTTGTTTGGGAGATAACCCAGGAAGCAGGAATGAGAAAATAGGGACAGTAAGATAGCGAAGGGGGAAAACCCTCTGTAAAGTATACCATCGGGCGGGGCGCGGTGGATCACGCCTGTAATCCCAGCACTTTGGGAGGCCGAGGCGGGTGGATCACGAGGTCAAGAGATCGAGACCATCCTGGTCAACATGGTGAAACCCCGTCTCTACTAAAAATACAAAAAATTAGCTGGGCACGGTGGCGCGTGCCTGTAATCCCAGCTACTCAGGAGGCTGAGGCAGGAGAACTGCCTGATCCCAGGAGGCAGAGTTTGCGGTGAGCCGAGGTCGCACCATTGCACTCCAGCCTGGGTAACAAGAGCGAAACCCCGACTCGGAAAAAAAAAAAATGTGCCATCAAGGTCACCACCAAGAACAAAGGGGACTCAAGTCCCCTGAGACCTCTGGGAAGCATCGTGAGTGCCCCGTAAAATCGTCTGCCAGAGGAACAGATGTTGGGACACTTTCCCTTGGCAGCTGATTCTCCTGGTTGGCGGTTGTCCCCAGAAGCACTGTCTTCCTCGTACTTTACTACACTTGCCTGTGGACCTAGCAAGCTCCTGGGCCTCCAGAAAAGACCTTGAGGTGAAAGCAGAAAGGAGAGGTGCTCTTTCCATGTGGGAAGGTATTGGCTTCGGAGCTCACATAGAAGGTTCGTAGCCGCTGATGAAATCAGAAATAGGTCAAGAGGATGTGACCAAATACCAAAAGTGTCTGGTATGCCTGGCGTCCCCATTCCTTAACCTCTGCTTTTCCAAGGATTCTGTTCCCCACCTCAACTTCTCTCTCTCTTTCTCTCTTTTGAGACAGAGTCTCACTCTATTGCCCAGTCAGTGGGCAGTAGCGCAATCTCAGCTCACTGCAACCTCCACCTCCTGGATTCAAGTGATTCTCCTGCCTCAGCCTCCTGAGTAGCTGGGATTACAGGTGTGCGCCACCACGCCCAGCTAATTTTTGTGTTTTCAGTAGAGACAGGTTTCACCATGACGGCCAGCCTGTTTTTAGGGAATGGAGAGGATGATCTGGAAGTGGCAGTGAAAGCAAAGCGGACCGTGCACAAAGCCCAGGCCCAGGGCCACATCAGCTACCTTGTGAGAGACGGAGGGAGCCAAGTTTCACCTGAAATAAGCAAGTAAATGGATTTCTTCTTGGCTGTACTTTTAAGTGTGGAAGCTGGGGAGGGACACTCTTCCCCCAAATCCATAGTAGTCTTGGGAATTCTTCTAATCCTTGCTGGAAGAGACAGGGAACCCAAGGAGAGCATGGGCTTATCTGGGGTACTGAGAATTCTGGGGAAAAAAATTTAATGACTACTTTGGAGCTGTTCTTCTCTAACTGTCGTATAGTAAGTTATCCTTTCAAGATTCTTCATTTGTCAACCAATCATTAACCAGTGCCTGAAGCTCATGCCTCAATTACATTTGCTATAAATATCTTCTATAAATAATGATATATTATTTAATTAATGATGATATATTGGCTGGGCGCGGTGGCTCAAGCCTGTAATCCCAGCACTTTGGGAGGCTGAGGCAGGTGGATCACGAGGTCAACAGATCGAGACCATCCTGGTCAATATGGTGAAATCCAGTCTCTACTAAAAATACAAAAGATTAGCTGGGCATGGTGGCGAGTGCCTGTAACCCCAGCTACTCAGGAGGCTGAGGCAGGAGAATTGCCTGAACCCAGGAGGCGGAGGTTGCGGTGTCCCAAGGTCGCGTCATTGCACTCCAGCCTGGGTAACAAGAGGAAAACTCCATCTCAAAAAAAAAAATTATGATATATTTAATTCAAGGATGAATTAAAGAATATGGGGCTTGGATGGGCATGATGGCTCATACCTGTAATCCCAACACTTTGGAAGGCTGAGAAAGGAGGATCACTTGAGTTTAGGAATTTGAGACCAGCCTGAGCAACATGCTGAAACCCCATCTCTATAAAGCACACAAAAATTAGCCAGGTGTGGTGGTGCATGCCTGTAGCCTCAGCTACTGAGGAGGCTGAGGTGGGAGAGTCCGTTAAGCCCAGGAGGTTGAGGTTGCAACGAGCTGAGATTGTGCCACTGCATTTCAGCCTGAGTGACACAGCAGGAACCTGTCTCAAAATAAAAATAAAATAAATAATACGGGGCTTATACTATTCTATTTATATATAGCAACCTCAAATGCTGAAAAATAGTAAAAGTGTCTAAAAGTTTCTTTTTTTCCTTTCTTTTTTTTTTTTTTTTAGACAGAGTGTTGCTCTGCTGCCCAGGCTGGAGTGCAATCTCCACCTCCCAGGTTCAAGCGATTCTTCTGCCTCAGCCTCCCTGGTAGGTGGGCCTATGGGTGTGTGCCACCATGCGCAGCTAATTTTTGTATTTTTAGTAGAGATGGAGTTTCACCATATTGGCCAGGCTGGTCTCAAACTTCTGATCTGGTGATCTGCCTGCCTCAGCCTCCCAAAGTGCTGGGATTACAGGTGTGAGCCACCGCACCAGGCTAAAAATTTTAAATATCAAACCACATCCTTATGCACCACCAGAGTTACCAATTCTTGAAAAAAATAGTGCTTAGGTATGTGGTTTTTGGAACAAACAGATATGTTAACCAACCTGTTGGGCTGACCCACTTACATCCTGTGGATTTGCTTAGGGACCAGTTATCTTCCACTATGTTGGCTAGTGTTGTTGATGGACGGAACTGGGACTAGATGCAGGTCTTTCACATTGTGATCCAAGGTTCTTCCTGCCTGAAAGATGGTTTCAGAGAAAAAAATCGAAGAAAACAGAGATCAAAATGCTCTGGGCAGGCTTCTCTTGTCCTGTGAGGCAGAACCTTCACTTCACCTTCCCTGAGGCTGCCTCAGCCTCTGGTTCCTCTGTGCCCGTCTGTAACTGTGGATTCGCTCCCAAGTTGTACAGGACTCTCTTCCCGTGGGACAGGTGGTTAACCTGATATGGTTCTAGGTTTTCTAATGTTTTCACTGGACCTGTTTGTTTATCCTCTAGACCTGTTTGCTCCAGTGACCGAATCAAGCTCACCCCTTCTCCTTTCCTCAGCCAGTAAACAGATTCTCCAGCCGCTGGAAACTGTCCTTGGGAAAAATACAAGTCTGGGCCGGGCGCGGTGGCTCATGCCTGTAATCCCAGCACTTTGGGAGGCAGGGGCAGGCAGATCACCAGGTCAGGAGATCTAGACCATCCTGGCTAACACAACAAAACCACATTACTACTAAAAATACAAAAATTAGCTGGGCGTGGTGGCACACGCCTGTAGTCCCAGCCACTTGGGAGACTGAGGCAGGAGAATTACTTGAATCCTGGAGGCGGAGGTTGCAGTGAGCCGAGATCGCGCCATTGCACTCCAGCCTGGGTAACAAGAGCAAAACTCCGTCTCAAAAAAAAAAAAAGAATGCAAATCTGAGGTTTTCAACTCTAGGCTCCTTAACCTCCCACTCTGGTGCCCCCTCCGCGGCCAGCAGCTGGGAGGCAGAGTGCCCAAAACTGTATTTCAACAGCTCCTCCAAGTGGAATGTCAGTTAACTACAGTGGCACAAGCTACCGTCTGAGATCAGGTTGAATTGGCTTAAGGAGAATTTCAGACAGACCCTCAAAGAAACACACGTACACAGCACACACCCACCGACGCTTCTGATACTTGTTTCATCATCTATAATTGTTCACTTCTTCAATACCAGAAAAGATTATCTTGTCTAAGTGGCACTAAGTAGAAGAAACAAAAATGAGCAGCTGTTGGAGAATTATGACACTTTTTATTAATACTATCATTTGGGAGACTTCATCTAACTAGAATTTTATTTTTAAATTATATAATAATACATTTTATTCACGCTACTATCACTTAAAAACTTATATAACTTATTTTTAAATATGCTCAGTTCAATCAACAAGATAAAAATGGACCATATAAAAATAAGATTTTAGTAATGGAATTTACAGATTTAATTTTTACAAGAAACTTAATTTCTTAATTGGTTCAAATCTGAAGTAAATTGTCAGGGTATACTTTCTGTGCCAAAGCAATCTAATAGTTACGGTACAAAGGATGCACTGTGCTTTTTTTTTTGCTTATTAAACTACTTATTACTTATAGAATTAAGACACTGCCAGACTCCACAAGCCTAGGCAATGCAGTCACATCAACTTTTTTTTTTAATAGAGTCTTGCTCTGTAGCCCAGGCTGGAATGCAGTGGCTGGTTCTCAGCTCACCACAACCTCTGACTCCGAGGTTCAAGAAATTCTCATGCCTCAGCCTCCCAAGTAGCTGGGATTTCAGGTGTGCATCACCATGCCAAGATAATTTTTGTATTTTTAGTAGAGACAAGGTTCCACCATCTTGGCCAGGCTGGCCTCAAACTCCTGACCTCAAGGGATCAACCTGCCTTGACCTCCTAAAGTGCTGGGATTACAGGCATGAGCCACCATGCCTGGCCCACATCAACATTAATATCTAAACGTTGCTGCTGCTTTCACTAGCCTCCACATTCCCCATCACTTTTGAATTTTGTTTCATTTTGTTCATCTCCAGGCATGCTTCAAAATGCTCAGGATCAATTCTGCTTATGTTCTTCTGCTCCACTGAGCTCCATAATTTAGTCAGCTATCTAAAATGTATTGGTGATTTCAGAGAATATAATTAGAAATGCTAATCATGAGCCAACTGAGAATATGCACAAGGGAATAAACAGGGCTTAGAATATTCACATTGTGGTAGCAAAGCTGTATTGCAGAATGCGTAGAGGTCAAGTGGTCTTTTTTTTTTTTTTTTTTTTTTTTTTGAGAGAGGGTCTGGCTTTGTTGCTCAGGCTGGAGTTCAGCGGGGCAGTCATAGCTCACTGCAACCCCAGCTTCCTGGGCTCAGTCATTCCTCCCACCTCAGCCTCTTGAGTGGCCTGGCTAATTTTCTGCTTTTTTTTTTTTTTTTTTTTTTTTTTTTTGGTACAGATGGAGTTTCACCATGTGGCCCAGGCTTGTCTCAAACTCCTAGACTCAAGTTATCCACCCACCTTGGCTTCCCAAAGTGCTGAGATTACAGGCATGGGCCACCACGCCAGGCCCCAAGTGGTCATTTTCCCCTCTCTTCTGTTTGAATAGAACTTGTGCATTCTGTCATAGGTCGGGTGGCTGGAGAACCACAGACCTCCCTTCAATTCCTGCAACTTAGAAGAGGCAATAGCTTGAATCTTCCCACTAGATCTACACAATCAACTCAGACAAGCAGGAATAGCCTGTTACATTCACCTTTAATGTGAAATTAATTCTGCCATATTAATCTGCAGATTCAATAAAATACTTCAGTCATTTTTTGCAGTGAGCTGAGGTCATGCCACTGTACTCCAGCCTGAGTGACAGAGCAAGATGCAGGCTGGAGTACAGTGGCATGACCTCGGCTCACTGCAACCTCTGCCTCCCAGGTTCAAGCGATTCTCCTGCCTCAGCTTCTCCAGTAGCTGGGTCTACAGGTGCATGCCACCACGCCTGGCTAATTTTTTGTATTTTTAGTAGAGATGGGGTTTCACCATGTAGGCCAGGATGGTCTTGATTTCCTGAACTTGTGATCCACCCACCTTGGCCTCCCAAAGTGCTAGGATTATAGGCATGAGCTACCTCGCCCAGCCCAATCTTTTTTTTTAAACAGAAACTTAACAAGACAATTGAAAATATGTTAGGGAGATAAAATATGGAAGAACATACTTAAATATGGGCTTTAAAAAATGTAAGAAGGCCGGGCTTGGGGCTCATGCCTGTAATCCCAGAACTTTGGGGGCCCAAAGTGGGAGGGCCCACTTGAGACCAGCCTGGGCAATGTGGTGAAACCCCACCTATGCAAAAAATACAAAAAAAATTGGCCAGGCATGTTGGCAGGTGCCTGTGGTCCCAGCTACTTGGGGGCTGAGGCGAGAGGATCACTGGATCCCAGGAGGCAGAGGTTGCAGTGAGCAGAGAGCACGCCTCTGCACTCCAGTCTGAGTGACAGCGTGAGGCCCTGTCTCCAAAATAAATAAGTATAATGCAGTATAGCTAGTAAAGAAAAAAAAAGAACAAAATAAATAAATAATGTAGTGACTTAAAACAATACAAACTTATTTTCCTATAATTCTGGAGAAGGCTAAAATAATTCAGAAGGCTAAAATCAAGGTGTCAGCAGGACCGCACTCCTTCTGAAGGTTTCAGGAAAGAACATGTTCCTTGCCTTGTCCATCCTCTAGAAGCTGCCCAAATTCCTTGGCTGGTGGCTCCTTTCTCCGTCTCAAAGCCAGCAGTGTAGCATCTTCTGTCTTTGACCCTACTTTCATTCACACTTGGGCTTTTTTTTTGACTTTGACCTTCTTGCCTCATTGTTAAGACTCTTATGATTATATTGTGCCCATCTGGAAAAGGTTAAACTCATTCTAAGATGCTTAACTTGATCACATCTGCAAAGTCTCTTTAGCTATGTAAGGGAACATGTTGACAAATCCTGCAAATTAGGATGTGGTCGTCTTTAAGGGGCCATTGTTTTGTCTTCTGCACATACCAGCAACTCATAGTCACTCTTTTTTTTTTTTTTTGAGATGGAGTTTCGCTCTTGTTACCCAGGCTGGAGTGCAATGGCGCCATCTCGGCTCACCACAACCTCCGCCTCCTGGGTTCAGGCAATTCTCCTGCCTCAGCCTCCCGAGTAGCTGGGATTACAGGCATGTGCCACCATGCCCAGCTAATTTTTTGTATTTTTAGTAGAGACGGGGTTTCACCATGTTGACCAGGATGGTCTCGATCTCTCACCTCATGATCCACCCGCCTCGGCCTCCCGAAGTGCTGGGATTACAGGCGTGAGCCACCGTGCCCGGCTCATAGTCACTCTTATTCCATGTATACTCTAACCCACTTGTATCTATAGCATATCATTTCATTCATAAACATTTTAGTATGTATTTCTAAAGGATAAGTGCTCTATAAAAAATGAGTATAATACCATTATCACACCCAAAAACTAACAATAGTGTTTCAGTAACATTGTTTAGTATTCCAGTCTTCCTGATTGTCACATCATTCCTTTTTTATTTTTGAGATCGGGTCTTGCTTGGTTGCCCAGGCTGGAGTGTAGTAGTGCGGTCACAGCTCACACTAGCCTCAGCCTCCCAAGTAGCTGGGATTACAGGCACACTCCACCCCTCCCAGCTAATATTTGTATTTTTCTCTGGAGATGGGGTCTCACTACGTTGCCCAGGCTGAACTCCTGGACTCAAGCAATCCTCCCACCTTGGCCTCTCAAAGTGCAGGGATTACAGGTGTGAGCCATTATGCCCTGCCACGTAAATGTTTTCTACAGTTAAATCGGGAGCATATGATCAACACAATATATGTGGTTGATATATCCATTAAGTATTTTTAATTTATAAGCTTCTAAGGCGGACACTGAGATACCCCACCCTGATCATCCCTCTGTGAAAGACCTGTTGCTCCAGCTTCTGGGAGTGCTGTTGACAGGCAGCATTCAGCTAGCAGTTTCCGTGGGAATTGCCTCAGTGGCAGAGAGCCACATTACCCAAGGCCACACCCTTTCTGTGTGATAAAAAAGCCAGCCGGGCGTGGTGGCTCACGCCTGTAATCCCAGCACTTTGGGAGACTGAGGCGGGTGGATCATGAGGTCAAGAGATCGAGACCATCCTGGTCAACATGGTGAAACCCAGTCTCTACTAAAAATACAAAAGATTAGCTGGGCATGGTGGCGAGTGCCTGTAATCCCAGCTACTCGGGAGGCTGAGGCAGGAGAATTGCCTGAACCCAGGAGGCGGAGGTTGCGGTGAGCCAAGATCGCGCCATTGCACTCCAGCCTGGGTAACAAGAGCGAAACTCCGTCTCAAAAAAAAAAAAAAAGAAAAAGAAAAAGAAAGAAAGAAAGCCAAACAGCCTTATTGCTGATATGGAGGAAGTTTTAGAGGTCTGGATATGAGACCCAAGCAACCACAACATTCCCTTAAGTCAAAGCCTAATCCAGAGCAAGGCCCTAACACTCTGGTTTTATGAAGGCTGAGAGGAAGCTGAAAAAAAAAAAAAAAAAAAAAGAAAAGTTTGAAGCCAGCAGAGTTGGGTTTGTGGGGTTTAAGGAAAGAAGTCACGGTGGCTCAAGCCTGTAATCTCAGCACTTTGGGAGGCCAAGACGAGTGGATCACGAGGGCAAGAGATCGAGACCATCCTGGTCAACATGGTGAAACCCCGTCTCTACTAAAAATACAGAAAATTAGCTGGGTGTGGTGGCGCATGCCTGTAATCCCAGCTACTTGGGAGGCTGAGGCAGGAGAATTGCCTGAACCCAGGAGGCGGAGGTTGCGGTGAGCCGAGATCGCACCATTGCACTCCAGCCTGGGTAACAAGAGCGAAACTCCATCTCAAAAAAAAAAAAAAAAAAGAGAAAAGAACTCGTCTCTAACATAAAAGTGCAGGACGAAGTAGCAAGTGCTAGGATTAGCTGGGCACGGTGGCGCATGCTTGTAGTCCCAGCTACTCAGGAGGCTGAGGCAGGGGAACTACTTGAACCTAGGTGGCAGAGGTTGTGGTGAGCCAAGATTGAGCCACTGTACTCCAGCTGGGCAACTGACCAAGACTCCATCTCAAAAAGAAAAAAAAGATCCAGCTAGGATGACTGATGAAGGTAACTACAATAAACAATCAAGTTTCAATGTTGACAAAACAGCCTTCTTTCGGAAGAAGTTGCCATTTAGAACTTTCTTGGCTGGAGAGAAGTTAATGCCTGACTTCAAAGGACAGGGCGACTCTCCTGTTAGAGGCTAATGCTGCTGGTGATTTTAAGTTGAAGTCAGTATTATTTACCATTCAGAAGATCCAAGGGCCCTTAAGAATTATGTTAAATCCATTCTGCCTGTGCTCTAGAAATGGAATAACAAAGCCTATATGAAGCATATCTGTTTATAGCAACGTTTACTATTTTAAGCCCATTGTCTACACCCACTGCTCAGAAAAAAAGATTTCTTTCAAAATACTACTGTTCACTGAAAATGCATCACCCAAGAGCTCTGACAGAGATGAACAGATAAATAAATGTTGTTTTCATGCCTGCTAGCACACATCCATTCTGCAGCCCACGGATCAAGGAATCATTTTGACTTCCAAGTCTTATGATTTAAGAAATACATTTCCAAAAAATAAAAATAAATAAATAAGTAAATACACAGAAAAAAAGTACATTTCCTAAAGCTGTAACTGCCATAGATGGCAATTCCTCTGATGGATCTTGGCAGAGTAAATCAAAAGCCTTCTGGAAAGGATTCACCAGTCTAGATGCCATTAAGGATATTTGTGATTCATGGCAGGAGGTCAAAATAGTAACATTAACAGGAGTTTGAAAGAAGATGATTCCAACCCTCATGTATGACTTTGAGGGGTTCAAGCCTTCAGTGGAGGAAGTAACAGCAGATGCGGGGGAAAAAAAACAAAAACACACACAAGAAAAAAAAAAAAACCAATATAACCAGAATTAGAAGTGGAGCCTGAAGGTGGGACTAAATCGCTGCACTCTCATGATCAAGCTTGAATGATCAAGCTTGAATGTACAAGGAGTTGCTTCTTCTTTTCTTTCTTTTTTTTTTCTCAGATGGAGTTTCGCTCTTGTTACCCAGGCTGGAGTGCAATGGCGCGATCTCAGCTCACTCCAACCTCCACCTCCTGGGTTCAGGCAATTCTCCTGCCTCAGCCTCCCGAGTAGCTGGGATTACAGGCACGCGCCACCATGCCCAGCTAATTTTTTGTATTTTTAGTAGAGATGGGGTTTCACCATGTTGACTAGGATGGTCTCGATCTCTTGACCTCGTGATCCACCCGCCTCGGCCTCTCAAAGTGCTGAGATTACAGGCTTGAGCCACCACGCCCGGCGCAAGGAGTTGCTTCTTATGGATGAGCAGAGAAAAGTGGTTTCTTGAAATGGAATCTACTCCTGGTGAAGATGCTGAATCCTTCATTGTTGACATGACAAGAGGATTTGGAATATCACCGAAACTGCGTTAATAAAGCAGCAGTAGGGTTTGATAGGATTGACTGATTTTGAAAGAAGATCTACTGTGGGTAAAATGCTACTAAACAACACGGCATGCTACAGAGAAATCTTTCATGGAAGGAAGGGTGAATTGATGCAGCAAACTTCATTATTGCCTTCTTTTAAGAAATTGCCACAGCTACCTCAACCTTCAGCAGCCACCACCATGATCAGTCGGCAGCCACCAACTTCCACTCAAAGCCTCCACCAGCAAAAAGACTATGGTTTGTTGAAGGGTCAGGTTCATTGCATTTTTTCACAATAAATTTTTTTTTTTTTTGAGATGGAGTTTCGCTCTTGTTACCCAGGCTGGAGTGCAATGGCGCGATCTCAGCTCACCGCAATCTCCGCCTCCTGGGTTCAGGCAATTCTCCTGCCTCAGTCTCCCGAGTAGCTGGGATTACAGGCACGCGCCACCATGCCCAGCTAATTTTTTGTATCTTTAGTAGAGACGGGGTTTCACCATTTCGACCAGGATGGTCTCGATCTCTTGACCTCATGCCTCCCAAAGTGCTGGGAATAAAATATTTTAAATTAAGATATGTACATTGTTTTTTCAAACATAGTGCTATTGCACATGTAATAGACTACAGTATAGAAAAAATATAACTTTTATATACGCACTGGGAAACAACAAAAGAAATTCTGTTACAGAAGGAGAAGGATGGAAAAAAAAAAAAAGGCTGGACTCAGTGGCTCATGCCTATAATCCTAGTACTTTGGGAGGCCAAGCTGGGCAGATCACTTTGGCCCAGGAGTTCAAGACTAGCTTGGGTAATATGACAAAACTTGATCTCTACAAAAAGTACAAAAATTAGCCGGGCTTGGTGACACATGCTGTAGTCCCAGCTACTTGGTAGGCTGAGGTGGGAGGATTGCTTGGGCCCAAGAGGCTGAGGCTGCAGTGAGCCAAGATTGGCACCACTGCATTCCAGCCTGGGCAATGGCTCAAGACCCTGTCTCAAAAACAAAAAAGGAAAAAAAGTTTGGGTATAGTGGCTCATGCCTGTAACTCCAGCACTTTGGGAGGCCGAGGCAGACAGATCACCAGATGTTAGGAGTTCGAGACCAGCCTGGCCAACATGGTGAAACCCCATCTCTACTAAAAATACAAAAATTAACCAGTAGTCCCAGCTACTGGGGAGGCTGAGACAGGAGAATTGTTTGAATCTGGGAAGCAGAGTTTGCAGTGAGCCAAGATTGTGACATTGCATTCCAGCCTGGGCGATGGAGCAAGACGTTGTCTCAAAAAACAAAAGCAGAGCTGGACACCGTGGCTCATGCCTGTAATCCCAGCACTTTGGGAGGATGAGGTGGGCGGATCACAAGGTCAGGAGTTCAAGACCAACCTGGCCAACATGGTGAAACCTCATCTCTACTAAAAATACAAAAATAAGCCAGGTGTGGTGGCATGAGCCTGTAATTCCAGCTACTTGGGAGGCTGAGGCAGGAAAATCACTTGAACCCGGGAGGCGGAGGTTGCAGTGAGCTGAGATCATGCCATTGCACTCCAGCCTCAGTGACAGAATGAGACTCTGTCTCAAAAAAAAAAACAAAAATTGTGATCGGCTTTATTGCAACAATCTGGAACTGAACTTGCAATATCTCTGAGGTGTGCCTGTATAACCCAGTTAAGAATGTGCTGGGCTTGATAAGGGAGGAAAGAGACTGTATTCCAAAAGGAGCTATAATACTGCCAATATGTGCTGGCGTATTGTACATGTTATTGGTCTCTAAAGGTGCTTGATCAGTAGGTCAGAATATAAGGCTGAATAAGGGAAGTTTTATGGATTTTGGAGCTCTCTCATAAGATATTGGATTTAATACTTTGGCAAGAACCTGAGGAGGTAGTGCCAATTTTCTCTGCTCATGCCTTCTAGAAACGTGGAAAAGATGATGTCCACACTAATTGAAGTTAGACGCCAGAATTGTCAGGACAGATAGTTTTTTGTTCTTTTGTTTGTTTGTTTTAAGATAGAGTTTTGCTTTTGTTGCCCAAGCTGGAGTGTAATGGCACAATCTCAGCTCACTGTAGTCCCTGCCTCCAGGGTTCAAGTGACTGTCCTACCTCAGCCTCGAAAGTAGCTGAGATTACAGGTGTGCACCACCAACCTGGCCAATTTTTTTGGTATTTTTAGTAGAGTCAGGATTTCACCATGTTGGTCAGGCTGGTCTCGAACCCCTGACCTCAAATGATCCCCCCACCTCGGCCTCCCAAAATGCGGGGATTACAGGTGTGAGCCACTGTGCTCCGCCTTTTTTTTTTTAAACACTTGCTATGGATTAAGGCAACAGTCCCCAACCTTTTTGGCACCAGGGACCAGTTTTGTGGAAGACAATTTTTCTGTGGATGGTAGGAGGGGAGATGGTATTGGAATGAAACTGTTCCACCTCAGATCATTAAGCATTACTTAGATTCTCATAGGGAGCACACAACCTGGATCCCTTGCACGCACAGTTCACAATAGGGTTCGTGCTCCTATGAGAATCTAATGCCACTGCGATCTGACAGAAGGCAGGGCTCAGGCAGTAATGCTCACTTGCCCACTCACTTCCTGCTGTGTGGCCCTGGTCCTAACAGGCCATGGACCAGTACCAGTCCACGGCCCAGGGGTTGGGAACCACTGGACTAAGGGACTTGACAAATAGTAGAAGAAAGGGTTAAATGGCTGAGAAGTGGGCATGCTGAAATGGATATTCTACATTAACTGGGAAATCCTCCAGATGACTCTATGCCACAGAAGGGCCCAGAGGATACATCATTTACCAAGGCAATAAAGAACGTTCTGGAAAAAGGGGCATCTGTGTCACTCACTAAGAAAGTCAACTGTGGCTCTCCTCTGGAGGATAGGGCTGAGGGTAGGAGAGGTCCTCACAGAACTAGGCTGCCTGATAGGATCCGCGACCATACGCCTCTAAAACAGAGTCTAGGTGGTGACACTTCATCATTAGAAACCATACGGGCACAATGATCATAAAGTATGTCAATATCAAAGGGGCAGTCAGGAGGGTCTGATTTGCAGAGACTTATGGAGATAGTTATGGAACATGCTATCTGTGATGGGTAATTTTATGTGTGAACTTGGCTGGGCCACGGAGTACCCAGATATTTGGTCAAACATTATTCCCAGTGTTTCTGTGAGCATGTTTTTGGATGAGATTAAGTTAAATCAATGGAATTTGAGCAAAGCAGGTTGCTCACAACAATGTGGGTGGTCCTCATCCATCCAATTCAAAACCTGAGTAGAAGCGAGAAACCAGCCTCTCCTGAGACGGAGGGAATTCTCCAGCAGACAGCCTTTGGACTTAATTAGCAACATCCGCTCTTCCTGACTCTACAGCAGATAGGCTTTGGACTTGAACTGCAGCATAAGCTCTTCTGGGTCTCCAGCTTGCCAGCCCACCCTGCAGGCTTTGGACTTGCCAGTCTCTGTAATTGTGTGAGCCAATTCCTTACAATAAACCTCTTTCTTTGTATGTAAACATTCTATTGGTTCTGTTTTTCTAGAGAACCCTAACTAACACATGTCCCTGTTATAAAATAGATGAGCCACCAAGGCCGGGCATGGTGGCTCATACCTGTAATCCCAGCACTTTGGGAAGCCGAGGTGGGTGGATCACCTGATATCAGGAGTTCGAGACCAGCCTGGCTAAAATGGCAAAACCCTGTCTCTCCCAAAAAAACAAAAATTAGCTGGGTGTAGTGACCTGTGCCTGTAATCCCAGGTACTAGAAAGGCTGAATCATTTAAACCTGGGAGGTGGAGGTTACAGTGAACCAAGATCACACCATTACACTCCAGTTTGTGGGACAGAGTGAGACTCTGTCTCAAAAATAAATAAATAGATAAATAAAATTTTAAAAATGTAACAGATGGGCCATCAAACTGGTATACTCAATTTATATGATCAAAAGAAATCAAGGATGTATGATCAGGATGTTGAGAACAATCACCCCAATAAACAGCCATAATCCTGCTGGGCGTGGTGGTTCATGCCTGTAATCCCAGCACTTTGGGAGGCCGAGGAGGGTGGATCATGAGGTCAAGAGATCGAGACCATCCTGGTCAACATGGTGAAACCCCGTCTCTACCAAAAAAAAAAAAAAATTAGCTGGGCATGGTGGTGCGTGCCTGTAATCCCAGCTACTCAGGAGGCTGAGGCAGGAGAATTGCCTGAACCCAGGAAGTGGAGGTTGCGGTGAGCCGAGATCGTGCCATTGCACTCCAGACTGGGTAAAAAGAGCGAAACTCTGTCTCAAAAAAAAAAAAGAAAGAAAAGAAAAATGTTGGCGGGGTCAATCACCGCAGTCAACACCGTAATTCCCTTCTCAGCCTGCTGAATTGAAGGTAACAGAAGCCCAAAGTGTCCAGGTGGCAATCTTAACTTCTGGTTTAATGGAATCGTTGTTGTGTCTCCTGCTGGCAGCCTTCCTCCCTCTGGAACTAGGACCTCTAGGCCAGCAGAACGTAATATTGCAGGAAAAGGAAGCAAAACATTTGCTAGTGGATCACTGAGGGTGATGGTGAGTGGCGCCATTTCCACTTCCACCCCTTGATTCCTGGACCCGTGAATCCTGGGTATAGGAGAAACAGTACCATGTACTGGACTATTCACAGCATACACGGCCTTCTGGGGAACTTTGCCCCAGCCTTGCATGAACAGTATTGTCACCTAGTTGGCATTGTAATTGTGACTTCAAAAGGCCATTCCACCGTTCTATCAATCCAGCTGCTTCAGGATCATGGGGAACATGGCGAGACCAGCGAATTCCGTGAGCATAAGCCCACTGCTGCTCTTCCTTTTCCTTTTCTTCTTTCTTCCACCCAAATCTCATCTTGACACTGTCACACTTCTTTGGCCGTAAAGTGAGTGCCTTGGTCAGAGGCAGTGCTGTGTGGAATACTATGACAGTGGATGAGGCATTCTGTGAGTCCGTGATGGTAGTCTTGGCAGAAGGGTTGTGTGCAGGATAGGCAAACTCCTATCTGGAGTGTCTATTCCAGTGAGGACAAACCTCTGCCCTTTCCATCCATGATACAAGACGTCCAATATAATCAACCTGCCGCCAGGTACCTGGCTGATCACCCTGAGGAATGGTGCCATGTCGAGGGCTCAGTGTTGGTCTCTGCTGCTGGCAAGTTGGGCACTCAGCAGTGGCCATAGCCAGGTCAGCCTTGGTGAGTGGAAGTCCATGTTGCTGAGCCCTTGCATAACTTCCATCCCTGCCAAGTGGCACTTTGTTCATGCGCCCACTGGGCAAGGAGAGGGGTAGCTGTGGAAAGACGCTGGGGTGGTGTCCGCAGAACAGGTCATCCCATCCCCCTGATTATTAACAGCCCTCCTCTGCTCAGGTCACCTGTTGGTGAGCACTCACATGGGATACAAATATCTTCACGGTTTTTGACCACTCAGAGAGGCCCATTCACATACCCCTTCCCCAAATTTCTCTGTCACCAGTTTTCCAGTCGCTTCTTCCAACTCCCTGACCATCCAGCCAAAACATTGGCTACAGCCCATGAATCAGTATGTCATTGCACATCTGGCCGTTTCTCCTTCCATGCAAAATACACAACCAGGTGCACAGCTCTAAGTCCTGCCCTCTGGGAAGATTTCCCTTCACTGCTGTCCTTCAGGGATGTCCTGAAAGGGGCTGCAGTGCTGCGGCTGTCCACTTCGGGTGGTGCCTGCATATCATGCAGAACCCTCTGTGAACCAGGTCCTAGTCTTCTTTTCCTCTGTCAACTGATCATAGGGAACTCCCCATGAGGCCACTGGTGTAGGCTGGGGGAGAGAAGGCAGGGTGGCAGGAGTGAGGCCATGGGCATTGGAGCCACTTCCGCATGAAGCTTACTTGTGCCTTGAGGACCTGCTTGAGCACGAGCACATACACACCACTTCCATTTGATGATGGAATGCTGCTGTGCACAACGCGCTTTACGGCTAGATGGGTCAGAAGCACCCAGTTCATGACAGGCAGTTCAGGTGGCATGGTCACTTCATGACCCAAAGTCAAATGTTCAGTCTCCACCAAAGTTCAGTTACAAGCCAAAAGGACAGTAATTACCTGCAGAAGATGGCAGAGCCTTGCTCCAAAATCCTAGAGGCCTCTGCCATGACTCACCTATGGGGCTCTGCCAAAGGATCCAGACGGTATCCCTATCTGCCACTGACACCTCAAGTGGATCTGCCGGGTCATATGGCCCAAGTGGCAGAGCAGCTTGCAGAGCAGCCTGGACTTGTTGCAGAGCCTTCTCCTGTTCTGGACCCCACTCAAAACTGGCAGCTGTTTTGGGTCACCTGATAAACAGGCCAGAGTAACATTCCAGATGAGGAATGTGTTTCCTCCAAAATCCAAATAGACCTGCTGAGCATCGTGCCTCTTTCTTGATTGTAGGAGGAATCAAACGCAGCAACTTACCTTCACCTTAGAAGGAATATCTCGACAGGCCCCACACCACTGGACCCCTAGACATTTTCCTGAGGTAGAAGATCCCCGAATTTTAGTCCGATTTATTTCCCATCCTCTGGCATGCACATGTCTCACCAGTAAGTCCAGGGTGCTTGCTACTTCTTGTTCACTGGATCCAGTCAGCAGAATGTCATCAACGTAACGGATAAGTGTAGTTTCTTGCAGACGTGAAGAGAGATCAAGGTCTCTCCGAATGAGATTATGACACAAAGCTGGAGAGTTGATATACCCCTGAGGTAGGACAGTGGAGGTATGTTGCTGACCTTGCAGCTGAAGGCAAATTGCTTCTCGTGGGCCTTATGTGCAGGAACAGAGAAAAAGGCATTTGCCAAGTCAATGGCTGCATATCAAATATCAGGAAAAGTGTTAATTTGCTCAAGTAATGAAACCACATCTGGTACAGCAGCTGCAATTGGAGTCACCACTTGGTTAAGCTTATGATAATCCACTGTCATTCTCCAAGATCCATCTGTCTTCTGCATAGGCCAAATGGGAGAATTGAACGAGGATGTGGTGAGAATCACCACCCCTGCGTATTTCAGCTTCTTGATGGTGGCGCTAATCCCCACAATCCTCCAAGGATGCAATATTGTTATTGATTTACTATTTTTCTAGGCAGAGGCAGCTCTAATGACTTCCACTTGACATTTCCCACCATAATAGGATAGGCATTTCCTGCCCTACCAGTCAAGGAGCCAATGTGGGGGTTCTGCCAGCTGCTAAGTGTGTCTATGACAAGTATGCCTACTGGCACTGGAGAAATGACCACAGGATGAGTCCAGGGGCCCACTGTATGTCAGACCAGAGCTAAAACTCCATTAATGACCTGACCTCAATAAGCCCCTACTTTAACTGGAGGACCACGGTGACATTTCAGGTCCTCTGGAATTGATGTCAGCTCAGAGCCAGTGTTCAGTAGCCCCCAAAATGTCCAAATATTTCCCTTTCCCCAAAGCACATTTACCCTTGTAAAAAGCTGGAGGTCTCCTTGGGGAAGGATGGAAGATTCACTGCATAAATTGCCGGTAATGTAGTGGGGTCCTTCCTCAAGGTGACCCAGCCTCCCCTTCATTCATGGGTGTCTGGGTCCATAAACTGGTTCAAGTCTGGAAATTGATTGCAGGGCTGTGATTCTCTCTTTTTATAATTCAAACTAGTCTTTTGTCCATTTGACCTAGAACTTTTCTGCTTGTATACATTAAGTAGGAATCCAGTCGGCTTCCTATCAGTTTCACTTCTAGAAACACCATGATTAATTAGCCAATGCCAGAGCTCTACATGAGCCAGACTATTCTGATTGCTGCTTTGCCTCTGCGGTCTATTAGGGTAGCTACGCCCACCTTGCCTTTGATTGTTGAGTGCTGCCACTTGGCTCCTGCCCCCTTGGGATCCAATTATTCCCATTGTATTTAAATTCTGTAGTTGAGTGACTGCAGTTCCCACTCCCACTGTTAGATCTGACACATAGAGAAGAGCAATTGCAGGCTCTTCAAAGATGCAGGTGCTGCCATCACTAATCTACTTTGCAAGGCATTGGTCAAGGGTATATTTTCTGGACCCTCCCCGCTGGGATGAGCAGATATAAAGTGACTAATCCATTCCACCATGCCAATCTCCCTAAGCCTTTGGATCTCTTCCTCTACATTCAACCAAGGGAGATCAGAGATTTCCACCTCACTCACAGTGGCCATTTTTAAATCCATATTTCAGCTAGCCAAGCAAATAAACTATTAGAACTTTTTTCAACTCCCTGAGCTGCAACATTAAAAGCAGAGTCTCTATTTAGTGGGCCCAAATCAATAAAGTCAGCCTGATCCAATGTTGTGCTTCCACCATAATCCCATACCCTTAATATCCATTCCCGTGCCTGTTCTCCAGATTTCTGTTGTAAAAGTCAGAGAAGTCAAACAGTTCTTTTCAAGTGTAGCACACCTCATAGGTCACACTCTCAACCTCACCTCTAAGGGCCTGCCAGGACTTTAGTCTAGTTATGGGTCTGGAAGCAAACAGATGTTGGGGTGGCTCCTGAGGAGAATCAACATTATTGTGCCTGGCACCCGCCTCAGGGGAGGCCATCACTGTTGCCTTAGGCAGCACAGGGTTTACCTCCTCAGACAAAGGTGGAAAGGCTGGTGGCAGCATGGGTTGGGGAGGGGATGTTGCCACTACTGAGGGTAGAGAAGCTGTTCATTCTGGCAAAAACGGTTCATCGGAGTTTACAAATTCAGCATCCCCAGCTTCACCAGGGTCCTTCCACACATCCCTATTCTGAGTTTCAAGGTCCCATTATTTTCCAGTCAATGCCCTCACTTTAACAGTAGACACCTGGTGAAGCTGTGCGTTCATCTTTCATTGGAGGTCAGCCACTTGCACGATAAAAGCTCGTGTCTGTTTTCCCACAATTTCATCTCTTTTTCTGCAGGCAATAAGACTCTCATTCAGGGCAGTCTTAGCAGATTTGAGGCTCAGTATTTGCTTCTGAAGCTGGGAGATCGAATCCCTGAGTTCATAATCTTCTTTCATCACTTTGTCCACTGAACTTAGGAGCAAGCAACCAGCTTCATAATGTGCCTTGATTCTCCACATATGGTCAAAGGTATTAAGTATAGAGTCAATAAACTCCTTACGTCTCATGAGCAGTGAATCAGGAGTGTCAAATGCACTTACTCTGCATAGCTCTGTAAGCTGATCACACCAAGGGCTATCAGTGTTCTTCATACTATTAGAAGTAGAAACCTTAGAGCCCAGATCGCACATAAATTTAAAAAAAAAAAAGAGGTAGAGCCCTTAGCATTTTGGGGGGGAATCTATTAGAAATAGGGTCCTTAGCATTTTAGAGGAGCAGAATGTTAAGGATGCTCTTTCATTGTTCGGGGGGGTTTCTGGAGTTGGTTGCTTACTATGGTTAAGAAACCCCCCAGAACAATGAAAGAACTTCATCCTTAATACTCTGTTCCTCTAAAACCACTTCAGGTACCAAAATCTGTATTAGTCAGGGTTCTCTAAAAGAACAGAACTCGTAGGATATATATATGGATCTATCTATCTATCTATCTATCTATCTATCTATCTATCTATCTGGATATATCTATATATCCTATAAGCAGGGACAGCCAGTCTGAGCCCTAAAACTGAGGAACTTGGAGTCTGATGTTCGAGGGCAGGAAGCATCCAGCATGGGAGAAAGATGTAGGCTGGGAGGCTGGGCCAGTCTCTCCTTTTCACATTTTTCTACCTGCTTTATATTTGCTGGAAGCTGATTAGATAGTGCTCATTAGATTAAGAGTGGATCTGCGGCAACAGAAGGCAGCCTCTGAGAAAAGGCTCCTCTCTCTCTCTAAAAAAAAAAAAAAAGAGTGGCTCTGCCTTCCCCAGCCCACTGACTCAAATATTATCTCTTTTGGCTACACCCTCACAGACACACCCAGTATTTTTGTATCCTTCAATCCAATCAAGTTGACACTCA
The DNA here is from genome assembly GCA_028533165.1 of Leontopithecus rosalia. Taxonomy (NCBI): domain Eukaryota; kingdom Metazoa; phylum Chordata; class Mammalia; order Primates; family Cebidae; genus Leontopithecus; species Leontopithecus rosalia. The sequence goes on along the minus strand of CM052657.1, from coordinate 5,331,227 downwards.
GTATTAAACATCACAGTTGCCCAGTCTGGTCTCAAACTCCTGAGCTCAAGCAATCCTCCCACCTTGGCCTCCCAAAGTGCTGGGATTACAGGCATGAGCCACCACACCTGGCCAAATTGAGCCCAGTTCTATACTGAAGTCCCTTTCCCCCTATTATAATAGTAACTGAGTAAAATCTGTTTTTATCACTTTACTGTCCGGATCTGTTTTTTCTTTGATACCTTAGTCACTCAGTTTATGTGGAAAGAGAAATGGCTTGAAGTAGAATAGACAGACTCCTGGGCAGTGGGAAGGGCACGGCTCTCTGATCAGGGCATGAGAGGATGATGACCAAGGGCAGAGAAGTCAAGGATAGAGGCAGAGAGTGAATATACAGAAGCAGGTACTGAGTTTGAAGGTCTTCGTATCATGTGTTAGCAGTGGTGGGAGCATCTGCCTCGGAAGAGGCACTAAACAAGAAGACACGATGACTCTCCCAGTTCGCATCAGCCAGCCTCTGTCATTGACCATTCTGTTCTGGCATGAGGGGCATGCGAGCAAAGTAGTCATGATGGCAGGGAGGAAGGCTGAATGTGGACCCAACAGTGTGGGCCCTACTTACCGGGTTGAATGTCCACCATTGAATGTCCTAGAAGAGACCAATACGGAGTCATTGATGAATACTATCCCTCAAAGTGACCAACTGGCCACTCGGCAGCAAATAGACTACATTGAAAAGTTAATTGTTAATTCTGGCAGTAATAGACACATATACTAGGTATGACTTTGCCTTTCTTGCTTGCATTGACTTAGCAAAACCTGCAGTATATCATCACACCAGACCAGGGACCCACTTTGTATCAAAGGATGTGCAGGGGAGAGCCATGACCGTGAGATCCCTGATTATATCGTATATTGTATCACCTGGAAGCTGCTGACCTGATGGAACATTAGAATGACCTGTCAAAGGCAGAGCTGATGTGCCTGCTCAGTGAAGATACTTTACAAGAATGGGCACTATCCTCTGTGATGCAAAGTTTATCTTGGATACAAGACCTATGTATAGCACTGTGTCCCCAACAGGAAAGATACATGGATCCAGGAACTAAGGGGTAATCTACTTGAGAATTCAGAATTGTGTTTCTCTATTTCTGCAACTCTGGACTCTGCAGGTTAAGCGGTCCCGATTTCCAAAGGGGAACATTTTTGCCGGAGGCCACAGTTAGAGTCCTGTTAATTACAAGCTATGCCTGCCCTGGGCACTTTGTATTGTATGGCAAGGGACCAGCAGACAAGAAAGGGAGTCTTCATTCCGTAAGGGTAGTTGAATTTTGTTGGAAGAGGGTAAGAATGCTGTTATGCAGGGGGGCAGGGAAAAATATGTGCATCACTTGGGTGCCTTGTGGGACTCCTTGTCCCGGTTGATTGTAAATGGAGAAGTGCAGCAACCTCGGGCTGAGAAGGGCATATTCTATTAATTTCCCATTGCCAATGTAAAAATTTGCCACAAACTCAGTGGCTTAAAAACAACCCAGATTTGTTATCTTGCAGGTCTTGAGGTCAGAAGTCCAAAAATGGGTCTTATGGGCTAAAATCAAGATGTTAGGAGGTGGAAGGACTGCTTGAAGTTACAGTGAGTTATGACTGTGCCACTGTACGTACTGCAGCCTGGGTGAGAGCTCTCTCCTCTCTCTTTTTCTTTTCTTTCTTTCTTTCTTTTTTTTTTAGACAGGGTCTCACTGTGTCACCTGGGCTGGAGGGCAGTGGTGTGATGATAACTCACTGCAACCTTGACCTCCTAGGCTCAAGCAATCCTCTCCCCTCAGCCTCCTGAGTAGCTAAGACCTCAGATGCATGCTACCATGCCCGGCTAATTTTTTGTACTTTTTGTAGAGACAGGATTTCACCACGTTGCCCAACCTAGTCTTGAACTCCTGGGCTCAAGTAACCTGTCCGACTGGGCCTTCCAAAGTGCTGGGATTATAGGTGTAAGCAACTGCACTTGGTCTAAGACCCTGTTCCATTAAAAAAAAAAAAAAAGTCAGCAGGTTGCATTATTCTGCCAGCTCTAAAGGAAAATCGGTTCCTTGCATGTTCCAACTCCTAGAGGGCACCTGCATCCTTTGGCACATAGCCCTGTTCTAACAGCGGCATCACTCTTCCATCATCGCAGCTTCTCTGACTCTGCTCTCCTGCCTCTCTCTTTCCCCTGTGATTCCCTTGGACCTACCTGGATACTCCAGAATAATCTTCCTGTCCCTCGATCCTTAACTTAATCACATATTTGCCTGGGGACTCTGAAAAGCTTTTTTTGTTGTTTGTTTTGTTTCTTTGAGACAGAGTCTCTCGCTGTAACCCAGGCTGAAGTGCAACGGCATGATCTAGGCTCACTGCAACTTCTGCCCCCAGGTTCAAGTGATCCTCCTGCCTCTCGAGTATCTGGGACTACAGGTGTGTGCCACCATGCTGGTCTATTTTTAGTAGAGATGGGGTTTCACCATGTTAGAAGGGCTGGTCTCAAATTCTTGACCTCAGGTGATCCACTGGCTTTGGGTTACAGGTGTGAGCCACCATGCCTGGCCTCTGCAAAGTCTTTTTATTTTTTGACTCAGGGTCTCACTCTGTCACCCAGGGTGGAGTGCAGTGGTATGATCAGTTCTCACTGTGGCCTCAACCTCCCAGGCTCAAGTGCTACTCTTACCTCAGCCTCCCAAGTAGCTGGGACTACAGGCATGAGCCACCACACCTGGCTAATTATTTGTATTTTTTGTAGAGACGAGGTTTTACCATGTTGCCCAGGCTGCTCTTGAACTCCTGATCTCAGGCAACCTGGCCTACTGGGCCTTCCAAAGTGCTAGGGTTACAGGCCTGAGCCACCGCACCTGGCTACAAAGTCTTTGTGCCATATAAACTAACACAGTCACTGGTCCTGGGGATTAAGGTACAGGCGACATCGGGGATGAGGGTCTGTATCACATGACCAGGCCAGTCATTGTAACCGGCAGAAGCGCTAGATGAAGGTGAGGGGAATTCGGAATGGATTCTAGAGGAGAAGATGATGAGTATCAGTTGTGGCCTTGAGACTTGTTGCTGAAGAAGCTCCTTGTATTTTGTTCCACTAACCTTCCTTTTCTCCTAAAGTTTCTCTGTAAGGAGAGGTCCACCAGAACCCTTGAGGGTTGCTCCCAAATGTAAAAGAAGAAGTAGATTGCAACAGCTTTAAGAGCTGTCAACTGATGGCTTCTGGCACCAAATTTAACTTGCTTTGGAAGGCAAAGGAAGTTAAATTTGGTGCCAGAAGCCATCAGTTGACAGCATGGGCCCCAACTTACCAAGGGTGATCTAGCTACTGCCTCCAGTGAATGTCCAACAAAAGAGACCAACATGGGGCCCCTGATTTGTCACTATTCCCCAGGGGACCAGGCAGAAAGAGTTAATATAGCAGGCCTGACTGCTGTGCTTTGAAAGATCTGCTTACAAGCTTGGCCCTTTGCTGGCATCCGGGAACTTGGATTTCAGGAGGGTTCCCACCATTCCCAGACAGATAAAAATGGTATATCATACCTAAACTGTCCATATAAACCATATAGTTTATGCTGAATTCCTGCTTTCCTTCAGGGAGTCTGGAATTTTGGCATGTGCCAGGAAGAAGCTGCCTGTGTGACCAGCCCTCAATAAAAACCCTGAGCACTGAGTCTCTTAACAAACCTCTCTGATAGACAACATTTCACACATATTGTCACAACAGCTTCTGGGGAGAGGGAGTACATCCTATGTGACTCTACCCAGAGAGGATGGTTGGAAGAGTGTGCTTTTCCCCCAGACTTTGTCCCATGAGCCTTTTCCCTTGGCTGATTGGCTTTGAAGCCTTAGCAGTAACAAGTCACAGCTGTGAGTGCAACTCCATGCTGGATTCTGTGAATCCTCCTGGTGAATCACTGAATCTCGGCATGGTCTTAGGAATCCTTCACCCAGGAAACAAACAGCCATCCATTGCTGATTAATTACACTGGACCTTTTTCATCATGGAGGGGCAGAGATCGATTCCTACTGGAACAGATACATATTCTGGACGTGGTCTTTTTCTTTTTTGAGATGGAGTTTCGCTCTTGTTTTCCAGGCTGGAGTGCAATGGCGCAATCTCGGCTCACTGCAACCTCCGCCTTCTGGGTTCAAGCAATTCTCCTGCCTCAGCCTCCCGAGTAGCTGGGATTACAGGCACGTGCCACCATGCCCAGCTAATTTTTGTATTTTTAGTAGAGACGGGGTTTCACCTCGTTGACCAGGATGGTCTCAATCCCTTGACCTGGTGATCCACCCGCCTCGGCCTCCCAAAGTGCTGGGATTATAGGCCTGAGCCACCGCGCCCGGCCTCTGGATGTGGTTTTACCTTTGCTGTCTGCAATCATTTTTGCAGTAGAATCAAATTTGCAGTAGTATTTGAATTTGCAGAATGCCTTCTCGAGGTAATGCCGCCATCCACAGCATTGTGTCTGATCAGGGAACTCATTTCATGGTAAAGGAACTGCAGCAGTGGGATCATGCCCGTGGAATTATTTGGCCTTACCACATATCTCATTGCCTAGAAGCAGCTGGCCTAATTGAAAGGTAAGATGGCTTACTGAAGACTCAGTTATACAGCCATTTAGGAGATAAAAATCAGAAAGGATGGGGTTCTGTCTCACAGGACAGTGCAGTATAGTCTTTGAACCAGAGACTATTATGTGCTAAAATCTCCCCATAGCCTCAGTACATGGGTCTAGGGATCATGAAATAGAAGTGTAAGTGGCTCCTGTCACTACACAATTATTTTTTTAGTGTCATTTTGAACCCATATATAAGTATTTCATGTTATTTTACACCAATTACTCATTTTGATCCTCACTTTGTCCCAGCTTTGGCCCCTTCAGGTTTGCCTCTAAGTGCTTTTGGCATGTCCTTAATATTCTTTTGTAGCTTCCTTATTTTCTGGTGTGACAAGATGCCCAGACTCATTTTATACATTTCCTGCCTCAGACTAGGAATCACCCATTTCACCAAAAAAACCTTGGTTCTTTTTAGTGGGAAATAGTATTTAGGGACTATAGTCTGGGTGTTGCTGGGCATGGGAGGGGCTTATAGCACTGGGATAGTCATTATCAAATCATATTTTAAAGTTTTAATAAATGAAAGTGTGGTCTGGGTACTGTGGCTCATGCCTGTAATCCCAACACTTTGGGAGGCTGAGGCGGGTGGGTCACCTGAAGTCAGGAGTTTGAGACCAGCCTGGCCAACATGGTGAAACCTCATCTCTACTAAAAAATACAAAAATTAGCAGAACGTGGTGGCAGGCACCTATGATCTCAGCTACTTGGGAGGCCAAGGCAGGAGAATCACTTTAACCTGGGAGGCAGAGATTACGGTGAGCTGAGATTGTGCAACTGCACTCCAGCCTGGGCAACAGAGTAAGACTCTGTCTCAAAAATAAAAAATAAAAAAAAGAAAGAAAAAGAAAAAGATAGTGTGGTATTGGCTCCACATTAAACCAATGATCAGTGGATCTGAATAGTCTGGAAACAAATTCTGTATAGACATAGATAGAGCTAAAATATGGATATGTAAATATAGATAAAATACAGATAAAGATGGCAATTCAAATGTTTGGAGAGAGGAAGAAATGACATTGGAATAATGAACTGCTTACTCAAAAAAAAAAAAAAA
>CM052657.1:5302523-5325048 GCA_028533165.1 Leontopithecus rosalia | reverse complement strand
TCCTGGGTTCAGGCAATTCTCCTGACTCAGCCTCCGGAGTAGCTGGGATTACAGGCACGCACCACCGTGCCCAGCTAATTTTTTGTATTTTTAGTAGAGACGGGGTTTCACCATGTTGACCAGGATGGTCTCGATCTGTTGACCTCGTGATCCACCCGCCTCGGCCTCCCAAAGTGCTGGGATTACAGGCTTGAGCCACTGCGCCCGGCTTTTTTTTTTTTTTTTTAAAGGAAAAAAACAAAAAACTATTTTGTAGAGATAGGATCTCACTATGCTGCCCCAGCTAGTGTCAAACCACTGGCCTCAAGTTTCAAGTGATCCTTTTGCCTCAACCTCCCAAAATGCTGGGATTACAGGCGTGAACCACCGTGCCCAGCCTGGTATTTCTTTAAAGCAATGCAAAAGTGGTCAAACATGCACTAAATTGTACATTTTAAATGGTTTAATTGTATGACATGTAAATTATATGTCAAAGCTGTTACCAAAAAAAATTTAGAAGATGATGCTAGTGATGATCATTTTACTCAAACTAAGAGCCTCGTCCTCTGACCCACAATTCTTACCACACTGGGCACGTGGACTCACTCTTCCTGCTGGCGAATTTGCAGTGCTGCTGTTGGGACACTCCTTCGAGCCCCTGTCCATCTGGCCAGATGCTGTTGTTGATGACGCGCAATCCCCAGGAGCTCAGTCCTTTAGGGAACTACAGAAATATTCTTCTGTAAGAACCAGGCCATTTCAAGGAGTCATGACCACTTAAAATGAACTAGCGGGAGAGCCATTGTCAACAGTTTCTAGCCAACTGTAAGGATTAAGGTTGGCTTCTTGACAATTGAGTGATTATCATAAGAATTATACTAAGAATAAAACAGGGCTGGGCGGTGGCTCATGCCTGTAATCCCAGCACTTTGGGAGGCTGAGGTAGGCGGACCACCTGAGGTCAGGAGTTCAAGATCAGCCTGGCCAACATGGTGAAACCCCATCTCTCCTAAAAATACAAAAAATTAGCTGGGCGAGGTGGCGGGTGCCTGTAATCCCAGCTACTCAGGAGGTTTAGGCAGGAGAATCACTTGAACCAGGGAGGCGGAGGTTGCAGTGAGCTGAGATCACACGATTGCACTCCAGCCTGGGCAGCCAGAGCAAAACTCTGTCTCATAAATAAATAAATAAATAAATAAGGCCGGGCACAGTGGCTCACACCTGTAATCCCAGCACTTTGGGGGGCCGAGGTGGGCAGATAACCTGAGGTTAGGAGTTCAAGACCAGCCTGACCAACATGGAGAAACCCTGTCTGTACTAAAAATAGAAAAATTAGCTGGGCGTGATGGCAGGCACCTGTAATCCCAGATACTCGGGAGGTTGAGGCAGGAGAATCATTTGAACCTGGGAGGTGGAGGTAGCAGTGAGCCGAGATCAGGCCATTGCACTCCAGCCTGGGCAACAAGAGTGAAACTCTGTCTTAAATAAATAAATAAATAAAATAGAAAATAAAACAAAAATAATAATAAAAATTATGTGCCAAGCACTGTGGTCAACATTTTACGTGGGTAACTGGTTATGCAGAAGGTATGAATATCTTCTGTGTGATTTAACAGCTCAATTCAAAATTTCATAAGCTCCCACCACCTGCAAGGCTGAAGCATAGTAGAAGGCATAGTACATAGTACATGGCCGTTTTCTGCAATTCTGAAATCCAAAAAGCTCTGAAAAATTGAAGATTCTTTTTACAACTCATTTGGCAACAAAAGTCTGACCCAAACTGGTGACAGGCTATTCACTCCTACGGTGTGACCATTCACACATTCGCTGTATAAATACTGATGTCCGATTATGGGGTTCTACCCCACATTCCACCACCGCATAATGTAATATGTAAGGTATTGTGGATCTTGAATTCTTATGTGCACTTCATTTGTAAATACATACACACAAAACTGCAGTTAAATAGTTGTTTCTATTTTAAAAGCACCATTAAAGATGGCTTGTTAAAGGTAGATACTGTGATAATTCCACGACAATCATAGTTCTCATTCTCATTCTTTTATTAATTATTTACAATCAAATAACATTAATAACATACTTCAAAAAGCTTACACTTATCCTACTTCCCTTGGCTGTCATCCTGGGAAAAAAAAAGCCAAGAAATGATGATGATGAAACATGTTTATTCTTCCATCAGATGCATAAATTAAAACCAGGTATGTGGAACCCACAGTTAAAATGAGTTAATTCAACACAATAACCATCAATTCGTAGTCACTGAATGTCACACAGATAAGACAATGTTTTAGGCACTATCTTTTTAAAAAAGACAAAATTTTACCCAGAAATAATAAGGTACACAAATTTTTTAGACCTTAAAATGTTGTTTTCATTTATTTTCTACCACGATTATGTGCAGGAAGTGAACTAGACTGTGTAATGATTGGTAGAGATTGTCACAGCTCATCACTCATGTGTCTACTTGCATTGGTCATTAGCAGTATAGAAATACCAGGTCATGCAGCAGTTCATTAAGGTTCGGGAGATCAGTCTGTTAAGATCAAGTGAAGATCAGTAGCTCAGTAAAGTTTGGTGAAAATATTCATACTTGAGAAAGAGTCTAAGCAGAGATGACTATTTATCAGCTGTGAAATTTCCAAGAGTTAACTTCTGGTTGGGATTGTATCCTACCATTTAAAAACACATAGAATCTAAGATAAAGGCTTTATAGGCTGGGCGTGGTGACTCATGCCTGTAATCCCAGAACTTTGGGAGGCTGGAGTGGGAGGATCGCTTGAGACCAGGAGTCTGAGGTCACTGCCCTCCAGCCTAGGTGACAGAACAAGACTCTGTCTCTAAAAAACAAACAAACAAAAAGTAAAACCCTTGTAGTCTTTCAGTTTTTTCTTTTTTCAGCACCCTGTGCTGAAAGAGGATGTTTGTTTTTTTCTTAAAAAAACACTACATGTTTCCTTTGCATTTCCAAGTGAAATCTTTCTAGATAGTTACTGAGAAACAAAAGAATAAGTTTGTGAATGGATCTTTAGTCTTGCCAGTTCTTCTCACTGTATGAGAATAAGGAAATTATTCAAATACAGTGCACTCTTTAAAGCTGCTTTGAAAGCTCTGTTCTTGACTGAACCAAGTGCCATATAAAATCAAACAAAAATACTCTTAAAATGATTTTATTAATCCACAGCTTCATTTTTTAATGACGTAAAGTTGGATAAAAATACTTTGTTCTGGTAAAGTTATCTAAACAATAATATACAAGACTGTTTTGGTTGCCACACAAAAAGGCATGGAATGCTTGAGGCTTTTGAAAACCCAGAATAAACCCTCAAGTTTCCAGGCTCAGGAAATCTTGTTTGCCACTATTATGCATATAAAGGCCACGTTTAAAAACATTCTGATTAGGCTGGGCGCCGTGGCTCGCGCCTGTAATCCTAGCACTTTGGGAAGCCGAGGTGGGTGGATCACATGAGGTCAGGAGTTTAAGACCAGCCTGGCCATCATGGTGAAACCCCATCTTTAAAAAAAAAAAATTCTGATTAAACATTTTGGCTTACACTTACCATCACATCATACATGAACTGGGAGTGTGAATGCAGCTCAAGATGAGCAGTTTCCATCAGAAACAAGTTTATGATAAGGATTGGACAGTTTTCATTCTTTTTTTAAAAAATCATATTTACGGTGCTGGAGGCTCATGTCTGTAATCCCAGCACTTTGGGAGGCCGAGGCAGATGGATAACTTGAGGTCAGGAGTTGGAAGCCAGCCTGGCCAACATGGTGAAACCACATCTCCACTCAAAATACAAAAATTAGGCTGGGTGCAGTGGCTCACGCCTGTAATCCCAGCACTTTGGGAGACCGAGGTGGGCGGATCAACCAAGGTCAGGAGTTCGACACCAGCCTGACCAGCTTGGAGAAACCCTGTCTCGATTTTAAAAAAGTACCAAATTAGCTGGGCACGGTGGTGCATGCCTGTAATCCCAGCTACTCGGGAGGCTGAGGCAGGAGAATTGCTTGAACCCAGGAGGCAGAGGTTGCAGTGAGCTGAGATCACACACTGCATTCCAGCCTGGGAGACAGAGCAAGAATCTGTCACCAAAAAAAACCACATTTACTTAAAATATTTAGTAATTAGCGACATCATTTATTAATTTTAAATTTAAATTAAATTTTAAATAAAATAACTTTAATATAAAATCAAATATATTTGATTTCTGAGAAACTTGGTAGAAGCATTTTGCCTGGAGCAAATAATTGCACTATTTTGGCATTATTATCCATATTCTCTCTAACGATGTAAGAAAATAGGTCAGCTGTTTTATATCTATATAAATGCATAAAGATAACTGGCTAAGGTTAGACAGATGTTTGGCAATCTTGTACAAGCAGCCAGAGTTTCGCAGTCATCACTGTTCACTTTACCACTGTTTTACTGTAAATAGCTCCTCTATAATATAAAAACGATTTAACCCTGTTTTATATCCTTCGGATTCAGTTAGAACACATCTGCCCTTTTCTTGACATCCTCCTCCTGTCTCCCCCTCCCGCACCCGATACACACACACGCCAAGCACAGCGTGGTGAACAAGGTGCTATGAGACGAGTTCTAGACTTCCTTCTGCTCATGCATTGAACTGGCCCTGCCTTCCTGTTTGTTTCTTTCTTTAGTTCTGTTTTAGATCTTGGAACACATGATATCCTTCAGCCCAAGTATTAGTCTCTCCCGTTCTTAGTATTATAAAGGGTGTCCACTGAGATTTAATTCACATTTTATGTTTTAGCTATTTAACTTTAGAAGTAGGCACAGGTGACTGTACTTTAAACTGCTGTTAGATTTTCAATGTTTGGGTTTATGCCATTTTGGATTGATAGCAAATTGTCATATAAGATTGAAAACTGTAACAGTAAAATGGACTACTTTACATTTTGGGGAACAAGTATTTTCTCATTTGGTTAATTATGGTTTGAACTCGTGAAATTAACCTAAGGATATCAAGAAAATGTTGACAACATAAATATTCATACCTTATATACTTATAATTTATATTCTCTCCATAAGCACAATTAAAAATACATGAACCTAGAAAATGTACAAGTATTTGAAAATACAATTAAATATCTACTTCAAAGATGCACAAAAAGCACAAACGTGACTTTTGATTAGGTTGTCCGCAGGAACATCCCTCTATTATTTCCACTTGGCAAGAACAATAGTTCAGGGTAAAAAAAAGCAGAGGAAGCCAGGCACGGGAGGGTCTCGCCTGTAATTCCAGCACTTTGGGACACCGAGGTGGAAGGATCGCTGTGCCCTGAAGTATGAAACCTATACCCTGGGCAACATAGGGAGACGCGTCTCTACAAAAAATAAAAAATTAGCCAGGCATGATGGTGTGCACCTGTGGCCCCAGCTAGCAGAAGGCTGAAGTGGGAGGCTTGCTTGAGACTGGGGAGTTCAGGGTGCAGTAAGCTGTGATCATGCCATTCCACCCTGGTCAACAGAACAAGACCCCGTCCCCGCCCCCACCCTCCCCAAACGAGCAGAGGATATGCAACAATCAAGAATTGCTATGGGTCTATGAAAACACGCATCTTTTTCTACTCCCTCTGCACAGGAATGAAAGGAGAACTCATGAGAAAAAAATCCTCACCCATTGTAAATATAATGGTATGCCCATGAGCAGCATATCAGTCTCTACTCTGTAAAATGCTTACTCTATTTACAAAGCATTTTTTGTGTGATTCACTAGATTCTCAAAATAATTTTCCATGAAACACAATAATAAATGGGGTTATTAGCCTAATTTTACAGATAAGAAAAATGGTGCTTAGAGAGGTCCAGTGACTTCCTCATAGTTAGATATTGGTAACCAAGTTTTTTGATTTCTTATTAAATATTCTTTCTATTATGCTACTTAGGTTTTCAAACAAATGAAGCAACTATAATTTAACAGTAAAAACCCTATGATTCCAAAAAACTTCACTTGGTACTCCTTTGTGATTAAGAATAGTTTACAGAACAGAATAGAAGTGTACATTATAAAACATTTGACCCTATAATCAAAATATCCCTTCCAGGAGAATTTAACCAATAAGTTAAAAATCAGTAAACTCAAGTCATTTTACCGTCTTAATTGATTATTCCATCTTCGCTTGCACCGATGAGATTGTAAAATGCAATTCGAAGGCTAAATATATCAAACCAATTTTCCTTGTCTAGAAAAATCTCTTCTGCATTCTTTTTGTATTGGAAATGAGGAGATTTGGAAATTTACTTGGAGAAAAATGCTTTTACTAAAAACATTCTATGTTTACCTATATTAATAATTTTGACAGTAGTTCAAGGTAAATTGCATTTATTTTTTTGAAAATGTCAATATATAAATAAATTTCATTTTTCTTATCTAAATATGAACAGTATACTGTAACAGCAGCAAATGTTCTGCTGTTACAGTATACTGTTCATATTTAGATAAGGCACGGCGGCGCATGCCTATAATCCCAGCACTTTGGAGGCCGAGGTGGGTGAACTGCTTGAGGCCAGGAGTTGGAGACCAGCCTGGGCAACATGGACAAACCCTGTGACTGCTAAAAATACTAAAATTAGCCAGGCATGGTGGGACACGTCTGCAGTTCCCGCTATTCAGGGGTCTGAGGAAAGGTACTGAGAATCGCTTGAACCCAGGAAGCAGAGGTTGCAGGGAGTCAAGATTTTGCCACTGCACTCTAGCCTGGTGACAAAACAAGACCCTGTCTCAAAAAAAAGCAAACATTTGGTGAGCAGTCCTCTGTTTTAAATTTGCTTAAAATATTTTGCTTGATCCTTAGATATCTTTTTAAAACATAATGCATTTTTAGGAGTCATACATTAGGGAACAAAAATGAACATGAACCTTCCTGTGTCGAGGCAAAATTAAGGGAGGACAGACATTTCCAAAGAATGGGGGAAAGGCTGGTACCTCATACAAGGAACTGCTGTTTCCGTCCTGGTGAATACTTCTGAGATGGTTTACTCTGCAGGTGAACATTTCCGAAGAGTGGGGGAAAGCCTGGTACCTTATACAAGGAACTGCTATTTCCATCCTAGTGAATAACTTCTGAGATGGTTTACTCTGCAGGTGAACAGTGCATATTTAAATGCACTTTGGAATTCAATATTAATCAACTCAAGAGAACGTAATTCCTGATATAATCGCTTCAATTGACTATATATGTACAAAAATCCATTCAAACTGTCAAGAAAAATGAGTAATATTGACATATCTGGACACTAAGGTCAGCGTATGCTAACAAAGTAAGAATGGAGGTTACTACGTAGATTTTCCAGTTTCAGGAAAAAGGCTGTCCGCTTTGCCTGATAATTTAGCAAAATAGCCAATCTGGTAACGTAACAAGTAAGCATAACGCTCTGAATCAAATGCCTTACAAAATAGTATTAGTGTGGGTTTGTAACCTTTTTAAATGCTTCATTGCATCATTCTGCTGTTAATGTTGGTATTTATCCTGAAATGACCCCCAATCTGTTCCTGTTAGTTCTTTGGCATGTTTGAAGTCAGCAGAAGCACTCTTTCCTGGGCTTTACTGCTTCCTCAGAAGAATGCACGGTATTTGGAACAAAACCACTTTTAACCCCTTCCCAGCCATCCTGAATACAAATTTCTCCCTTTTTAATAAGTTCATATATGTCTCTTGTCAAGATTGTGAAGGATTCTTCGACATTTGTAGCATCCTTTGCTGAGGTTTCTATATACTTCATTCCACAGTCTGCTGACAGTCTTTCAGCTTCTTCCCTTGTAACTTGACGTTGTGAAGCTAGATCACATTTATGTCCCACTAGCAGAAATACAATCCGAAATGGCTGCACGTGCATTTTTGCTTCTTCTAGCCAATCTTTCACATGTTCAAAAGATCGTCGGTTAGTAATGTCAAATACTAAAAATCCACCAACTGAGTTGCGGTAATAAGATCGAGTTATTGATCTGAAAATAAGAGAAAAAAGGTTGTATGAGGACTTGTTCTTTTTCTTCTCCTTCCAACAATCTAGCACCATAATAACATTTGAAGATCTTAATGTGATTTAACTAGAATTTATAAATAAAATATGAGGTATCTCAAGTGAACGAAAATATTCTACGGGACTAATATGCAGGTTTCATACACTGACAGAACACAAAAGTAGTAGTTATTTTTAGATAGACAAATAAGCACTTACATGCTATGTCATCTCGTACTGGCTTATGATTATTTGTTTTTGCTTTGAAAGCATTGTGGTTAAAAATAGGCATACTGAAAGACTGAGTGAAGGGTACAGGTTGTACAACAAACCAGATCTTTATATATATATATATATATATATATATATATATATATTTTTTTTTTTTTTAAGATGGGTTTTCACCATGATGGCCAGGCTGGCCTTGAACTCCTGACCTCAGGTGATCCACCCACCTCAGCCACCCAAAGTGCAAGGTTTACAGGCGTGAACCACTGCACCCGGCAACAAACCAGATCTTAAGAATCTCATTCATCATAAAATTTAATGAACTCCTCTCTATCAATTTGGGAAAAAGAAACAAGGGCTGTAGTATGGATTGAATGTCTGTGTCCCTCGAAATTCTTATGTTGAAATCTTAACCCTAATGTGGTAGTATTAGGAGGCGGGGCCTATGGGATGTAATTTAGGTCATGAGGGTGGAACCTTCGTGAATGAGATCGGTGCCCTTAAAAAAAGATACCCAGAGAGCTCTCTAGACCTCTTTCTACTGTGTGAGAATACAAGAAGGCTGTCTGCAACCCAGACGAGGGTACTCATGCTGGCACCAGGATCTCCCTGATCATCCACTTCCAGTCTCCAAAACTGTGATAACTAAGTTTCTGTTGTTTAAACCCCGATTCTGTGGTAATTTGTTATACCAGCCCAAGCTGATTAAGACAGCTGACTTGTCACAGTGTTAGTTACAGGTAGTCTTGTGTTATACCTATTCAAGAAACAGAAGACTGTCTGGATTTGGGATATGAATCTGAGGTGTGCTAACAATTCTCTGAATGTCCCTCAGATCTAGTCTCCATCCTTCTCTAGGGCTGAGGAAGCTGTCCTTCACAGAAAGCTTTCCCAAACTCCGTTGCCCTCTGGCTTGCAGGGGTTTCAGTCAATGGGAGGCGCCAGCTGGAGACAGAAGGAAAGAGAAGTCAGAGTATGTATCCCTCTTTGCTTTTGCTGGGCTGTGGCTTAGCAGTGGTAGTATTCCTCTGCTTCTAGTCAAGGTTTCTGTTAGGTAGATTGTAATACCTTTCTCTGTTCTTGTCTCTTTCAACCAGGTGGTTAATGGCTTCCCACTGTTGCTATCTCTTAATGCGTCACCATCTTTTATTAGTGTCCTTGATGCTAACCATTCATTAAACTCCTTTCAGTTAACCTACAATTGTGCCATCTGTTTTCTGGCTGAATCACGGGACAAAGTGGCAAGACTATACTGTTTCATGTTTCTTGCCCCTCCACATGTTGTTTTCTCTATCTGGAATGTCTTCTACCCCTTTTTCGGTCTAGGAAACTCCTATTTCTGCTTTAATAGTCAGCTCAGTAATCATACCATCTGAGCAGCCTTCCCTGTCACTCGCCTCTCTCTTAGGTACTCTTTTTTTTTTTTTTTAAGAGATGGGGTTTCATTATGTTGGTCAGGCTGGTCTCGAACTCCTGACCTCGTGATCTCCACCCGCCTCGGCCTTCCAAAGTGCTGGGATTACAGGCGTGAGCCACTGTGCCTGGCCCGGTTCTCTCTCACAGTTCCTTTGAGCCACTGGCATACTGCCATTATGATTATCTTAATTTTCTCGACATGCTGACTGGGTTTGCGTTATGTCAATCATATTGTCTGTTAAATGACAGAGGTTATAAAATGTTTGTTATATTGGATTTTTTTTTTTTTTTGAGATGAAGTCTCACTCTGTCGCCAGGCTGGCGTGCAGTAGCGTGATCCCAGATCACTGCAACCTCCGCTTCCCAGGTTTGAGCAATTCGCCTGCCTCAGCCTCCTGACTAGCTGGGATTACAGGCACGTGCCACCATGCCCGGCTAATTTTTGTATTTTTAGTAGAGACGGGGTTTCACCATGTTGGCCAGGCTGGTCTCGATCTCTTGACCTCATGATCCACCCACCTCAGCCTCCCAAAGTTCTGGGATTACAGGCATGAGCCACCATGCCTGGCCAATATTGGATTAATTAATTTTATTGGCGAGGATAAGTGCTAAATGTTGTATAAGCCAGAGATCCCATGTGTCTCAGTTTCCAGTTTGTCAATGATCTTTAAGCAAACTCATCTGACTACTTGCCTGAGGTACCGAGATCTTTGTGAATGGCCAGCAGTTTATTTGGTACCGTTACACTTTCCTACTTGCTCTCATTGCTGAAATCACAGCGCAGTTCAGTGACCTGATGCCATAAATAGCTTTGTTGTGGGAGTGCAAAGAAAGCATTTTACCTCCTCTTTCTTTCTGTTTCTCCTGCTTCCCTGTTTCTCCTCCGAATTCCTAGTAGAGAGATTCCCAAATGGCTATTTTTGAAAAACTTTTGTCAAGGACTATGGTATTAAACAGAAATTGAGTTTTTCACTAACCCGATGGTTAGAGTCTAAAAATAAAAAATAAAAAAAGAAATTGACAATAAGAAAATCTCCCACCATCTTTGGCAGGCTATGAATAATGCACTTGCTATATTCTAACTTTGAGGGATAACTAATTTGTTATTGTTTTGTCACTCATCTTTATATGTGTGAATTTAGGCAGATGTGCAGTGTCTTAAGAGAAATCTAATTAAGGCTGTGTTCTTAGACTGAAAGCTTGAATTTACTCAGCACCAAGTCTGCATTACTTTTATGCCTCCTACCCATTTAATTGACCACCACTAGAATATCTTTAAAATGCCTTTTGTGGCTGAAAACTCAATGCTGAAATGCTTATATATTACACAGAGGCATGTTTTACACTGTAAGAAATACTATGTTTTCTTTCTCTCTCTTTTGTCTTCACTGTAAAAAACACCTTTTTTTCTTCCTTTCCTTTCTTTCTCTCTCTCTCTCTTTCTTTCTTTCTCTCTCTCTTTCTTTTTTGTACAGGAATGATCTCAGCTCACTGCAACCTCTACCTCCTAGGTTCAAGCTATTCTCCTGCCTCAGTCTCTCAAGTAGCTGGGATTACAGGCGCCCACCACCACGCCCAGCTAATTTTTATATTTTTAGTAGAGATGAAGTGTCACCATGTTGGCCAGATTGGTCTCGAACTCCTGACCTCTGGTGATCCACCAGCCTCCCAAAGTGCTGGGATTACAGGTATGAGCCACCACACCTGGCTATGAAATACTAAGTTTTCAAAAACTTATCTTTTATTTTCTTTTTAAAATAAGCAACCCTATTAAGTGATTGTATTTAATTTTGAAAACACATTTAGAATACAGTTGGCAAATCATCCTACAGAATAAAATTATAGCAAAGTGCATGTAATACACATTATAAAACAACCCTTATTAAAAATTAGTTGGACTAAAAGGACTCAGTATAACATCTGCCATTTCTATGTAGTAACCTGGTTTCTAGTTTCTGTGTGTGGGTCTGTGGGGCTTCAGATTCAGGTATAGTTGTCCTGGAGATAGTGTTTTTCCTAAAACAACTGGGCACCGCCGCTATCAATCACCTGGGGGAAGACGCAGGCCTTCAAATGGGAAATTCCAACTGAAAGGCAGGTCTTACAGAGGTGTTGAGGGAGCAGCTATCTTTCTCTTGACCTTTCTCCCATTAAGTTGGGACACTTAGGTCTCTAGAAGTTCTTGAAGGAATTATGAGAAGGGAGGGATCAGATTCTAAAAGCACTAGATGGGGAGGCCTCCCTGTAAGGAATTCAAGAATTGATGATGAATAACGATTCTTTTTAAGCAACAATATCTTGTAGTATGATACTTTGTATCTATTTCCTTCTAGGGTTTGAAAGTCTCCCTGAATGGGCCCGTGCAGTGGCTCACATCAGTAATCCCAGCACTTTGGGAGGCTGAGGCAGGCGGATCACCAGAGGTCAGGAATTTGTGACCAAACTGGCCAACACAGTGAAACCCCATCTCTACCGAAAATACAAAAATTAGCCGGGTGTGGTGGCACACACCTGTAGTCCCAGTTGGGACCCACTTGGGAGGCTGAGACAGGAGAATCGCTTGAACCCAGGAGGTGGAAATTGCAGTGAGCTGAGATTGTGCCAGTGCACTCCAGCCTGGGTGACAGAAAAAAAAGAGGAAAAAAGAAAAAGGGAAAAAAGTCTCCCTGAATGAATGGATGATTTAAGGGAAAGAAAAAAACTGTGAGGTCGGGGAATGAAGGGAAAAAAGAATAGAGCCTGGGCCACACAGGGAGACCCCGTCTCTATTGAAAAAAACAAGTAGAAACAAGGAAGGAAGAGAGAAATAAATGGCATGGATTCTAACCTGGTCTCATGTGTGTCATGAGGGAATGAAGAGGTGAGAGTGTTCTCTGGCAAGAATGGTAAGGATACAAAAACCCTAAACGCAGCGTGAGGGTGATGTGATGGTGGGGAAGGTGGATTTTGGAGCAGAGGGGTCGGGGTTATAAGCTCCTAGCAGTCCCTTGTTCCTCTCAAGTGGAATATCTGGTTTTAATTCTAAAAGAAAGCTGGCGGCTCTTTCATACTTGGAAGGCTACCCTATCAGCAAATCGTATCCATTGCCAAAGGAGCAGTCTCCTCTCCCTGTCTTAACTGAAAACTGCTGGTCCCTGAGACCACTCCTTTCCCTGCAGCATACTCACGTTGCCCATTCTCCAGGATCAGGAGGAGATGGCTTCCGTTTCCCCAGTGCAACTTCCAGATAATTATTCTTTCCCAACCCCTGTTGTAAAAAAAAAAATCCCCCAGTCCTTTGAGGCTTATGCCATCTGGCTCTATCATCTGCTGTCATCTGCCAACTGCTTGGTCATTCTCCACGTGCTAAAGATTTTAGCACTTTGCTTTGTTTTCCTTTCTGTTTCAATTCCTGTCATTCTTACTGATTTCAACATCCATGTGGATGAACTGCCTGGTGTTACCTCAAATTCTTTGACTTCCTCATGTCTAATAAACCTTTATCTCTATTCTTCCTTTTATCTCATCCATTTCCTTTTCATCAGAAATATTAATTACCTCCAAAATTGGAAATTTACACAGTCCACTAAAAATTTCAAAACCTCACAGCCTGCCAGTCTGTCTATCCTTTTTTACTGTGGTGATTCTTTAATTTCATCAAGATTTGTAATCCATTGACCAACTCTCTCACTTTCTATCCATTCTCTCCGATCTTTGCCTTCTTCCATATCTTGAGTTCAAGGAGACATCATTATAATTGTTCTCTTGGAAGGCCGGGCGCGGTGGCTCATGCCTATAATCCCAGCACTTTGGGAGGCTGAGGCGGGTGGATCACGAGGTCAAGAGATCGAGACCATCCTGGTCAACAAGGTGAAACCCCGTCTCTACTAAAACTACAAAAATTAGCAGGGCGTGGTGGCATGCACCTGTAGTCCCAGCTACTCGGGAGGCTGAGGCAGGAGAATTGCTTGAACCCAGGAGGCTAAGGTTGCGGTGAGCCAAGATCGCACCATTGCACTCCAGCTTGGGTAACAACAGCGAAACTCTGTCTCAAAAAAAAAAAGTTTTCTTGGAAATATCTCAATTTCCAAGTCCTTATCACTCTGTCATATTCATCTAGGAAACCTCTATCTCTGGATCAGTCCAGCATGCAGCTGAATGTTTCTGGGGAAAATCACTCAACCAGGCAGGGTGGTGTCACTATGAATTACTTATAACCAATCTCAAGTGGGCACCCAGCACCGCCAAGGAATACTGCTAATATCATGAGAAACTCTTCCTTTTTTCCTCACATTTAGGCTTCTACTATAGGAAGAAATGGAAGTTCCATTCAACCCTCCTCTCCCCGTAAAAGAGAACTGGAGGCACACTTTACTCCTCTTAGTAATTACTCCACAGAAGGACAAATGGCTGCTGTTTGGGAAGAGTGTTTCTTAGGCTGTAGGTAGAATCGCTATGTGTTCAAACTCTTGTGTAGCATCCTTTTCCCTCCTTTCCTCTTTCTGGATCCATCCTACTGGCTTGCTAATTGTCAGAGGCATGCAGGTGCCATGTCAATCCTGCTCACTGTTCAATAACTGGTTTTCAAGTACCTAGCACACAGTGGGAAGTCGGTGCACCTTAGGGAATGAATGGTTGATTTAGTCTAAGCCATGTACATAGTTGCTTTGAAAACAGAAGAAACAACAGAGAGACTGAGGAAGTTTGAGGGAAGAGATAGTAGCAGTGCAGAAAAAGAAAGGCGCCCAACATTGTGTCTACCACTAGCGTGGTCTTATGTTCGCACACTGAGGTCACTGAACTGCTATGAGCATCATCAGTGTTGGAAGGGGGTGGATAAATTATATATTCAGAAATACATGCATCCTAAACACATATCCAGTGAAAATCTAGTAGCCAGCAATCTCTGTGAGGTTTCTTGGGAGAAAGGAGCACTTGAATCAGGGGTATGTTGATGAAACCTCTCCAAAGAAGAAAACTTACCATACCTTACACCCCCTCCAAGAAAAGAAAATGCATAATACTTGGTGGACCTCTTTTAATTTTGGAGGAAACATTATCAGTATAATATGTTTCTCTGATCCATTAAGTGGGAAAACCAAAAGCCTGCTAGCTGAAAGCAAGAGAAGCAAGAGAAGTCCTGTTGGCTGGTCCAAGAGACAATGCAGGCAACACTGCCACTTGGCCCACGGTCCATCAGATCTAACGGTGCCTGCTTAAAGTAACTCTAGCAGCCTGGGATGCTCCATCAGGCCCTGGAAGCCTCCACTGGACAATTACAGAAGTGGCATTTTGGAATAAAAGCATGCTTTCTTTGTCAAATACAATTATACTTTTGAAAAACAATTATTGGCTTATAACTTGGCTTTGATAGAGACTAAATGCCTGACAGTGGAACACCCAGTGACATACAATCTGAAGGTCCATCACGAATGAGCTGGGTGTTCTGATTCACCAGCTGGAGCTTCATCACCAAGGAGAGGTCACACGTACAGGAACGAATATGGGGTGGGACCTGAATGGACCTGGAATAACAAGGTTCACAGACCCAGCACGTCTGCTCCTACAGCACCCTCTCAACCCATGGCCTTGTCTGGATTTCCCTATAATGAAAGAGGAAAAATATTCAAGTATGTCTTACAAATGGGTCTGAATGATATGCTAGCATCAGTAAGTTCCACTCAACGGAGACCTTGAAGGTCAGTGGAAAAGTTCCATTTGTGGAACTTCTAGTGCTACCTCTCACGGTTTACGTTTTCCAGAGGAAGAGATGGAGAGAGGTAGGTAAAGATCCACACCAATTTCTGAGCAGAGGCGAAGGGTTTGGCATGTTGGGTGAAACACAGGATCGGGGGCTGGTAATGAGGAGGTCTGAGGAAGACGTATATTGGTGAGTGTAGAGTATGTGCATACTTGTGTCTTATGTGAATGGCCACCAAAAGCCCCCTCCATGAAAACATTTTAGTAATGGAACAAAATGTACTGTCCCACAGTTATCAGTAGGTATTTTGATCCCACTTTCAACTCGTGGTAGAGAGATGGAGGCTGTACCTGGGCTCAATAGACTTACTCTTCTAGGTTGGCCGGCTTACTACCCAGTTTTCCTTATTCTAGGCGACCATCATGGAGGGGACATAGATATGTCTTCGTTGTAATATATTTAATCTAGATTTAGGCCATGTTAGTGCCACCATCCATGAACTTACAGAATGCTATACACAGTCATGGTATCCTGCACATTGCCACAGATCAAGTAATTCATTTAACAGTGGTGGAGTTAGGGAAATGGACTGAGGCTACGGGAGTCATTGATTCTATCACACCACTATCACCTAGAGGCCTCTGGCCCTACAAAACTGTGAAATGGGTTATTAAGATGTACCCATGCGCATTTCCAGGAAATGACACCTTCTAAGATTTTAGCGTAATCCTTCAGGAGGTCTATGCTCTAAATTAGTGAACAAGATAATAGTTGGTATTTTTTTCCCCAAAAACAGAAGCTGTGGTATGGGAAGCAAAGGGTGAAAATAGGGTGATGGTGCCTCTCACAATTACACTTAATGAGTCACTAATATTTTTTGTTGCATCTAATCCCTGTGACTCTGAACTTTGCTGATATAAAGGTTTTAGTATTCAAGAGAGAAATGCTTTCACTAGAAAACCCCATGATGCTTCTACTGAATTAGCAGCTGAAGCTGCCAACTGGCCATTTGGAGCTTCTTATGGCAGAAAGGGAGCAACAGTATCATGGGGACCACAGTGGCTTCCTGCAGTTCTTACTGCCCAGACTCCTGTAACCTTTTCATTCATTCCAAGTCTGGTCCTCCAGCATCCCATCAAGTCTCTGCACCTCAAGCATGCTTCTAGTAACTCTCTTTTTTGATTAAGGTCCTCAAGCTGGTTTTGTTGCAGGCAACCAAGGACCTAAGTGACAGAGTCAACATAGACTTTGTAAGAAAAAAAAAATGGTGCAAAACAAGGTCATGAATATCTTATAACTTTCAACACAGTTTTACAAGACTAAAGTTCAGTTTTTACTCTGGGAGGCTGAAGTGGGTGGATCACGAGGTCAGGAGTTCAAGACCAGCCTGACCAACATAGTGAAATCCCGTCTCTACTAAAAATACAAAAAATTAGCGGCATGGTGGCGCGTGCCTGTAATTTCAGCTACTCAGGAGGCTGAGGCAGGAGAATTGCTTGAACCCAGGAGGCAGAGGTAGCAGTGAGCTGAGATTGCACCACTGCACTGCAGCCTGGGTGACAGAGCAGGACTCCATCTCAAAAAAGAAAAAAAAAACAGTTCAGTTTTTAAAAAACTGTAGTAAAGAACACACAGAAAGAGATCTATCCTCTTAACAATGTTTAAGTCTACCGTGAAGTGCACAGCATTGTTAACTATGAGTGCCAGGGTACAGAGTAGATCTTTAGACATTTATCATCTTAGGCCGGGCGCAGTGGCTCACACCTATAATCCCAGCACTTTGGGAGGCGGAGGCGGGTGGATCACGAGGTCAAGAGATCGAGACCATCCTGGTCAACATGGTGAAACCCCTTCTCTACTAAAAATACAAAAAATTAGCTGGGCGTGGTGGCGCGTGCCTGTAATCCCAGCTACTCGGGGAGGCTGTGGCAGGAGAATTGCCTGAACCCAGGAGGCGGAGGTTGTAGTGAGCCGAGATCGTGCCATTGCACTCCAGCATGGGTAACAAGAGCGAAACTCCTTCTCAAAAAAAAAAAAAAGAAAGAAATTTCTCATCTTGCCTGACTAAAATCCTATCCCTATGAACAGCAACTCCCCATTTCCCCAGCCCACAGCCCCTGAGAACTATCATTCCACTTTCTGCTTCTGTGAGTTTTGACTATTTTAGATACCTCATGTGTAGGTGGAATCATACAGTATTCGTCCTTCTCTGACTGGCTTATTTTTTTATTTTTATTTTTGAGATGGAGTTTCGCTCTTGTTGCTCAGGCTGGAATGCAATGGCATGATTTCAGCTCACTGCAACCTCCACCTCCTGGGTTCAAGCGATCCTCCTGTCTCAGCCTCCCAAGTAGCTGGGATTATAGGCATGAGCCACCACAGCTGGCTAATTTCCATATTTTTAGTAGAGACGGGGCTTCACTGTGTTGGCCAGGCTGGTCTCAAACTCTTGACCTCAGATGATTCACCCATCTTGGCCTCCGAAAGTTCTGGGATTACAGGCATGAGCCACACACCTGGCCTGATTGGCTTATTTTACTTAGCACAGTGTCCTCAAGGTTCATCCGTGTTGTTGCATATAACAGGATTTCCTTCTACTTAGTGGAATAATTCTCCACTGTATGTATAAGCCACACTTTCTTCAACCACAAGGTTCATTCTTATACGTATTTACTTTAGAATAATGGGAGAAAATGGTTGCCTTGTTTATAGAAACATTTTTATCTGTTTGATTTCCCCCTCTTTAATTATTTTTCCTAAAATAATATATAGACAAGGGATTATTTGACAGCACTGGAGTTTGCATATGTTTACAAAGAATTACATAATAGATGGTTAATGCAATCAAGTAGGAATGATATATTGGGGAATTTGGAATTTGACACAAATGACATGATTGCTGAGGTTCTAAAAAATGTATATGATATCTCAGATTAAACAGTTATCTAGTTTCCGAAAAGGCATGGAAAATAAGATGCCGTTGTTACATGAAGGACAAAATTCCATAGGCCCTGGACTGCTCAAGACTATTTACAGTAGAGGCTGGGTACAGTGGCTCACACCTACTCGGAGGGAGTCCAAAGTGGGAGGATCGCTTGAACTCAGGAGTCCAAGGCTGCAGTGAACTATGACTGCGTCACTGCACTTCAGCCTGGGTGACAGATTGGGATTAAAAAAAAATCTGAAAATGGCAAGATTATATAGATCTTATGTGTTATGATCATGAACTTTGTTGGATATGCACAGGCCTCTTAAAAAAGCAACAAAATAATAAACACTTGCCGACTTACTTGGGCAAAATGAACCAGATGTTCCACCCTGGAAATGTCCTGCTTGTGGCTTTGCCAATTGTAAAATAGGCATTGAGAGGACAAAAGTACTTTGATGCCAAAGGCTCTTGGCATCAAGCAGCCTACAAATGCATTAGCCTTGTGGGTGCCTGTGTTTCACCATGGCATGGCACTCCTACTGCCCTTCTGGGAACAGTCATCGTGTTGATGCTTTATCTAATTTGCTTCACTTGCCTCAGGGCCCTTAGCACTGTTTTCAGGAGACTAACAAGCCTCCCCACTCCTTTTACTGTTATTGATTCTAAGAGTCCCTTCCCTCACCTAAGATTCTGAAACTTGGCACCTGTTACTTAGAATATTCTTTCTTCATACGAGCAATCTTAAGATTCTTTTTCTTTGGGTAAATCCAGTGTCTTTCCATCAAAAATCAAGTCAATGGTTGTAGAGGCCATATGTATGCTGACAAGACGAAACGGGCCATATTTCCCCTTTGAATATGTGCATCAATTCCCCTGTGGCTACCTTTTATTTTTCTTTCATGACGGAAAAATCATTTTATGATAGTCATGCTTTCTTTATCATCCCTAGGGCTCTCTCTTCAGCATTTACTCTCTATTTTCCTCTGGAGCAATTAATACATTCGGGCATCCTATATAATTTTTAGTTTATTTGGTTATAATCTGATTAGACGATAAGCTTTATGAAAGCAAATATTTTGTCTTTTTTTTTTTTTTTGAGAGAGGGTCTCCCTCTGTTGCCCAGGCTGGAGTGCGGTGGTACAAATCTTGGCTCACTGTAACCTCCGCCTCCCAGGCTCAACTGAAC
Source organism: Leontopithecus rosalia (assembly GCA_028533165.1). Classification (NCBI taxonomy): domain Eukaryota; kingdom Metazoa; phylum Chordata; class Mammalia; order Primates; family Cebidae; genus Leontopithecus; species Leontopithecus rosalia. Next base: position 5,305,622 of record CM052657.1, on the reverse strand, counting down.
CTCCCATCTCAGCATCCCCAGTAGCTAGGAATACAGGCATCCACCACCTTGCCTGGCTAATTTTTGTATCTTTTGTAGAGATGAGGTTTTGCCATGTTGCCCAGGCTGGTCATGAACCCCTGAGCTCAAGTGATCTGCCCACCCTGGCTTTCCAAAGTGCTGGGATTACAGGCGTGAGCCATTGTGCCCAGCCTTTTCTTTTTTTAAAAAGGTTGTATCCCTAGTGCTTAAAACTGAAATGGACATGCATGAGTCCTACCAGTATTTGTAAATGAACAAATAAACAACTGAATTAATACATTCATACCTCATTAGCTTGTGCCCAGGCAGCATTCAGATGCTGAGGAAATGGGAGAATAAAAAAAAGAAATGTAAAAAAAGCCTGTCTCTTTTCAATACTTATAGTAGGGATTTATAAAGTCAAAAGGGAAGAAATGGGCTGAAATTGCACACTCTTTACACATATAGGTGAAATCATCCACATTTTCTAAAGAACTACTGCATTTAAATGGGTAGTGATTCAAATTGTACTTTGCAGTGGATTCTGGAAGGCAGAATAAGTTATGTGTGAAAATGGCAATAATTTATTTGGAAATTAATGAGAAATGTTTCTAGCTGCACTAATGGTCTTCAAGGTGATAATGAAAGGATGTTTATTTTCTATTTGCTATGATACCAGAAAGTGTATAAAAGACTGGCACTTATTCCAGTGCTTTCTGGTACCCTTGTGCAGAACAATAATGAGACAATGACCAGGTTCTCAAGATTATTTTATATTCCAAATAACACAGTGGATTACGTGATCTAACATAACAAAAGGATATATTTTCTTGGGTTATAATTCTCCCACCATTTCTGTGACTGCTGCTTGTTTTCATATGGCTTTTTCTAAATGGTTTGGTTTCATATGATTTCATGTCTCTTTCCACATCCTGGAATTTGTAACAATTCTTTCTCATTTCATTTTATTTCTGAAATTATTCAACTTCTATTTTCAAGTCATCTAAACATTATTCTTTTCCTTCTTTTTTCTATTTTTTAAAGTTTGTGTTTTTATAAGTTATCTGTACACTTACCACACACCCTCACTTTTCCCATTCCCCCAACTTGTCAAAATTGTCACACCGTAATTTTAGTAAGCTCATTTCTTAGCACTTACGGTCTCTGACCACGTAGATAACTTTTCATTGCTGAGTCCTGGAGTATACTATGACTTCTTTTCCTTTCCTGAACAACTTTTCTTTCCAGTTAATTGTCTTGCATATTAGTCAAGATGGGCCAGGTTATGCTACAGTTAACAAACAACCCAACTGCAACAGGAAGAACATTGAAGAATTGGGGGCCAGCCTGGTGGCTCACGCCTGTAATGCCAGCACTTTGGGAGGCTGAGGCGGGCTGATTGCTTGAGCTCAGGAGTTCAAGACCAGTCTGGGCAACATGGTGAAACTCCATCTCTACACAAAAATAAAAATATTAGCTTGGTGTGCTGGTGCATGCCTGTATAGTCCCAGCTACTTGGGAGGCTGAGGTGGGAGAATCAGCTGAACCTGGAAAGGGAGAGGCTGCAGTGAACTGAGATCGCACCACTGCACTCCAGCCTGGGTGATGGGTGACAGGTTGAGAATCCATCTCAAGGAGATGGGAAAGGCTGTGTTTTAAAACCATGACATGCAACTTTTTCTCAAATACCCTGGCCAGAACTACTCACATGATTCTGCTTAAGTGCAAGAGGGAAGGGAAATATAATCCTCCTACACATCCAGAAAAAAAGAAGCATTAGATATGAATGAACAGTAAATGTCCCCACCATATCATCTTTTTCTTCTTTTTGCTAAATTTTCCATGTACTTCTCAATAATTCAACCTCAAACTCTCTGCCAGTTACCTTATTGTAAGAAGTTGATTTCCAATAGCTTCTCTGTCTATTTCATTTTCCTGCGGTCTCTCTTATATCCTTCTGCCCTGCTCCAATCTGGCCTGGCTGTCCTTGGTATCTGCAACACGCATGTGATCTTAAGATCTCCCTTCACCATCTTCCTGGGGAGTTCCTTTGCCTTTCTTCAGAGGTAGAGCTGTTCCTTGTACCCCATGTCCTCTTCATCCCTCTTCACTCCTGTGTGTGTGTGTGTGTAGCACATCTTCAAGGAGCTTCCTTGAAAAAAGCTACATGAGGTAATATTTTGAAATCTTGCATATTGATTTATTCTGCTCTCACAATTGAGTGATAATATGGTCAGATAGGGAATTCTCTCAGATTTTTATTCTTTTTTTTTTCTGGTTGATACTGTTCCTTGCTCAGAAACTTGAAGTCCTTCCTCCACTGCCTCTCAGTTTCCATTGTTGTTTCTGGAAAGTCTCAAGCCAATCCGATTGCTGATCTTTTTTTAATGTGACCTGCTTTTGTCTCTCTGGAAGTCTAGGAACTTCTCTGCGGTTTCCGTGCTCTGAAATTTCATAATGACTGCCGTAGTGTTACCACTTTCATCTCCTGTGTTGGGCCATTCTAATCTGAAAGCTCAGGTGCCTAAATTTTGGAAAACTTTGTTGAATTGCTTTACTGATGATTTCTCTCCTCTGTTTTTTCTCTTCTATCTTTCCAGAATGCCTAACATTTGCATATTGAACTTTTTGGACTAGAGTCCTTTATTGTTAAAAAGAAATCATCATTTCCTCATCTTTTTCTATTTTCTAAGTCATTGTCTTTTGTCCTACCTTTTGAGATTTGTTTTTCAACTTTATATTGAGTGTTTTTGTTTTACTATTGTGTTTTCAGAAGCCAACCAGGCTGGAGTGCAGTGGTACCGTCTCCACTCACAGCAACCTTCGCCTCCTGGGTTCGAGCAAGCACGTCTGGCTAATTTGTGTATTTTTCGTAGAGATGGGGTTTCACCATGTTGGACAGGCTGGTCTCAAACTCCAGACCTCAAGTGATCCATGTGCCTCAGCCTCCCAAAGTGCTGAGATTACAGGTGTGAGCCACCATGCCCTTCCAGAATATTCTTCTTTTTTTTTTTTTTTTCTTGGGGGGTGAGGAAGGGAGGAAGGCAGGAAGGGAGGGAAGGAGGAAGGGAGGGAGGAAGGAAGGGAGGAAGGGAGGGA
>CM052657.1:5268220-5302023 GCA_028533165.1 Leontopithecus rosalia | reverse complement strand
CCCCTCTGGGGTCCCCTCCCGCAGAGTGGAAGCTCTCTTCCCCTTCCTGGATTTCCCCTCTGGGGTCCCCTCCCGCAGAGTGGGAGCTCTCTTCCCCTCCAGGATATCCCCTCTGGGGTCCCCTCCCATATAGTGGGAGCTCTCTTTCTCTTCCTGGATTTCCCCTCTGGGGTCCCCTCCCGCATAGTGGGAGCTCTCTTTCCCTCCTGGATTTCCCCTCTGGGGCCCCCTCCCGCATAGGGGGAGCTCTCTTCCCCTCCTGGATTTCCCCTCTGGGGCCCCCTCCCGCATAGGTGGAGCTCTCTTCCCCTCCTGGATTTCCCCTCTGGGGTCCCCTCCCGCATAGGGGGAGCTCTCTTCCCCTCCTGGATTTCCCCTCTGGGGTCCCCTCCCATATAGTGGGAGCTCTATTCCCCTCCAGGATTTCCCCTCTGGGGTTCCCTCCTGCAGAGTGGGAGCTCTCTTTCCCTTCCTCGATTTCCCCTCTGGGGTCCCCTCCCGCAGAGTGGAAGCTCTCTTCCCCTCCAGGATATCCCCTCTGGGGTCCCCTCCCGCAGAGTGGAAGCTCTCTTCCCCTTCCTGGATTTCCCCTCTGGGGTCCCCTCCCATATAGTGGGAGCTCTCTTTCCCTCCTGGATTTCCCCTCTGAGGTCCCCTCCCGCATAGTGGGAGCTCTCTTTCCCTTCCTGGATTTCCCCTCTGGGGTCCTGCTTCCACATGCTTTTCGTAGAAGTTTTCTCTCTTCTTTTTCTCTCTCTGACTAAATAAATCACTTTCTACAAACACTTTGGAGTCCGGCATTTACTTTTAAGAGCGCACTGCACCGTGGTCTCCTCTCCCTTTCTTAGGCAGTGATAGAAAAAGAACCCAGAGAAACGTCCTCTCAGGGAAACTGAGGGCTCCCCTGAACCCCAACATTACACTTGGATCTAGGGTTGTGAGGCTTATGAGTGTAACCTCCTTGCCATGTTGGGAAGAAAGCCTGCCTGGGAATGGAACCGACCTAGAGGAAGCAGTGCTCTCAAACCAGGGAAAAACTGAGTTATTTCATCCCCCGCATCAAACTCTAGCCAAAGCAAGAAGTACTGTTGGATTGTTAAAATTATATGAGTGGTTATACATTGAGGCCTTGACACAGAAAGACAAATCTCACTTGTTCTCACTTATTGGTGGGATCTAAAAATCAAAACAATTGAAGTCATGGAGATAGGATGGTTCCCAGAGGCTGTAAGGGTAGTAAGCGGGCAGCGATAGTGGGGAGGTGGAGATGGTTAATGGACACGAAAACAATAAGGGCTGGGAGCGGTGGCTCACACCTGTGATCCTAGCACTTTGGGAGGTTGAGGTGGAAAGATCACTCGAGGTCAGGAGTTCAAGAGCAGCCTGGCCAACATGGGGAAACCCTGTTTATACTAAAACCATGAAAATTAACTGGGCATGGTGGTACGTGCCTGCAGTCTCAGCTATTGGGAGGCTGAGGCAGGAGAATCAGTTGAACCTGGAAGGCAGAGGTTGCAGTGAACTGAGATCATGCCACTGCACTCCAGCCTGGGCAACAAAGCAAGACTCTATCCCCTCCACCAAAAAGAAAATAACTAGTAAGAAAGAATGAATAAGACCAGTACTGGATAGCACAAAATGAGGACTATGGTAAATATCAATTTAATTGTACATTTAAAAATAACCAAAAAGTATTATTGGATTGTTTATAATACAAAGGATAAATGCTTGAGGGAATGGTTGGATACTCAATTTTCCATGATGTAATTATTATGAGTTATGTGCCTATGCCAAAATATCTGATAAATGCTATAAGCATATACATCTACTACGTTCTCACAAAAATTCAAAATAAAAAAATTATTTAAAAGATGAAAAACTAAAAGGCTGGGGACTGGGGCTCATGCCTTTAATTCTGGCACTTTGGGAGGCTGAGGTGGGCAGATCACTTGAGTTCAAGAATTCAAGACCCTCGGCCAACAAAACAAAACTCGGTCTTTACAAAATGTATGAAAATTAGCTAGGAGTGATGGTGTGTGCCTGTAGTCCCAGCTATTCAGGAGGCTGAGGATCACTTAGGGCCCAGGAGGTTGTGGCTGCAGTGAGCCGTGATCGCCACTCTAGGCGATAGAGTGACACAGCGAGACCCTAGCTTTAAAAAAAAAAAAAAAGGCCACTCGCCACAATAGGGGACACAGCAAGACCCTATCTTAAAAAAAAAAAAGAAAAAAAGTTGAAAATAAATGTAGGCATTGGTACCTGAGGTGAATAAGGAAGGAGGTGAAGGCAGGAAAAGCACGACAGATTGAAAGTGGTCGTGTTGATGTGTCAGTGGATACACTCTTTTTGAGACTGAGTTGTGGCACTGGACTGGGAGCTAGATGGACAGCAAGGAAGTTGAGATCTTAGATTTGTGATTTTGGAAGTAGTACCATTTCTAGTGATGACAATTCCAGGATGTCACTCTGGAAAGGGAGTACCTCAGTTGGTATAGATGAAAAATGTCTATGGGCCGGGCGTGGTGGCTCACGCCTGTAATCCCAGCACTTTGGGAGGCCGAGGCGGGTGGATCACGAGGTCAAGAGATTGAGACCATCCTGGTCAACATGGTGAAACCCCGTCTCTGCTAAAAATACAAAACATTATCTGGGCACTGAAAGCTGGTAATTTCAAAGACGACAGGAGGATAAATTAAAAAAAAAATTAGCTGGGCATGGTGGTGCGCGCCTGTAATCCCAGCTACTCGGAAGGCTGGGGCAGGAGAATTGCCTGAACCCAGGAGGCGGAGGTTGCGGTGAGCCGAGATTGCGCCATTGCACTCTAGCCTGGGTAACGAGAGCGAAACTCTGTCTCAAAAAAAAAAAAAAGAAAGAAAAAAGAAAAATGTCTATGAAGATGAGGACATCAAGGAACTGAGAGGCCAGTGCGTTTTATAGTTTCATATAAATGCTCTCCAGTGTATACCAATGGTGTCATGTCTGAGCATAATTCAGCAAAAAGAGATGAGAAGAGGCTGGGGTCTAGTTCTCCTCTGGTTTGGTCTTTCCTTGGGATAGATCTTAGCACACACTAGGGACATAGACTCCTTAGTCAGACTTCCATAAATACTATTTGTCTTTGGACAAGAATTGGGAGTTCAATGTTATTCTTGATGCCAGGCACCTGGTATATAATCCCATCACTCAAAAAGGTGGGGTTCTAAAGTCTTACTTAGGTAAGGTTCTAAATTTTAATTTTTAAAGGTAGGGTCCTAAATTTTTATTTTTGTGTACGTATTTAATAGTTTTTGAGAAGGAGTCTCACTCTGTCGCCCAGGCTAGAGTGCAGTGGCACAATCTTGGCTCACTGCAACCTCCACCTCCTTGGTTCAATGAATTCTTGCGCCTCAGCCTCCCAAGTAGCTGGGATCACAGGCACATGCCACCTCGCCCAGCTAATTTTTGTCTTTTTTGTAGGGATGGGATTTCCCCTTATGGACCAGGCTGGTCTCAAACTCCTGACCTCAAGTGATCTGCCCTCCTCAGCCTCCCAAAGTGCTGGGATTACAGGTGTGAGTCACTGCGACCAGCAGGGTCCTAAATTTTAATAGTAAGCTGGTTTAGGAAGAGGATTGACAACCTCATTTGAAGGTTGGCATAGAAGGGCATAAAGGCAGGCCAACATAACACCCTTGGGCAGGGCCTTGCCCCTCCTCAGGAAGTACATTGGGATTCACTGGAGCACACAGATGACATAGACCTCAAAGCTTTATATAGTGGAGGATGACTTTAACAACTTACCCTGAGAAAATTTTAAGTCAGGTAAAACCAAATGCCTGTGTCCATAACTCAACATGAAAATACATGTAGGGCTTGGCGAGGTGGCTCACACCTATAATCTCAGCACTTTGGGAGGCTGAGGCAGGTGGATCACCTGAGGTCAGGAGTGTGAGACCAGTATGGTTAACACAGTGAAACCCCATCTCTGCTTAAAATACAAAAATTAGCTGGGTGTGGTGGCGCATACCCATAATCCTAGCTACTAGGCAGGCTGAGGCAGAAAGATTGCCTGAACCCGGGAGGCGGAGATTGCAGTGAGCCGAGATCATGCCACTGCACTCCAGCCTGAGTTACAGAGGAAGATTATATCTCAGAAAAAAAAAAGGAAAATATATGTAGGCAACCCAGTGAATTAACTTGTACAATTGATCAAACCTTGGTTGATGTCTGTCCTTCAAAAGTCAGAATTTATCTTTAGAAAAATTGACTTTTTTTTTTTAAGTTGGAGTCTCTCACTCTGTCAGATAGCAATTTTCAGTGAAAAAAGATTGAAAGGTAGAAATAGGCAGAATTCTATCTCTCAACAGGTTGTTCACAAATAAAAATGTACAAATGGATATACAAATGGCCATTAAGCACTAAAAAAAATGCCCAACCTCACTAGTAATCAAACATGCAAATTAAATCAACGGCATGGAGTGATCACCCATCAAACGGGCAGTTTTGCTGAGGGTGACTGACTTGACCATTGATCACTCTAGTTTTTCCTTACCTCATGTTTCACGTCACCGAAAATTAAATGACTCAAAGATTATAGTATAAATCATCACAATGAAGTTCAAGGTCATTAAAGAAAGCAATTTTGTTAGAATTCCGGAACGGTGAATTTCAAAACTGTGAAAGTTTTGAAGTTTTCCTCTGGTCCCAAACCTGAAACACTTTTAGGTTTTACTTTTCAAAGTAAGTAATCTTTGAAAAATTTTACTTTTCAAAGATGCTAAAAAATCAACATTATTGAGGGAGCGGAAAGAGAAATAATTGGCTCTCTTTCAATTCTAAGCCTCAGATACCAGTTATTTCTGATTGGAAGTCTACCAAATAGTATTTGGGATCTATTCACCTTATTAGAGCTAAATGCTTGGAATCTGATTTTTCCTTAAGAAATGGCTTAGCCGGGCTGGGCGTAGTGGCTCACGCCTGTAATCCCAGCACTTTGGGAGGCCGAGGCGAATGGATCACGAGGTCCAGAGATCGAGACCATCCTGGTCAACAAGGTGAAACCCCGTCTCTACTAAAAATACAAAAATTAGCTGGGCATGGTGGCATGTTCCTGTAATCCCAGCTACTCAGGAGGCTGAGGCAGGAGAATTGCCTGAACTCAGGAGGTGGAGGTTGCGGTGAGCCGAGATTGTGCCATTGCACTCCAGTCTGAGTAACAACAGTGAAACTCCGTGTCAAAAAATAAAATAAAAAATAATAATAATAAAATAAATGGCTTAGCCAGGCGCGGTGGCTCACGCCTGCAGTCCCAGCATTTTGGGAGGCTAAGGCGGGCAGATCATGAGCTCAAGAGATCCAACACGGTGAAACCCCATCTCTACTAAAAATACAAAAAAATTAGCTGGGCATGGTGGTGCACGCCTGTAGTCCCAGCTACTCGGGAGGCTGAGGCAGAAGAATCGCTTGAACCCAGGAGGCAGAGGTTGCAGTGAGCCGAGATTGCACCACTGTACTCCAGCCTGGTGACAGAGCAAGACTCCGTCTCAAAAAAAAAAAGAAAAGAAAAGAAAGAAAGAAGAAAGGAAGGAAGAAAGGAAGGAAGGAAAGAAGGAAAGAAGGGAAAGAAAGAAAGAAAGAAAGAAAGAAAGAAAGAAAGAAAAAGAAAGAAAGAAAGAAAAGAAAAAAGAAATGGCTTAGCTCTTACTAAATTTTCTATCAAGCAACATTTCATTAGTAATAGGCAGCCTGAATGTAGCCTTCATTCTTCAATAATGCATCCATGGAGTTACTGAAAAAGAATGCCATTTATTTTTCGGTAAAAAAAATGTACAGACCTGGTATATTATAAAAGAATCACTATTACAGTCCTCCCAAGAGTTTAATACATTGAACTGTGTTTCTCTGACATCGTAAAGATCTCAAAATGGAGAGGAAAAAAGGTTTTTGTTTTTCCCAACCGCTGTCCTTCTTCAGGTCTCTTCAAATGATGGTATCTGGGCACTATTTCTTTGGCATCTTGTGTGGTCAGCCTTGCAGCTAGCTCCTCTTGTCCTCGAAAGCTTTTGGGGACAGTAACGGGGAGTGCATCGTGGCCAGCTGCTATACCCCGACCTGACAAAACACCACGCCGGCACATAAATACTCTTCTCAGTGTCACCACTGTTAGCATTTTGCTTTTCTCTTCAACTATCCCTCTCCCTACCACACAACGCAGTTCTCAGAGCTGTAAGAGAACTTACAGATGATGCAGTCTAGTGACAACCTGTCCTTTTCATTTTAATTTTTGTTAAAGACTAGCAAGATGACGGCGGGGCTCAGTGAGTCACGCCTGTAATCCCAGCACTTTAGGAGGCTGAGGTGGATGGATCATGAGGTCAGGAGTTTGAGACCAGCTTGGCCAAGATGCCGAAACCCTGTCTCTACTTAAAAAATACAAAAAATCAGCTGGGCATGGTGGTGAGTGCCTGAAGTCCCAGCTGCTTGGGAGGCTGAGTCTGAATTGCTTGAACCCGGGAGGCAGAGGTTGCAGTGAACTGAGATCATGCTTCAGCCTGAGAGACAGAACAAGACTCCGTCTCAAAAAATAGAATAAAATAAAATAAACCACAAAAAAACCAAAAAAGAGTAACAACATATGATGGAAATCTCAACTGAATCCACTGCACAATGAAGAGCATATTCCAAAGTAAGCATTCAGACCAAGATACAAAGATTTCAAAGGAGACATCTCCAACAGGCCATCCAACTCATAAACCCATAAGTATATGCAGAATGTTAAAAATCACCCAGGTCAGGTGCAGTGGTTCAGGCCTGTAATCCCAGCACTTTGAAAGGCTGAGGCAGGCTGACTGCTTGAGCTCAGGAGTTTGACACCAGCCTGGCCAACATGGCAAAACCCCATCTCTACTGAAAATACAAAGAAGCTGGGCATGGTGGCAGGCGCCTATAATCCCAGTTACTCGGGAGGCTGAGGCAGGAGAATTGCTTGAGCCTGGGAGGCAGAGGATGCAGTGAGCTGAGCTGCCCACTTCACTCCAGCCTGAGCGAAAGAGCGAAACTCCATCTCAGACAAACAAACAAACAAACAGGCATGGGTTGCTAGTGATGTGGAGGAAGCTTTGGACAGAGCTGGTAGTATTCTGCATGTTCTTCCTCTTCTCCCCAAGGGTACATGCTCCCTCCACCCCCACCCCGCCCTTCTGCAGTCCAGGGAATGAGCCTCAACGGGACCACTCACACTCACCCTGCAGTTGCTGCCTATGTTCAGCTCCGCTTGAGAAATCCATTGGGTGCCTTGATGTTATCCCTCCTAATGGAGGAGCAAAGAGACTGCCTTGTGTTGGAACCAACCTGCATTTTTTGTTCTTTGGGCAAAGGACAAATGATGAGTAAAAGTTTTCTGTGGGGCCGGGCGCGGTGGCTCACGCCTGTAATCCCAGCGCTTTGGGAGGCCGAGGCGGGTGAATCACGAGGTCAAGAGATCAAGACCATCCTGGTCAACATGGTGAAACCCCGTCTCTCCTAAAAATACAAAAATTAGCTGGGCATGGTGGTGCGCGCCTGTAGTCCCAGGTACTCGGGAGGCAGGAGAATTGCCTGAACCCAGGAGGCAGAGGTTCCAGTGAGCCAAGATCGTGCCATTGCATTCCAGCCTGGGTAACAAGAGCGAAATTCTGCCTCAAAGAAAAAAGCTAAGAATAAAGTCCTTTCAGATTATCGAATAACTGTTTTTTCTTTTAAAAGTCAAAGTCTTGCTGTTTCCCCCAGGCTGGAGGGCAGTGGCGCATTCACAGCTCACTGCAACTTTGGACTCCTGGGCTCAAACCGTTCTCCTGTCTGGCCCCGCAAAATACTGGGATTAAAGGCATGAATCACCATGCTCGGCCTAAAAAACTACTTTTTCTGTCCTACAGAAATTATTATTGTTAGTTAAGGTTTTTGTTCTGGGAAATACCCAAACTACGGTAGAGCTCCCAAAAAGTCTCTCAAAAAGTTTCATAAACCTAAGAAGCTGTTCCATTGGGTTGCTTTTGGCCTCCAAATGTTTGAATTTGTACAGAGTTGCCTGAAACAGTGAAGTAGGTGACTTAATTTTCCTTCTGCTGTTGCAATGTGGATACACGTGGCGGCAGTACAGTCTAATGGAGTCCAAGATTTGGAGTCAGCCTGGCGTTCACCGCCAGGATCTGCTGTGGATTAGTTGTATGATTATGGCCGCTGGTGCCCACTGTTAGAACTATACCTCTGTTATTGCCTATAGAAAAAGCAATGCCTTGTGAATTAATAAAAGGATCTTGTACATTTGGAAGGGCTAAATTAATTTTATATTAGTAAATATTAATAAATCACTTCTGGCCAGGCATGGTGGCTCATGCTTGTAATCCCAGCATTTTGGGAGGCTGAGTCGGGTGGATTACCTGAGGTCAGCAGTTCAAGACCAACCAGGCCAACGTGGTGAAACCCCTGTCTCTAAAAAAAAAAAGAAAAAAATCACTTCTGAGAGGCAGAACCTTTTTTTAAAAACCACCTTGCTATAGATCTCCATCCAGACGTCTTAGGGGCACCCAAACACAAAGTTCAATGTAAAATCTGTCATTCTCCATTTTGGATCTGCTCCTCTCCCTACAGTCTTTTTATTTACTTATTTATTTTTATTTTTCTGAGATGCAGTCTCCCAGTCGCCCAGGCTGGAGTGCTGTGGCGCAATCTTGGCTCACCACAACTTCTGTCTCTCAGGTTCAAGCTGTTCTCATACCTTGCCTCCCAAATAGCTGGGATTACAGGTGCATGCCACCACACCAAGCCAATTTTTTATATTGTTAGTAGAGATGGGGTTTTACCATGTTGCCCAGGCTGGTTTCGAACTCCTGACGTCAAGTAGTCAGCCCACCTCGGCCTCCCAAAGTGCTGGGATTACAGGTGTGAGCCACCGTGCCTGGCCTCTACAGCCCTTATAAGGAATAATTCATCCTTCATGCAGTTGCCTTAGTCAGAAACCAGGGACTTAGCCTAGATGCCTCCATCCCCTCTACCCATGACATCCAGTCAGTACTAAATGGTGTTGATTCTACTTTCTACACATTTTCAAACTCTGTCCCCTTCACTTCATTCTTAATTCAAGCTCTCATCATCTTTTGCCTGGACTATGACGATTCCCTCCTCACTAGTGTTTCTGCCCCCTCCTGTGCATCACACATGTTAGTGACAGAATGATCGTGGCGTTCCCACGCTTGCAGGTGCTGCAGCTCCTCAGGAGGCATCAAGTGCTTCATGTCATGTTCCTGCGACCTCTATGACCTCTTCTTTTACTACATCTCCATGTGCCTTCTGTGAGCCAGCCACACCCCGTGTGTTTGAAGTTCCTCTCCGTTTTTGCCTGTAATGTCATTTCTATCTCCTTGGCTGTCTATCAAATTCCTACTTTTTATGGAGCTGCCTTTGCCATCTTGTGAGTAAAGTCATTCTTGATCCCCTTTTACTCTCTCTATACTGTCTCAGTCTGCCTCAAGAGCTTCTTCTTCTTTTTTTTTTTTTTTTTTTTTGAGACGGAGTTTCGCTCTTGTTACCCAGGCTGGAGTGCAATGGCGCGATCTCAGCTCACTGCAACCTCTGCCTCCTGGGTTCAGGCAATTCTCCTGCCTCAGCCTCCTGAGTAGCTGGGATTACAGGCACGTGCCACCATGCCCAGCTAATTTTTTGTATTTTTTAGTAGAGACGGGGTTTCACCATGTTGATCAGGATGGTCTCGATCTCTTGACCTCGTGATCCACCCGCTTCGGCCTCCCAAAGTGCTGGGATTACAGACTTGAGCCACCGTGCCCGGCCGAGCTGCTTCTTTTTTGAGACAGTCTCAATCTGTCGCCCAGGCTGGAGCGAGGTGACATGATCTCATATCACTGCGACCTCTGCCTTCTGGGTTCAAGTGATTCTTGTGCCTCAGCCTCCTGAGTAGCTGGAATTATAAGTGTGCACTACCATGATTGGCTCATTTTTTTTTTTTTTGAGACTCTCAGGCTGGAGTGCGATGGCACTATCACCGCTCACTGCAACCTCCACCTCCCAGGTTCAGGTGATTCTCCTGCCTCAGATTCCTGAGTAGCTGGGATTACACGCACGTGCCACCATGTCCAGCTAATTTTTGTAACTGTAGTAGAAACGGGGTTTCACCATATTGGCCAGGATGGTCTCAATCTCTTGACCTCGTGATCCATCCACCTCGGCCTCCCAAAGTGTAGGGATTACAGGTGTGAGCCATCACGCCCGGTCTCATTTTTGAATTTTTACTAGAAATGAGGTTTCACCATGTTGGCCAGGCTGGTCTCAAAATCCTGGCCTCAAATGATCTGCCCAACTCAGCTTCCCGAAGTTCAGGATTACAGGCGTGAGCCACCACACCTAGCCAAGAGATTCTTCTTGTCTACTTCCATGGCATCTTCTATTCAACTCTATCTGGAGATTGTACATGTCTGCATTTAAGGAGCCCAGACTCTGGAGTTAGCAAATGTGGGTTCGAATCATCAGTTACTATGTAAATTTTTTTCTCAAAAAAATTATTTTTACTGCTCATCATCCTCCATTTTATGACCTCTTTAAGCTTCAGTTTTCTGTTCTATAAATGGAGATAATATCTGATACCTGGTGAGCACTTAATATAGTAATGTTTATTATTGCATTATTTAACTTTATTTTAATTGGTGATTTCTGTGTGTGGCTTCCTCTGCCGTCCATGCACATTTGAGATCAGAACTTCCTTAACTAATTATTTAACAACATTAACTAAGCGCTTATTATGATGTGCATATGTAATGCATATGTGCACTTATGTAATCTTCTCAATGTTCTATCTGGGTCTAAGTTTGCTTGACTCCTAAATTCATGCTATTTTACCATACAGCCTTCCGGTTTTAATATTAACCTCTTTTTCTTTTCTTTTTTTCTTTGAGATAGAGTCTTACTCCCATCATCCGGGCTGGAGTACAGTGGTACGATCTCAGCTCACTACAACCTCTGCCTCCCAGTTCAAGCAATTCTCATGCCTCAGTTGGGATTACAGGCATCTGCTACCACGCCCAGCTATTTTTTTTTTTTTTTTGTATTTTTAGTAGAGATGGAGTTTCACCATGTTGGCCAGGCTGGTCTGGAACTTCTGACCTCACACCGCCCACCTCAGCCTCTCAAATGCTCAGATTACAGGCGTGAGCCACTGTGCCTGGCCAACATTAACCTCTATAGAGTCTTCTTACAATTCTGTGGTTCCATAAAAATTTACCAACATAGGCTCATGCCTATGCTAGGCAATTATTTCAAAACATTACTTTATTGCTTGACATAATGTAGAACTGGGATTAATCCAGTTAGAATTCAGGGACCTAACAATTGAGTTGGTTACAGGATTGTCTACAATATATTAGTGAATAATCAGGATTTAACCATATATTTGAATATGTTTGGCTTTATCTGCATAATCATGATGATCATGATTCTAAACAGTGAATCAAATATGTTAGTTCAATCACCTTGTCAATTTATTTTTAAAAATGCAACTAGTTGGCCGGGTGCGGTGGCTCACGCCTGTAATCCCAGCACTTTGGGAGGCTGAGGCAGGTGGATCACGAGGTCAAGAGATCGAGACCATCCTGACCAACATGGTGAAACCCCGTTTCTATTTTTTAAAAAAATGCAACTAGTTGCTGGGCATGGTAGCACGTGCCTGTAGTCACAGCTACTCGGGAGGCTGAGGTGGGTGGAAGGATCGCTTGAGCCCAGGAGTTCTGGGCTGTAGTGCGCTATGCGATCGGTTGTCCGCACTAAGTTCAGCATCAATATGGTGACCTCCCAGAAGCGGAGGGACCACCAGGTTGCCTAAGGAGGGGTGAACCGGCCAAGGTCGGAAACGGAGCAGGTCAAAACTCCCATGCTGATCAGTAGTGGGATCACGCCTGTGAATAGCCACTGCACTCCAGCCTGGGCAACATAGTGAGACCCCATCTCTAAAAAAATAAAATAAGCCGGGCACAGTGGCTCAAGCCTGAAATCCCAGCATTTTGGGAGGCTGAGGCGGGTGGATCACCTGAGGTCAGAAGTTCGAGACCAGCCTGACCAATAGGGTTAAACCCCATCTTTAAAAAAATTAAAAAATTAAATAAAAAAAATTAAAATGCAACTAGTGAATTGACTTGGGTAGCTAGCTGGCATAGGAGATGTGTGAGTGATTATCACGGATAATTTCATCTTTCCCTTCCTTGAAATTTTGTAGTGTTTATTAACTCAAATATTTGTATTCATATACTTTATTAGCCTTCATCTTACTTGAGTGACACACACTTAATTTGAAACACTGCAACATTTATCTGTCTCTTTCTCTTTTTTTTTTCGGATAGGGTCTTGCTCTGTCACCCAAGCTGGAGTTCAGTGGTGCAATCATGGCTCACTGCAACCTCAACCTCCTTGGCCCTAAATGATCCTCCCACCTCAGCCTCCCAACTAGCTCAGACCACAGGTGCAGAGCACCATGCTTAGCTAATTTGTGTGTGCACGTGTGTAAAATTTTACTCTGGTCTTGCGCTCCTGGGCTCAAGTGATCCTTCTGCTTTGGCCTCCAAAAGTGCTGATTACTGGTGTGAGTCACAGTGCCTGGCCATCTCTGTCTCTTAATATGTTATAATTTATTCTATTTATTTATTTAAAATAATTTATTTTTAAAAACTTTTATTTATTTATTTTAGATATGGGGTCTCACTATGTAGCCCAGGCTGGTCTTGAGCTCCTGAGCTCCTGTGATGCTCTGGCCTTAGCCTCGCAGAGTTCTAGGATTGCAGGTGTGAGCCACCATGCCTGGCCTGTTATAATTTCTATTTTCAGAATTTCCGAAAAACGGTTTTGGCATCACTCTTACCTTTTTGTTACTCTTTTTTCCCTTTCCTTCCCTTTTCCCTTTCCTTTTCCCTTCCCTTTTCCTTTCCCTTCCCTTCCTTTTCTTTTCTTTTGACAAAGTTTCTGCTCTTATTGCCCAGGATGGAGTGAAATGGCAAGATCTCGGCTCACTGCAACCTCCACCTCCCAGGTTCAAGCGATTCTCCTGCCTCAGCCTCGGGAGTAGCTGGGATTGCAGGCATGCGCCACCGCACCTGGCTAATTTTGTATTTTTAGTAGAGACAGGTTTTCACCATGTTGGTCAGGCTGGTCTCGAACTTCTGACGTTGGGCGATCCACCCACCTTGGCCTTTCAAAGTGCTGGAATTACAGGCATGAGCCACTGCGCCTGGCCCCTTTTCATTATTGTTAAGTAAAATTTCAATATCTTATATTTACTTGAATGCTATTGAGGGACAAACTTCTAAAATAATAATCACTATCATCACTCATGCTTCATATTTCCATTTCCTGCACTGAGATCCGTTATATGTTTGGCCTCTCTTCCTTTTGCATCTTGTAAATAGGGTATTTTCTAGGTTTGGTTCTGTTCTTCTCTATTTACATCCTCATTTTTAGGAAATTCAGTTGTTCATCTTTTCAGCTATCGCTTCTAGGTAGACAAAAAAAAAAAAGAAAACCCAAATCTTTCTCTCTAATATTGTCTTTTCCGTGTAACAGGCCCAGACTTGATCCCGTGAAAGCCCAGCTGCTCCTCGAAATACAGCATGCTTGAAAATCAAACTCACTTTTTCTTTACAAACTGAGTCCTCCTGGTTTGTCTTTCTCTGTCAATAGTACCACCAGTCTCTGAGTCACTCTCAAAACTTTCAGGTTTTTTTTAACACATTTTCTTTATTCAGTCATCTGTTGATTGACATTCCAGCTGTTTCCACACCTTGGCGATTCTGAACAGT
Source organism: Leontopithecus rosalia (assembly GCA_028533165.1). Classification (NCBI taxonomy): domain Eukaryota; kingdom Metazoa; phylum Chordata; class Mammalia; order Primates; family Cebidae; genus Leontopithecus; species Leontopithecus rosalia. The sequence continues at coordinate 5,288,216 of CM052657.1, read as the reverse complement.
GCTGCAGTGAATTTGGGACTGCTAATATCTTTTGAGATCCAGAATTCAATTCTTTTGGATCCCAGAAGAGGGATTGCTTGATTATATGTTGCTTTTATTTTTAATTTTTTGAGAAACCTTCCTTCTGTTTTTTACAATGGCGCACCATTTTGCATTTCTACCAACAACGTCCAAATGCTCTAATTTCTCTACATCTTGCCAGTACTTGCCATCTTTGGGTTACTTGATAATAGCCTTCCTGACAGCTATGAGGTGGTATCTCACTGTGGATTTGGCGTGCATATTTCACATCTTGGCCATTTGTTTTTCTTTCTTTTTTTTTTTTTTTTTGAGACGGAGTTTCGCTGTTGTTACCCAGACTGGAGTGCAATGGCACGATCTCGGCTCACCGCAACCCGCCTCCTGGGTTCAGGCAATTCTCCTGCCTCAGCCTCTGGAGTAGCTGGGATTACAGGCTCACACCACCATGCCCAGCTAATTTTTAAAATATTTTTAGTACATACGGGGTTTCACCTTGTTGACCAGGATGGTCTCGATCTCTTGACCTCGTGATCCACCCGCCTCAGCCTCCCAAAGTTCTGGGATTATAGGCGTGAGCCACCGCGCCCAGCCTCGTATTGGCCATTTGTATGTCTTCTTAGGAGAAATGTCTATTCAAGTCCTTAAAAAAAAAAGAAGGAAATTCAGCAATATGCAATAACATGGATGAAACTTGAAGATGTTATGCTAAGTGAAATAGGCTAGTCACAGAAAGACAAATACTTCATCATTCTGCTTCCGTTAGTGATCTAAAATAGTCCAATTCATGGAACCAAAGAGTGCAATGGTGGTTGCCAGGGGTGGGGGGCATGGGAAGAGAAAATGGAGATTAACTAATTAATGGGCATAAAGTTTCAGACAAGCAAGATGAATAAATTCTAGAGTTCTGCTGCACGACATTGTACCTATAATCAACAATAATGTCTTGTACACTTATAAAGTATTAGCAGGGGCTTGGCGAGGCGGCTCAAACTTGTAATCCCAGCCCTCTGGGAGGCTGAAGCAGGTGGATCACCTGAGGTCAGCAGTTAGAGACCAGCCTGCCAAAATGGCAAAACCCCATCTCTACTAACACTACAAAAATTAGCCGGATGTGGTGGCACACGCCTGTAATCCCAGCTAATCCGAGGCTGAAGCTAATCCGAGGCTGAAGCTAATCCGAGGCTGAAGCAGGAGAATCGTTTGAACCTGGGAGGTGGAGGCTGCAGTGAGCTGAGATCAAGACAGTGCACTCCAGCTTCAGCAACAAGAGTGAAAACTCCATCTCCAAAAAAAACCAAAAAACAAAAAACAAAACAGGGCAGATCTCTGGCATCAAGTGTTCTGATCACTATACCACAAAACAAAATAGCACCTTCAGGTTACCCTTCACCTCTTTCCTTTCCTTGGCAAGCAATCCCCAAGCTCCTTCGTCTTGATCCTGTCTTTTGTACTGCTGTCATCACTGCTAAAGTGGACCCTGTTACCGCTTGTGATGCTGTGATAATTGCTTTCTAATGGTCCTCTATAAATTCAGAACCCTTTCTAATTCATTCTACATGAGCAACCTTCTTAGTACTCTGCTGCTCAAAAAGCCTCTTAATGATTGTCCACCATTTCACAGAAGGACACAGAAACTTCTTGACTTACAAAACTCAAGACTCTTAACAATCAAATTCTAATTTGCCTTTCTTTCCTTCTCTTTTCCTGTTTCCTGTCATGAAACCCCCTCTTTCAGCCAGTCCATTTTGCTTATTCTTCCATGTGATACTCCACTTTTAACCTGGCTTCCAAATTCTCCCCTACTCATCGCCAATCCAGGTCCTAATTATAATTTCGAACTCAGGGAAATAGCCTTTTATTTTCCCAGTAAGCTTTCTCTGATTTAATTCAGAGCCATTTCATCTAGTTTTGAATTCCTGTATAATTTATCATACTTGACATTTAGTGCCTTACTTTCTCAGTTAACTTTTAATGCATATGCCTTATTTATTTAATAAATTGCTAATTTCTTTTCCTTTTTTTTTGAGACAGTTTCCGTCTATTGCCCAGGCTGGAGTGCAATGATGTGATCTCAGCTCCCAGGTTCAAGCAATTCTCCTGCCTCAGCCTTCCAAGTGGCTGGAATTATATGCATGTACCACCATGTCCGGTTAATTTTGTATTTTTATTAGAGACAGGGTTTCACCATGGCGGCCAGGCTGGTCTCAAACTCCTGACCTCAGGTGATCCATCCAGCGTGGGTCACTGCACCTGGCTGATAAATTGCTAATTTCTTGATGCCAAGAACACATACACCTATATACCCATTAATACACACAATAGTGTCTTGATCCCAAGGGTCACATATATTAAACTAGAAATTGGGACATATGGTCTGTGAAAATTTATCTGTACACAAGACTGCCATTTGAACTTCGGGTACTCTTGACTCATGGGAAACCCACCCAAATTTCATGATCAGTTTACAAGTCCTGTATGTTGGTGTATTGAAGTTTGTTTTATTTTATTTTATTTTATTTTATTTTTCCAAGAAGGAGTTTCACTCTTGTTACCCAGGCTGGAGTGCAATGGCACGATCTCGGCTCACCGCAACCTCCACCTCCTGGGTTGCCTCAGCCTCCCAAGTAGCTGGGATTACAGGCATGTGCCACCATGCCCAGCTAATTTTTGTATTTTTGGTAGAGACAGGGTTTCACCTTGTTGACCAGGATGGTCTTGATCTGTTGACCTCGTGATCCACCCGCCTCGGCCTCCCAAAGTGCTGGGATTATAGGCCTGAAGTTTGTTTTCTAACTGATGTGTCCTGCAGCATAGCAAAGGCGACTATTTGGCATATCTGAATGGAAAGTTTAAGTGTTTTTTTTATCTTACCTGATTTAACCCAAAAACAAGTAAATCAAAGCATGAAAATCAAATACATTAAACCTCAGAATATTCTCAGCTGATTTATTTTGACAAATGTTTAAATTATTTAGCTATTCTGAATTTATTTGATTTTAATTATTTATAACAACACCCTGTAGTGCATTAGTAAACGTCTTAAGGAGGGTTTTGTAAAGTAGGCAGCATCTCAGTAATGATGTCACTACAACTCTGCCATTTAATTTTTGCTGACAAGGGGGCTGAGCCTACGAGGATAATTGTAAGAAACATTAAGGAACAAGGAATCCGCAGTTGATACAGGATGGCGCTGTATCTGCCTTTTCAATTCTTTGTGCCACTATAGTTTTTCAATACTTTTCAAAACTGCCAGCAGTTCAATAAGACTTTTAGTTCACTCTTAAGCTTAAAATATCATCTTCATATGCACTCAATACTATATGCCCAAATTTCTCAAGTGCTTACTTACTTACTTTTTGCCAGCAGCACTATTAAAGGGTGTTCCATTACATCCTAAACATCCAAACCCCTTCATTTTACTTCTGCTTGGAAAATTTTCAAAAGCACTTCAACTTTTAAGGGCCAGGCACAGTGGCTTATACCTATAATTCCAGCACTTTGGGAGGCCAGGGCGGATGGATCACTTGAGGTCAGGAGATTGAGACCATCCTGGCCAACATGGTGAAACCCAGTCTCTACTAAAAATACAAAAATTAGCCAGGCGTGGTGGCAGGTGCCTGTAATCCCAGCTACTTGGGAGGCTGAGGCAGGAGAATTGGTTGAATCTGAGAAGCAGAGATTGCAGTGAGCTGAGATCCTGCCACTACACTCTAGCCTGGGCGACAGAGGGAGACTCAGTCTAAAAAACAGATCAAAACAAAACAAAAAAACCACTTTTTTTTTTTTGAGACTGAGACTGAGTTTCAAAAAAACTTTTGTCACCCAGACTAAAATGCAATGGTGTGATCTCGGCTCACTACAACTCCGCCTCCCAGGTTGAAGCAATTCTCCCAACTCAGACTCCCAAGTAGCTGGGATTACAGGCACCTGCCATCATGTCCGGCTAATTTTTGTAGAGACGAGGTTTCACCATATTGGCCAGGCTGGTCTTGAACTCCTGACCTCAGGTGATCCATTTGCCTTTGCCTCCCAAAGTGATGGGATTACAGAAGTGAGTCACCATGCCCAGCCAGCACTTCAGTGTTTTTTTTTTTTTAACAGAATGCAATAATCTACAATGCTGACTTTACCTGGAACAACTCTAGATAATGGGAATAGCTTCCTTACACATTTTCCCTCAATATCTTTCCTCTTGACTTTTTTTTTTTTTTTTTTTTTAAGATGGAGTCTCACACTGTTGCCCAGGCTGGAGTGCAGTGGCCTGATCTTGGCTGACTGCAACCTCCACCTCCTGGGTTCAAGCAATTCTCCTGCTTCAGCCTTGGAAGTAGCTGGCACTACGGGCGCGCACCACCACGCCTGACTAATTTTTGTGTTTTTAGTAGAGACAGAGTCTCAACATGTTGGCCAGGTTGGTCTCAAATTCCTGGCCTCAGGTGATCCACCCGTCAAAGTGCTGGGATTACAGGTATGAGCCACTGTGCCCTGCCCCTTTGACATTTTTTTTTTTTTTTTTTTTTTTTTTGAGACGGAGTTTCGCTCTTGTTACCCAGGCTGGAGTGCAATAGCGCGATCTCGGCTCACCGCAACCTCCGCCTCCTGGGTTCAGGCAATTCTCCCGCCTCAGCCTCCCGAGTAGCTGGGATTACAGGCACGCGCCACCGGGCCCAGCTAATTTTTTTTTTTATCTTTAGTAGAGACGGGGTTTCACTATGTTGACCAGGATGGTCTCGATCTGTTGACCTCGTGATCCACCAGCCTCGGCCTCCCAAAGTGCTGGGATTACAGGCTTGAGCCACCGCGCCCGGCCCTCCTTTGACATTTTTAACAGAAGCTACTTAGTTATTCCTCAATGAGAAGGAGATTAGTTTACAGAGGGCTACAGTCAGGTGTTCTCAGAATTTGTTGGCTTTGAGGGTAAAACTAAAAGGAACCAATCTATTCATTAACTAACTCTTACAGTGGATAGCAGCCTTAGGAAATATCCACTCTAAGACGTGTGTTGGCAATAAACACTGGACTACGATGTAATCCTAGGGCGGGTTTACTCAGAAAGTTATAACCTTCAGCACTATGCAAGTGAGGAAGGCCCTATATTTTACAGCTATAAATACTCTGGGTAGGCTGGGTATAGTGGTTCACACCTGTAATCCCAGCACCCTGAGAGGCCAAGGCCGGTGGATCATCTGAGGTCATGAATTTGAGACCAGCTTGGCCAACATGGCGAAAACCCTGTCTCTATTAAAACTACAAAATTAGCCGGATGTGGTGGTGTATGCCCGTAATCCCAGATATTTGGGAGGCTGAGGCAGGAGAATCACATGAACCCAGGAGGTGGAGGTTGCAGTGAGCTAAGATCTTATCATTACACTCCAGGCCTGGCAGCAGAGTGAGATTCCATTTCAAAATAAAAATAATTATGGCCGGGCGTGGTAGCTCACACCTGTAATCCCAGCACTTTGGGAGGCCAAGGCGAGTGGATCACGAGGTCAAGAGATCGAGACCATCCTGGTCAACATGGTGAAACCCCGTCTGTACTAAAAATACAAAAATTTAGTTGGGCATGGTGGCGTGTGCCTGTAATCCCAGCTACTCAGGAGGCTGAGGCAGGAGAATTGCCTGAACCCAGGAGGCGGAGATCGCGCCATTGCACTCCAGCCTGGGTAACAAGAGCAAAACTCGGTCTCAAAAAAAAAATTATTATTATTATTATTAAATAGATAAATAAATACTCTGGTTACTACCGTGAGAAAGGGGCTTTCTAATTTTAATCACCCCTTTCATGCTTCATTTACGTGGTGACATGATGGCTTAGTACTTAATCCCCCTTCAGTTTTCTTTCAATGTGTCTTCCTCATTTGCAAAGGCTGGAAAGTAAAAATTTTAGATTTCCAAACTCCTAGTGGCTATGTGTTGTTGTTGTTGTTGTTTAAAAAAAAACACCTTTTAGTATGGCCATTTTCAAACAAACATTGACAAAAATGGAATAATATAGAGTACTCCACACAAGCAAAAGCTCTAAAATACAGTAAGATAAGAGTGCTCAAAGGGGTTTATTTTGATTTTTCAAGAGTTGAAGTCTTGGCCAGGTGCAGTGGCTCACGCCTGTAATCCCAGCACCTTGGGAGGCTGAGGTGGGCAGATGACGAGGTCAAGAGTTCGAGACCAGCCTTGTCAACATAGTGAAACCCCTGTCTCTAATAATAATAATAATAATAATAATAATAATAAATAGCCAGGTGTAGTGGCAGGCACCTGTAATTCCAGCTACTTGGGAGGCTGAGGCAGAAGAATTGCTTGAACCCAGGAGGCGGAGGTTGCAGTGAGCTGAGATCGCACAACTGTACTCCAGCCTGGGCAACCAGAGTGAAACTCTGTCTCAAAAAAAAAAAAAAAAACGTTAAAGTCTTGCTCTGTCACTCAAGCTGGTCTCAAACTCCTTGGCTCAAGCAATCTTCCTGCCTTGGCCTCCCAAAGTTTCGGGATTACACGCATGAGCCACCACAGCCGACCACGACACTGTCTTTTATGTCACTCTAGACCTAAACTGAATTTTTTCCCTTTGTTTTTCTTTTCATGTACAGTTAAAAAATTGGGTATAACTTAAAGTGCACATAAAACTGGGGGCCGGTGAATTTTTACATATGTATATCCCATGCAACCACTCCTCCCATCAAGATACAAATTACCTTCTTATCCCAGAAGTCTCCTTCCTGCTCTCTCCCAGTTGATATCTCTCCACAGTGTATTTGTTTCCTGGATTGTCACAGACGGGGTGGCTTAAACCAACAGAAATGTATTCTTTCACAGATCTGAAGACGAGAAGTTCAAAATCAAGGTATGGGTGAGGTTGATTCCTACTGGATCCTCTGCGGGAGGATCTGTTCCGTGCCTGTCTCCTGGACTCAGGTAGTTGCCAACAATCCCTGGTCTTCCTTAGCTTGCGGTGACCTCTCTCCAGTCTCTGCCTCCACCATCACGTGGTATTCCCCATTTTTTATGTCTCTATGTCCAAATTGCCCTCTTCTTCTTCTTCTTTTTTTTTTTTTGAGATGGTGAATTGCTCTTGTTGCCCAGGCTGGAGTGCAATGGTAAGATCTCGGCTCACCGAAACCTCTGCCTCCCAGTTCAAGTGATTCTCCTGCCTCAGCCTCCTGAGTAGCTGGGATTACAGGCATGCACTGCCACACAGCTAATTTTTGTATTTTTAGTAGAGATGGGGTTTCTCTGTGTTGTTCATGACTGGCCTCGAACTCCCAACCTCAGGTGGTCTGCCTGCCTCGGTCTCCCAAAGTGTTGGGATTACAGGCAAGCCACCACGCCTGGCCTAAATTGCCCTTCTCTTATGAGGACATCAGTTATTGAATTAGGGCTCATCCTAATTCCCTCTGATCTTATCCTGTTTGATTACATCCTCATAGACCGTATTTCCAAATAAAGTCACATTCAGAAGTACCTGGGTTAGGACTTTGACATATCTTTTGTGGGGACCCAATTCAATTAATAACACCAAAGGTAACCACTATTCTGCCTCTTACCTTCTTGGTTTTCTTGAAATTCACATAAATGGAAGTACGCAGTATGTAATGACTTTTGTCACTCAATATTATGTGTGTGAGATCCATCTCTCATTGTTTGCCATAGCAGTACTTTGTTCTTTCATGCCCTATAGTATTGTAGGAATATACAACAGTTTATTCTGTTGATGGGCACTTGAGTGTTTTCCAGTTTGAGGCCATTATTATTATTTTGAGATGGAGTTTTGCTCTTGTTGCCCAGGCTGGAGTGCAGTGGCACAATCTCGGCTCACTGCAACCTCTGCCTCCTGGGTTCAAGCAATTCCTCTGCCTCAGCCTCTTTAGTAGCTGGGATTACAGGCGCCCCCAGCCCCACTACACCTAGCTAATTTTTGTATTTTTTTTTTTTAAGACGAGTTTCGCTCTTGTTATGGCTGGAGTGCAATGGCGCGATCTCGGCTCACCGCAACCTCCGCCTCCTGGGTTCAGGCAATTCTCCTGCCTCAGCTTCCCGGGTAGCTGGGATTACAGGCATGTGCCACCATGCCCAACTGATTTTTTGTATTTTTAGTAGAGACGGAGTTTCACTATGTTGACCTGGATGGTCTAGATCTCTTGACCTCATGATCCACTGGCCTCAGCCTCCCAAAATGCAGGGATTACAGGCGTCAGCCAGCACGCTCGGCCGAGGCTATTATTAATAAAAATGGAGCCGGGCGCAGCGGCTTATACCTGTAACCCAGCACTTTGGGAGGCTGAGGCAGGCAGATCACTTAAGCCCAGGAGTTTGTGACCAGCCTGGGCAACCTGTCAAAATCCTGTCTCTACAAAAAATACAAAAATTAGCCAGGCATGGTGGCACATGCCTATGGTCACAGCTACTTGGGAGGCTGAGGTGGAGGATCATTTGAACCTGGGAGGTGGAGGTTGCAGTGAACCAAGATTGTGCCACTGCACTCCAGCCTGGGTGACAGAGTGAGAGCCTGTCTAGAAAAATAAATAATTAAAGTTATGAACATTCTGGTAACATTAGTGCCAATACGTATTCATTTTCTCTTGCACGCACACCTAGGAATGGGTTTGCAGGGTCATGGCAAACCCGTTGGAGTTCAGCTCCAGCCGCTATACTGCCAAACAGTTTTCTAAAGTGGTTGTACTTACTTCTTTCTGTTCCTGCCAGCGGTATATTAGAATTCCAGTAGTTATGCATCCTCATCAATTTAGGTATTATCATTTAAAAAGTCAGAAGTTTCTTTGGGCATGTAGTGGAACTTCACGGCATTTCTTTGATGGCTAATGAAATAGTATCTTATGTTTATTGACCATTTGTATATTATTAATTTTGAACTATGTCTTATTCATAATACTTCTGATACCAACTATTGTGATCTGTTTCTACCCATAGAACACTTCTGGCACCAAATGTGTGCGTGTTTTTTCCCTGTCGTCAACCAATTCTCCAGCTCTTCAGACACCACAGGAATTTCCTACAGTTCCATCTGATGTTATATACCTTGAGTTGGTAACAAATACCAAGTTAAGGGTTCAGCCCTACAAGACTGCTGTCACTTCAGATGCCAATTGCAAGCTGAGGGCCTCCCTTCTTCTGAAATCGGGAGCTCCCAGGATCCCCTCCTCAGGTTCTATAATTTGCGAGAAGAGCTCACAGAACTCAGGAAAACCATTTCCTTACAGGTACTGGTCTATTTTAAAGAACACAACTCAGGCGCAGCCAAATAAAAGAAATGCATAGGGTAAGGTATGGGGAAGGGGCATAGAGCTTTCATGCCCTCTCTGGGTGCCCCACCTTCCCAGCACCTCAACGTGTTCACCAGCCCAGAAACTCTCCAAACCTCATTGTTTCCAGTTTTTATGGAAATGTCATTACGGTGGCATAACTGATTACATCATTGGCCATTGGTGATTGAACTCAGTCTCTACCTCTTCCCTTCCCAGAGGTGAAGTGGGGGCCAAAGTTCCAACCGTCTAATCACATGGTTGATTCCTCTGGCTACCATCCTGCATCCTATACCTATTTAGGGAACCACCAAGAACCACCTTATTAGCATTGTTTTAGGTTTAGATGAAAGGAACTTACTATGAATAACAAAAGACACTCCTCTTGCTGCAGAGATTCCAAGGGTTTTAGAAGTTCTATGCTGGGAACTGGGATGAAGACCAATCTGTATCTTTCATTGTATCACAGTATCACAGGTGTCTTATTTTGTGAAGGGCCTATAAAAATATTTTGCTGGCTGGGCGTGGTGACTCACACCTGTAATTCCAGCACTTTGGGAGGCCAACTCAGGCAGATCTTCTGAGGTTGGGAGTTTGACACCAGCTTGACCAACACGGAGAAACCCCGACTCTACTAAAAATACAAAAATACAAAAATTAGCCAGGCATGGTGGCGCATGCCTGCAATCCCAGCCACATGGGAGGCTGAGGCAGAAGAATCGCTTGAACCTGGGAGGCGGAGAGCCATTGCACTCCATCCTGGGCAACGAGAGCAAAACTTCGTCTCAAAAAAAATTTTTTTTTTTTTTGCTGGCTGGGGATGGTGGCTCATGCGTATAATCCTAGCGCTTTAGGAGGCAGAGGCTAGAAGATTTCTTGATCCCAGGAGTTTGATAACAGCCTGGGCAACATAGGAGAGACCCTGACTCTACCTGCCCCTTCAAAAAAAGATAGAAGTCTTCTGGCAGATATATGTATCGTAAATCCATATATATATATATATATATATATATATATTTCCTGAGATGGAGTCTTGCTCTGTCACCTAGGCTGGAGTGCAGTGGTGCCATCTCAGCTCACTGCAACCTCCGCCTCCTGGGTTTAAGCAATTCTCCTGCCTCAGCCTTCTGAGTAGCTGGGATTACAGGCACCCACCACCATCCCCAGCTAATTTTTGTATTTTTAGTAGAGACGGGGTTTCACCACATTGGCCAGGCTGGTCTCGAACTCCTGACCTCATGATTCACCCACCTCGACCTACCAAAGTGCTGAGATTGTAGGCGTGAGACACTGCGCTTGGCCTAGTATTTTTAAACAAATCTGTTGCTGGATTTAAAAAATTGTTTTAATGGCTCAACACCTTTGTATAGATTAAGTAAATGCAAAATTCCATTTCGAGCAGTAATGTCAGTTAGACACCCTGAATGACCTTTCTTTTTTTTTTTTTTTTTTTTGAGATGGAGTTTTGCTCTTGTTACCCAGGCTGGAGTGCAATGGCACAATCTTGGCTCACTGCAACCTCCGTCTCCTGGGTTCAAGCAATTCTCCCGCCTCAGCTTCCTAAGTAGCTGGGATTACAGGCAGGCGCCACCATGCCCACCTAATTTTTTAAATTTTTAGTAGAGACGGGGTTTCACCATGTTGACCAGGATGGTCTCGATCTCTTGACCTCGTGATCCACTCCCAAAGTGCTGGGATTACAGGCGTGAGCCACCGCGCCCGGCCGACCTTTCAAACTAAACAAAACATAAGACACATAAAATAATTTAAAATGCATTACTGAGCTGATGTGTAATAATGTTAGCAGCGGAACGTATCCAAGTCACAGAGCACCAAATGTTACCGGCAGCGAGTTTGTAAGGGTCTGCAGCAACCTCAATTCTTGCCTTCTCAGAAGAAATAATTCAACTGAGGGACATAAAGCTGAGTGAGAGATCCAGGCAAATTTTAGAGCAGGAGTTAAAGTTTGTTAAAAAGTTTTAGGGCAGCAATGAAAGGAAGTAAAGTACACTTGGAAGAGGGCCAGGTGAGCAACTTGAGAACTCAAGTGCACAGTCTGACCTTTTGACTTGAGGTTTTATATGTTGGCATGCTTCCAGGGTCTTGCATTTCTCTCCCCTGATTCTTCCTTTGGAGTGGGCTGTCCACCTGCACAGTGGCCTGCTAGCGCTTAGCAGGTGAGCATGTGCAGTGTGTTTACTGCAGTTGTACGCATGCTCATTTGAGGCATTCTTCCCTTACCAGTCAAGTGTTCCTATAAGGTCGTATACCGGTTGAACGCCACTATTTTGCCTGTTAGTTCGCATGTGTGAGCCTACTTGCCCAACTCCTAAGATGTTACCAGGAAGCTGCTGATTATCAGCTTCAGGTTTTTCTTTATATTGGGAGACTGCGTTTCCCTGGTGCTAGCTGCAACCAAGAGAACAAGTTAGCAACCGCCTGACCATCATCTGATGGTTGCCTAACATTCCTGGAAGGGGAAAGGGCCCTCTCCTGCCCTGCTCACATGTGACTTATTTATTTATTTATTTTGAGACAGAGTTTCGCTCTTGTTACCCAGGCTGGAGTGCAGTGGCGCGATCTCGGCTCACTGCAACCTCTGCCTCCTGAGTTCAAGCAATTCTCCTGCCTCAGCCTCCCTAGTAGCTGGGACTATAGGCGCAGCTAATTTTTGTATTTTTAGTAGAGACGGGGTTTCACCTTGTTGACCAGGATGGTCTCGATCTCCTGACCTCGTGATCCACCCTCCTTGGCCTCCCAAGGTGCTGGGATTATAGGCATGAGCCACCGTGCCCAGCCCTTATTATTTTTTTTAATTTTTTTTTTTTATAAAGACAGGGTTTCACCATGTTGGTCAGGCTGTTCTTGAACTCCCAACCTCAGGTGATCCGCCTGCCTTGGCCTCCAAAGTGCTTGGATTACAGGCGTGAGCCACCACGCGGGGCCACATCTGACTTATTACTCACTGTAACAGTAACTCTACAGAGAAAGAAAACTCAGAGACCTTGAGAGGTAATATGCTAAAGATAGTATTTGCCCTGAAGGTTTCTGCTACATCTTGAAGAATGTGAGTCTGCTGCTTTGAAGACCACTTGGAGCTACTTCTTTAAGTGTAGAAGTTAAGTCCAGGACATGTTCAGGTAAGAAACCTAGAAATAAGCCTTCCTGTCCGAGGCGTTTGGACCAGAGCGACGCCATCTTGAACAGGAGCTGGGTAAAATGAGGCTGAAACCTACTGGGCTGCATTCCCAGGCCGTTAAGGAATTCTAAGTCACAGGATGAGATTGGAGGTTGGCACAAGACACAAGTCATAAAGACCTTGCTGATAAAACAGCTTGCGGTAAGGAAGCCGGCTAAAACTCAGCAATACCAAGATGGCCACGAGAGTGACCTCTGGTCATCCTCACTGCTACACTTCCACTAGCACCAAGGTTTACAAATGTCATGGCAAGGTCAGGAAGTTACCCTATAAGGTCTAAAAAGGTGATGAAGAATCCACCCCTTGTTTAGCATATAATTCATAAAAATGAGCAACCAGTAGCCCTCAGGGCCGCTCTGTGGAGTAAGCATTCTTTTGCTCTGCTTTCACTTCACAGACACCCTGAATTCTTTGTTGTGCAAGATCCAAGAACCCTCTCTTGGAGTCTGGATCAGGACCCCTTTCCTGTAACATTCTGAATAAAGCTGGAGCTCTGGAGATCTATACCTGAAGTATAAAGAAAAATGAAAAAATAAATTCCACTGTGCAAAAAACATCAGAAAAGAAAGTTGCCTATTTGTAGCCGCCCAAGGGGTTCACCTTGCCGGGGCCTAGACAGAGCTGATTCATCCAGACAGGGGAATTGCAATAGAGAAAAAGTAATTCACACAGAGCTGGGTGTGTGGGAGACTGGCGTTTTATTACTCAAATTGGTCTCCCCAGGCACTGGGGAGCAAAGTTTTTAAGGATATCTTTGTGTGTGGGGGATGTTGATGAGCCAGGAGTGCCAATTTTTCAGGGAGTTGAAGCTGTCTTCTGGCACTGAGTCCATTCCTGGGTGGTAGTGGGGTCCACAGATCAGAAAAGTCAGTTTATCAGTCTGAGTGGTGCCAGCTGATGCATCAAGTGCAGGGTCTGCAAAATATCTCAAGCACTGATCTTAGGAGCAGTTGAGCGAGGGTCTTATAGCCTCCAGATGCATGACTCCTAAACCATAATTTCTTTTTCTTTTTTTTTTTTGAGACGGAGTTTTGCTGTTGTTACCCAGACTGGACTGCAACGGCACAAACTCGGCTCACCGCAACCTCTGCCTTCTGGGTTCAAGCAATTCTTCTGCCTCAGCCTCCCGAGTAGCTGGGATTACAGGTGCGCACCACCATGCCCAGCTAATTTTTGTATTTTTAGTAGAGACGGGGTTTCACCTCATTGACCAGGATGGTCTCGATCTCTTGACCTCGTGATCCACCCGCCTCGGCCTCCCAAAGTGCTGGGATTATGGGCGTGAGCCACCGCGCCCAGCCATAATTTCTAATGTTAGTCCTATAAAGGCAATCTAGTCCCCAGGCAAGGAGTCTTTGTTTTAAACTATAAACTATAGGCTGGGTATGGTGGCTCAAGCCTGTAATCCTGGCATTTTGGGAGGCCAAGGTGAGTGGATCCCCTGAGGTCAGGAGTTCAAGACTAGCCTGGCCAACACGGTGAAACCCCAACACTACTATAAATACAAAAAATTAGCCAGGCATGGTGGCGAGTGCCTGTAATCCCAGTTACTCGGGAGGCTGAGCCAGGAGAATCCCTTGAACCCAGAAGGCAGAGGTTGCAGTGAACTGAAATCGTGGCATTGCATTCCAGCCTGAGCAACAAGAGCAAAACTCTGTCTCAAAAACAAACAAAAAACAAAATCCAGTTATATGCTATTTCAAGATATATATAAATATCATTTTTATACAGAAATATTGAAAAGCAATGAATAGAAAAAAAAATATGCCAGGCCATAGCAACTAAAATGAAGTTTGAAAAGCTATATTAGCATCAGAAAAAAGAGACTTTCACACAGAAAAGTATCACTGCAGATAAAGAGTGTCATGTCATAATAATAAAATGTTAAATTCAACAGAATTGTATAAAAAAACTACTCCGTACCTAATAGTAAAAATTTAAAACATGTGAAGTAAATACTGACAATTGTATAAGGAGAAACTAAGTTTCTGTTTCTTCCTATAATGGAAGACTAGGTTGGTTCTCAAATTTTAGTATATCTCAGTATCATGATGGGCTTGTTATAACAGATTGATAGACCTATTGAATCAGAAGCTATGGAGTTGGGCTTCTGATTCAATAGGTCTAGGTCGGGGCCTGAGAATTCTTACTTATCACAAGTGCCTGAGAGCAGCGCCTAGTTCTCAGCTGCTACTGATGTTTCTGATTCAGGCCCATGCCTTGAGAACCACGGGTTTAACAAAGGTTTCAGAAATGGATAGATCAAACAGACAAAAAAATCAGTAGCAGACTGAATGTTTGTTCAAATGGACATGTTAGAACATCGAGTAGACTGGGCGACTGGCTCACACCTCTAATCCCAGCCCTTTGGGAGGTCAAGGCGGGCGGATCACCTGAGGTCTAGAGTTCAAGACCAGCCTGACCAAAACAGAGAAACCCCATCTCTACTAAAAATACAAAATTAGCTGGGCATGGTGGTGCACGTTTGTCATCCCAGCTACTTGGGAGGCTGAGGTAGGAGAATCGCTTGAACCTGGGAGGCAGAGGTTTCAGTGAGCTGAGATCAGGCCATTGCACTCCAGCCTGGGCAATGAGAGCAAAATTCCACCTCACACAACAACAACAAACAAACAAACAAACAAACAAACAAACAAACAAACAAAAATGACATTGAGGGCCAGGCACAGTGGCTCACTGTAATCCCAACACTTTGGGAGGCCAAGGCCAATGGATCTCTTCAGGTCAGCAGTTTGATACCAGCCTGGCCAACATGGTGAAAACTTGTCTCTAGTAAAAATACAAAGATGAGCTGCGCATGGTGGTGGGTGCCTGTAATCCAGCTACTCGGAAGGCTAGGGCAGGAGAATCACTTGAACCTGGGAGAAGGAGACTGCAGTGAGCCGAGATCACACCACTGTACTCCAGCCTGGGTGACAGAGTGAGACTCCTTCTAAAAAAAAACCAACCAAACAAACGAAAACCACATTGAGAATAAACATGCTTTTAAACATAAAACATTTATAAAAATTGGCCATGTACTAGGTCTTAAACCTTACCTCAATATTTTTCAAAGTATCGAAAGTATCAGGCATGGTGGCTCACATTTGTAATCCCAATGATTTGGAGGCCAAGAGATCTAGACCAGCCTGGGAAACATGGAGAAAACCAGTCTCTAAAAAAAACGTACAAATTAGCCCAGGTGGCGCTCGCCTGTAGTCCCAGCTATTTGGGAATCTGAGGCAGGAGCCTTCTGTGAGCCCAGGGGTTTGAGGCTGCAGTGAGTTATGACCATACCATTGTACTCCAGCCTGGGTGACAGAGTAAGACCCTATCTCTGAAAAAATAAAAGTATCATATAGCCTACATTATCATACAGTTAAGTTAGAAATCAACTATAGAAAATAGTTAAAACAGCTGGATGAAGTGGCTCATGCCTATAATCCCAGCACTTTGGAAGGCTGAGGTGGGCGGATCACTTGAGGTCAGGAGTTCAAGACCAGCCTGGCCAGTATGGCAAAACCCTTTCTCTACTAAAAATACAAAAATGAACTGGGCATAGTGGCTTATGCCTGTAGTCCCAGCTACTCAGGAGGCTGAGGCAGGAGAATTGTTTGAACCCTGGAGGCGGAGGTTGCCGTGAGCCGAGATCATGCCACTGGACTCTAGCCTGGGCAACAGAGCGAGACTCGCCATCTCCAAAAGAAAAAAAAACAAACAGATTTTAAGGCTCCAGAATAATCCTCTTTGTCTTCATGCTCTGTCCTCTGGGCCCACCAGGGTGGTGGGTGGTGGGCCATCCCCTTAATCCTGGGTGACTTAATATATGAATTTCAGGGGTGGGGAGGGGTTGTGCAATTCAGCTCTCAGCAATTCCTACAATAAAAATGTAAGCTATCGGGCCGGGCGTTATGGCTCAGGCCTGTAATCCCAGCACTTTGGGAGGCCGAGGCGGGTGGATCACGAGGTCAAGAGATCGAGACCATCCTGGTCAACATGGTGAAACCCCGTCTCTACTAAAATTACAAAAAATTAGCTGGGCATGGTGGCACGTGCCTGTAATCCCAGCTACTCAGGAGGCTGAGGCAGGAGAATTTCCTGAACCCGGGAGGCGGAGGTTGCGGTGAGCCGAGATCACGCCATTGCACTCCAGCCTGAGTAACAAGAGCGAAACTCCATCTCAAAAAAAAAGAAAAGAAAAGAAAAGAAAATGTAAAAGGATCAATGCAACAATAAGAGCTAACGAGCTAACACCCAGATACATAAGACCCATAAAGAGATTTAGACTCAACGAGACAGAAAATTAATAAGGATATCCAGGACTTGAACTCAGATCCAGAACAAGTAAACTCAACAAATATTTATAGAGCTCTACATTTTTAAATACACAAAATATACATTCTCCACCTTAAATACACAAAATATTGATTGGTCATTATTAATACCCATTTTTAGAATAAACCTACATTCCCGTTCTCTCTCCCTCTTTTTCTTCCTCTTTCTTCCTCTCCTTCACTCCTTTTTTTTTCTTTCAAAAAAAAAAAAGAAAGTATAAAACTGGGCTGGGCACGGTGGCTCAGGCCTGTAATCCTGGCACTTTGGGAGGGGAGGCTGAGGCAGGTGGATCACTTGAGGCCAGAGTTCAAGATCAGCCTGGCCAACATAGTGAAACTCTGTAAAAAAAGAAAAAAAAAAAAGAAAATGTAAGCTATCAATTTGATAGTGAGAGACTGGGAACCAGTGGATTAAGGCAGGGACATCTTCTCTTAGGAGGTGACATTGGACCTAAGACTATGCTTAGATCTGAAGGCAGATTATTCAGGCAGAGGAAATGAGGCAATAGAAATAAAGACCACAGTGTGCAGGTTGGAGAGTTAGGCAAGGCATTTAAGCTAGAGCAAGGGGCCTAAATTTCATGCTAAATACAACGGACAGGCATTGTAGGCTTATAAGCAGGGGCGAGTGAGGGATTTTGGGTGATGGAATGTAGAAGGGCAAGAATAGAGTAAGTAAGAAGACATGCCAGGCTGTTGCAGTATACAGGCCACAGATTTTGGTGGTTTGGCTTATGGTGGTGAAGAGAGAAAAGGGAATGAATTTCAGATCTATTTTGAAAATGAAAATAAAAGACTGGGCTGGGTGTGGTGGCTCATGCCTGCAATCCCAGCACTTTGGGAGGCTGAGGTGGGTGGATGACCCAAGGTCAGGAGTTTGAGATCAGCCTGACCCGTATGGTAAAGCCCTGTCTCTGCTAGTAACACAAAAATTAGCTGGGCATTGTGGTATGTGACTGTCGTCCCAGCTACTAGGGAGGCTGAGGCAGGAGAATTGTTTGAACCCTGGAGGCAGAGGTTGCAGTGAGCTGAGATCATGCCACTGCACTCCAGCCTGGGCAGCAGAGTGAGACTGTCTCAGAAAACAAAAGAAAAAAGAAAAGAAAGACTGGCTATCTGACTGAATGAGAGGGATAAGAGAAAAGGAGAAACCAAGTATGATCCCTAGATTCTTTTTTTTTTCCATAGAAATGAGGTCTTACTTTATTGCCCAGCCTTGTTTCAAACTCCTAGCCTCAAGTGATCCTCCCAGCTCAGCCTCCCAAAGTGCTGGGATTACAGGCATGAGCCGCCTTTCCTGGCTGATCCCTAGTTTCTTAGTTTGAGAACAGATACACTGAAGTGCTATATACTGCAGAGGTGTAAGTGAGGAAAGTAAGACATGGAGGAACAGAAAGAGTGTTGTCTGGGCCATGCTTGAGATGCCTTTAAGGCTTCCTAGTGGAAATGGCAAGTCAGCCATTATATATACAAATCTGAAGCTCAAGGGAAGCCTGCCCTGGAGTTAAAAGTCAGGAAGTCATTAGCCTATGGTTGGTATTTTAAATCACTGCATTAGACAATAAGGGACTGCTATGGTTAATGACACAGTTTAAAATATCTCAAGACTTTTTTTTTGTTCTCCTCATTTTTGTTTGTATTTTTTGTACAACCTACGTTTTTTTCTTTTTCATTTTCCCTTCAGTACTTATTTCAGAAGTTAGATGACCTCAGGAAAAGGATTCAGGCAATGGTACCTGGAAAAGGGGTGAAGGGAAGAGAAATCTTTCAGGACCGTGGGCAGCAAAGAACGGGTGAAGTGGGACTTGGCCAGGACCAAAGAGTAATCAGGAAAAAGTTCATTTCTTTGAGTCTTTTCTCCTTAAATAAATAATAAGGCTAAACTGGGCAAGATGGCTCATGGGTTTTTGGGGTTTTGTGGAAATAGAGTCTCACTGTGTCACCTAGGTTGAGTACAGTGGTGTAATCTCAGATTACTGCAACTTCCACCTCCCAGACTCAAGCTCTTTTAATCCCAGAACTTTCAGAGGCCAAGGTGGGAGGACTTCAGCCCAGGAGTTCAAGACCAGCCTGGGCAACACGGAGAAACCCCATCTCTACAAAAGAACACAAGAAATTAGCTGAGCATGGTGGTGCGCACCTGTGGTCCAAGCAACTTGGGAGGCTGAGGTAGGAGGATCACTTGCCCTGGGGAGTTTGAGGGTGCAGTGAGCCATGATCACACCACTGCAATCCAGCCAGGGCAACAGATTGAGAACTCGTCTCAAAAAAAAAAAAAAAGGCAGTTAGGGTTGTGCAAAGTACTTTCCTGCCTAATCTAGCATGGAGCCTTGAACACAGCATGTGTTCTAGAATGTGTTTGGGGGAAAAGAAGGAAGGAAACGTGGATGGAGGGTAAAAGTATCTTTCACATATTGAATATCAGAGATCCCATCTAGAAATGTGGTCTGCACATAATTTGCATTCAAACAATATACAGTTGATTGATTTGCGGTGTGTCCTGTAATAAGATAATGGTAATAACTCCAATTTTCTAAACAAAGTTGCCATCTAAGTAGATAGTATGATTGATTCACTCTGTTTAATGACAGATAATTCTGAAATTTTCATTTGTTTGGTACCTTGTGTACTTAGGCCACTTAAATCAAAGACAGATTGACACTGACCAGTATTCTTAGAATACTTGTGAAAGAGAAAATAAAGAGGCTTAGCTGGTAGAGGAGAGCTATTGTCCTTGTGAGCCCCAAGTATAGTAGAAATAAATGTATTTAATAGGATGCTACAAACAGAATTTTTAAAATAAAGCTTTTTCTCAAAAAAATAAAATAAAATACAGCTTTTTAAGTAAGTGTTTTAAAACGAAATTTAATTCTAGATTATATTTGGAAAGTTCCCATTGAATGCTCATAGAAATGACTGTCCTTTTTTTTTTTTTTTTGAGATGGAGTTTCGCTCTTGTTACCCAGGCTGGAGTGCAATGGCACGATCTCATCTCACCGCAACCTCCGCCTCCTGGGTTCAGGCAATTCTCCTGCCTCAGCCTCCTGAGTAGCTGGGATTACAGGCACGCGCCACCATGCCCAGCTAATTTTTTGCATTTTTAGTAGAGACGGGGTTTCACCATGTTGACCAGGATGGTCTCGATCTCTTGACCTCGTGATCCACCCGCCTCGGCCTCCCAAAGTGCTGGG